>VZSV01000001.1:7229952-7244077 GCA_013398735.1 Nothocercus julius | reverse complement strand
TTTTTTTTTTTTTTTCTTAGTAATTAACAGTATATTCATTGGAAATCAAGAATGGTGGTATGTCTTTGCTGTTTTGAGGCATGGGTATTGCCAGTCTCAGTCCAAAGCTGTGAAATGCTTTTTAAACTCAAATGTGCACCAGTCAAAGAAAATTTCACAACTTGGAAAGAGCACAAATCAATAGTGCATAACAAAAGCCTTAGGCAGAAGTCTTGCATAAATTCCTGTCTATAACCTTCTATTCGTCAATGACCTCTTTTCAAGAGTTTTCTCTTACCTACAGCTTCTTGAAACAAATTCTTATTCTCTATCTTCGTGCAGCTGGGAGGCATTGGGAAATTTGGAGGAAACGGACACTGCAGTACTAGAAGATGTTTGGTGGCACAGGTGGATTATTTTTTCTGCATGATATTTTTTCCTGTAAAAATAGTTAGGTGACTTGCATGTACGGCCTTGAAGAATGTAAAAATAGACATTTTGGGTAGCTCTTCAATTACATGTTTAGAGAGAATTCCTTGATAGCATTACAACATTTTTTTTCTTGAGCGCACACACAGAAAAGGAAGCAAGTTTAATTTCTTATTATTGCTGCACATTCACATAGCTCAGAAGTATATGAGTCTACCTTGGAGAGTTTTTTATGAATCTAATGTAATATGTGATACCACCTCATGCAGGCTAATTCTTAAAATACTTTTCAGTTGGCTGAAGTGTTTATGTTGAGGGTTAGCATATTTAGAGATGTTTACAGCTGATTGTATTACTGTAGCAAGCAAGTATTTGCAATGAGTCAGATCTCTGCATCCCTGCTTACAGCATGTGTTTGATCAAGGTCCAATAAGATGATGACCTCAATATGGGTAGCTGTTAGGGAAGTGTATTTAATGGGTTTCTTTTGTATGTGTAGGCTCATTTTCACTGTTTCTCCAAGCCAGTTTGCCTGAACAGAATTTCTAGTTGCCTTTGCTTTTCTTAGTAATGTACAAAGAATTGTTATTTTACTATACCTGCTTGATTAGTGCTTGCAGCTTGTGCTCACATGAGAGACTACACTTCTATGCACGGTTATATATTGTTTTGCCTTGTGTTTGTGAACTTATTGTAAACTTATTCTAACAATCTGTACGTGTATGTGGGGTCATGGCGTTTGTGTGATTTGTCTTATGCAGGTCACAACAGATCCTGACTAGTTTATAACTTGAGTGGAGGAAGTGCCTTTTACCTATCCTGTATTTGTTTTGTTTGTAGTACTTAAATATGCCGGAAAAGTGCATTTTCTTTCCATTGAACATTCTATGAAAGAGAAATATGTCTGTATTAAAGAAGCATAAACTCGAAACATCTACAGAAGAGATGTAGATATAGATCATAAGAATCAGTTATAGGAGTCTAGTTTGAAACTTCTGTTTCTCATCTGTGCCTGTTGGAAACTCTAAGCATTTGTTTTTTCCCAGTTGATGTGTATTGATCTTTGTGGAAGATGCAATAATGCACAGAATATTGGAGAACCTGAAAATGCTTTTTTTGCTCAATATAGCAAGTAGTAAATATGTTGTATATGTGTGTGTTTGAGGGGAAAGTGGTGTTTTTTGTGCCAGTGTGATGTTATCAGGTGCCCTAGAATATTTTATTTTAGTAGTATTTTTCCCTAATCCTTTTCCTGATGCTAGTTAATTCTGTATACTTTCTCTGTTAAAATCAGTTCTATTTTGCACCATGAACAAGGTACCTAGCAGAGCTCTGACTTGTGTGCCAGCACAGTCATGGAGTTGTCTTCTGTTGAAATGGATGCTTCCTTGTATATTCTTTCAAGTTTCATTCTGTCTGAAAACTTCACTGAAATACAGTGAATCCTCAAATACTTGGCAGGGAAGGAGTAGAGTTTGTGCATGATTTTAGGGGCAGGGAGGGATGGGCTTTTTGGAGGAAGGGGGGGCAGGTGTCTATAATCAGACATGGATTGCTGAAACATAATGTTCCACTTGGTGTTTCTGGAGAGCTCCTTAAATTGGCATCCATTATCAAGAAAATATATAATGTATTTTAAACCAGGTTTCCCAGGGCAAGCAAGCAAGATTCCTTCTCCTGTTTACGCATGTTTTGGTTGGTCTTAGTCATAACTCATTGTTGCTTAATTCTTAAAATTCTTAAAATAAGAATACAGAATACAAAGACATTAGTTAATAGACATTTTATAGAAATGAGTGCAACAGATGCAGAACCAGATTGAAGATAAAATTCAATAGTGATGAAAAACAGATACAAAAATCTATTATTTTGTGCGTGTATGTGCATACATAAATTTTTCTTCCGGAAAGGGAGACTTTGATCAAAGCTTCTCAAAATATTAGAAAATGGGCATCCTTATATTTTGCATTTCAGGTGTTTTTTGTCTGTGGATTATCCTTTCTTCATAACTTTCAGGTTTGTAACAGTGCTCTGCCATGGAATATTTTGTTAGATTCCCTCGTATGCCAGTTAGCACTGATAACTTTAGTCTTCTCTGAAGTTCAATAGGCTGTATTTTCTCACTAAACTTCTGCTCGTTCTCATAGCTATGTCTGTTGCAACACAAATGTTGCAGACACTACTGCAGAACTGATTTTTAGACTTGCAGGGGCCTAAGCACTTGCCTTACAACTACTTTCCTACTTTTGTCCCCATTCAAAGGTACCCTTCTGTTCAGTGACCTGGGGAATGAGAGAGAAATGAAAGGTTATTTCTGCTTTTATATTCTACTGTGCTGGAATAAAGGGAGTCCAGCTGCTTTTAGACAGCGAGGTTGAGGAGAGAACCAGGTTCATGCTGAGAGTAATTAGCACAACATGGATTTCATATAATTATTGCTGGGCATTATTCTAATTATTGCATTGTTGCTGCTGTGTTCTTGTCTTCCATTACAAGAAATAAATCCATTCAGCTTCAGTTCTCTTAAGTTTTATTGTTCATGTTGTCATCCTCCTTGGCTATTTTCTTTTCAGTGTAACTTTTCTCTCTGACCAAGATAAGTTTGCCTTTGCTTCTCAGAACACACAAGCCAACAAAACTTCCTCTTTGGATGACTTTAGAAATCCTTTCCTTTATTCTCCTAAGCTGTGTACTTTTTTTCTGTCTCCAGTTTCAAAAGCCTTTTAGTATGTGAGGTTTTGTCTTTCAAATGAAGAAGAATAAAAAGGAATGGAGGAACTACAGGAGGAGGGAGTAGCTTACGAAATGGGAGAAAGTGTTAGTGACCCTAGTAACTCTGAAGGTAAAGACCAAATAAATGTAAGAATCCAGTTTTTGGGGAAGATTTGCTAATTGGTACCATTGAGAGAGAAATGGGTAAGCTACAGGGCTTGTGTGCATGCTGTTGTGCAGGTATCTTCTGGAAAGCTAAGTATGTAATGGATTTTTGACATGTAATGAAACAGTCTAGAATGCAACATTGGAACACACATTTCCTGGAAAAGAAATATTTAGCTCAATATAGGTATGCGTATTTTTTTTTTTAAAAGCCCTTGGCTAATTTTTGGCTTGTAATACCTGCCCCACACCTTTTCCCCAAGTTAATCCTGTAAAGGCAATCTCATGATGATTCACTGCATGTTTTATCAGTGCTGTCTGTGTGGTTTTTTTGTTTTTTTTTTTTTTTCTTTTTAGTGGGATTTTTTTGATTCCTAAAACAGGCCAGCTGTATCTGTGTAACTTGGTACTTCAGGATAAATGAAGTTAATCTGAAATAAATGCTCAGCCTGTGCTGTCTGCATGTGCAGTCCTCAGCCCCAGCCCTTTTTGGTTTTAGAGCACTGTAGGTCCTACTGTGCTGTGCCACTTGCCACTGCATTCAAGAGGTAGGTTATAACTTGTCAATAAAATAGGGTTATTATGAGTGAGTTAAATTGGATCTTTAACTTGATTTGAGCCAAATACGACTGTTTAATTTAAACCTTAAAGACAGGATAGGTGTCACATAATGCTTTTGTGGAAGATGCCTTTTCCAGGCTCTGTAATGTCTTGAAATTATTCATTGTTTTTGACAGCTACTTGATTTTTCATTTCTTGTTCCTTTTTATTGTGAACTCATAACTACTGAAATGTTTTTGCTCCCACAACTCTTTCCCTGTTTTTTTGACTGTTTCTGTAGTGTAGTTTTAATTGACTACTTCCTCCTTAATTAGATACTGGCTATAACTGAGGGAAAAATTCTAGCAATTGTTTTCTCTCCTTAAATGTGTGCTTTGATTATTTACAGCAATGATCAAGTGCTATTGAACACTAGCTAAGAACCTTAATGGCAGTGTAACTTAAATAGCTGAGTGTAAAATAGTAGTTGTTTGTTGGCATGCTGTTAACAGGTAGAATAATCCTCTCTCTCATCTGCTCCTAATCTTTGACTGAAAAGAGGACTGGGTTTATACATAATTTGCAGTTCTGTAATCCCTGATGGTTTCTGCACTCTGGTAATATGTCAACACCAGAAAAAAAGTAGTAATGAAAACCAGCTGAGCTAGCAAGGTTAAGAAAATGACTACTGCATCTATGTAATGATTCTTTTGGCAGAGAGACTTCCAAGGAATTGAAAACATGGTGGGAGGGAATGTAAATCAAATGGGATAATCTTTTTGAAAGACTAGTTTGATTACAACATCCTGCAGCTGCACCACTACACTGATTTCCATAAATTCCTCCAAGCTAAGCAAGTATTGGCCAAGTTGTTACAAAATGCTGCTTTATTAGATAGGCTTTTCATACAGTCTTTCCCCCAAATGCTTCAGAAGGTTAAGCAGTGTGAGGTTACCCTAGCACTAAGACTTAATAAATTGAGAATAATGGGAAAGGAGAAAATATTGTTCAGAGAGGGGCATATCTTGCAGGTAAGATTTTTAATGAGGAAGAGAACTGATAAACTCTATATACTGGGGTACTAATATGAATGGGAGCTAGCAAGGTGCTAAAATTACTCTCTATGCATGAGTGGATGGTAATAGACACAGAAATTAAGGAGGTAAACAGAATATCTTATACTTTCTCCAGCCTGGTTACTAATGCAAGTAAAGACTGTAAAAGTAAAACTAGTTTGAGTCAGAACATTGGATGAAATATCTTGTCCACAGGTATCTTGTTGTGAAGGCAATGGTACAAAACCATTTCTCCTTTTGTGCTAGTATTGGATGGAAGCCTTTAATGTACTCTTACGCATGCCCTCTCTCTACTTCAGGAAGTAGAGCACATGCAATAAAAAACATCAGTGTTGCTGAATGTCCTGTGTGAGGTGACAGATAAGGAGCCAATACCTGTTGGAAGCTGATTAGTTTGAAGGCTTGTTAGTGTCTGCAGTGGCTTGAACTGAGCTTTCTGTGCTTAAATGTGGTGTTCAGACATCTGGATGACATCTCTTAAATGTCTTCAGGGTGCCTGCATGCTGGAGAGGAGCAGATATGAACAGCTGGGAACACTAGGCTGGCTCCAGGTTGGGCAGGTGCTGGAGGAGACTGCCCAGGCCTGAGCAAGTGAGTGCTCTTCCTGTGGGCACCTTGTCAGAGCCCATTTGGCCAGCAGGCCCACTGTGTGATAGGGAGATGAGCCTGTCCTAGAGCACCCTGCCTGGGCAGCTGCTTGTGCACTAGCAGCTGTTGGGCCTCTGGCCTTCCTATCCTGAAGAGGAGGCCTCTGCCAGAGTTGATAAATCCCCTGGAGAGATGCTTGTTCCTAGTGAAGGTTTGTGTTCAGAGTAACAAGTTCTGCATCAAAGCTGTTTCCAAGGCACAGCTGACACTCGAGAGGTTAGGTGTCCCTCCAGCAGCTAAAAAGAAAAATTAGTTTCACGCTCATTTGGAAAAATAAGGCAAGATTTGTAGTCTTAGTGGGTTTTCAGATGATTGATATAAACATATCTTCATAATAATAAAAATGGAGGTTTAAGTAAATTATATTGAGAAACAGTGGGTTGAACTTGTCTTTGATAGCCAATGGGTATAACTTTTGCTGACTATTGAGTATTTGTTTCTAAAGCCCCCAAAAGAGAAATTACCTACAGATTTTATATATACACCTATGTATATGCATACACATACAAATATATATGTATTTTCTCAAGCAAGCTTCTGGAGTTTCAAGTGTGGTATGTAGTTGTTAGCTTGTGGTTGCTTTTTGTTTGATTGTTTTTCGTATAGTAGAATTTCACCAAAAATGTAACTTTGGATCTCTATCCAGAAGTGAATGTCTCTTCCACCCTATAGCTCAAAAATCTTCCTGCATGAATACTGCTGAAATTTTTCATCTTTGCAGAATGCTTTCTTTAATGATTTTTTTTAATGAACAACCACTATCAAAACTTTATTTCATTGATAGAAAATCTCAGCTGAATGTTTCCATTTAGAGACAGTAAGGATAGAGGAGGTGCAGAGACCAACCTCTTCTACCTTTATGCCTTGCCCTGAATTGCTGTTGAGATGCCCGAGTGACTCACATACTTGACCTGCAGTTAGGACAACTGTTTTCTCGTTGGATGTTGTGTCCCCCTTCTTGTGTGTAATATAACTTAAGTGAAGTGCCTTGAAAGGCTGCTCTTAAAAGGAATATGTCCAAAAAGCATTCACTTTCAGGTTCCTTTCCAACTTTCTTTCATGACAAAAGGCAATGCTTTTTTTGGAAACTGTGTTTTAATCGGAGCTTTCTTTGAATGTTTTTCAGGTTGGAAGATTGTTGTTAACTGGTAATAGGAAGTCAGATAGTTTTCCTGAGCTGTGCTTATTTTGCTGTTACAGCCTGAGCTTCTACATGTTGGCAGACTTCTCACTTACTGTTAATGGCCAGAACAAGAGTTCGGGAAGTAAGCTAGACTGTGTTGATCTTGAGCTGAAAAATCAGTATTCTGGAAACGGCTCAATAGTAGACTGACAGCTCTGGCTTCCAGTGTACCGAAAAGCTCCTTTCCAGAAGGCTGTGATCAAAGGGAGCTGGCAGAGGTCCATCTGAAAGAGAAAGAAATGGCCTAGGCACTTACTGTATATGAAAAGGAGTTATATACCATGGAGATGGAGTGATACTTAGAATAAAAGTAATCTTAAACGGAAAAGAAAGTCCTAACCACTTAAAAGCCTTTGGAGAGAAGTATTGAGACTGTGTTACTTATCCAGGAGTCTGCACCAGAGACTTGGAGTACAGAGTGTACAGGAGATGGCAGGGTTTCCTTAGTGCATGTCTTGAGGGATATGAGTTATCAATCTAATGATTGATAAGTAGTGTTGATCAAGGAAACCTGACTCCTTACTGGTTTGATGCTTCAAATAGCCAGAAGTTACGCTGCTATGTCTAGGAGCCATTAGTTCAGGACCATTAAAGGAAGGACAAGGGGAAGGTGAATCCATGGCTCTGCTCCTATAAGAGCATGGCAATGGGATGGGTGCTGGCCACTCAGTTTAGGAGAAGGGCTTGGTGATTAAAAGAATAATGCCCAGTAAGTTAAAGCTGTTTCTCTGTATAATCTCCTTCCTAATAGCTTGTGCTGAATTTGACTTTGGGTGTAAATCACACTTTGTCCTTCTTGCATCCTCAGCTGAGGTCAAAGGTTTCTCAGTCTTCCTTGTGTAATTCAATAGCTGCTCTTAGCCACTGTTTGTTCTCCTCTATATTGACAACCGGGCCACATCAGAATATTTTCCATCCCAGCTGAAAGGGGGACTGGAAAGCTTCTCTAGTTGATAACTGTTGTCAAATCTTAACCTTCACATAGATTCTGTCTTGCACTCTTAGGAATATGTTGTTTAAAAAAAATCTTATAAGCGAACATTCTTTATTCATAGCCATCAAAAGCAAAGCAAATTAAAACCTTGCTCTCATGGGTAATTCTCCATGTATTGACCTACTGCTGACTGGTTACACTTTGGGAATTTGATAATGCTGAGGGATGTGTGTGTATGTATGAAATGAGAAATTTTGTCTAAAAGTCTAGTCAGGTTACTTGTAACACTTTGTAACAGGTTTGAGTAACTAGATCCAATATCACTTCGGTCCTGGGGAATGAACACTGTGCAAGTACAAAGTTGAAGTGAAGGTGCATTGGATGGAGGAAGAGAGATGTCAGACAAGTTACTTGGTCTATGCCTCATCATGCGTGGCTAGCTGAAAAGCCACATGTACTTATTCACAAGCTCCTTCTCCTTCCTAAAAATTATTAGTGAAAAAGATAATTACGAAGTTGATTAGTTTAATCCTCTGTCTTGAATTTGCTAATTTTCCTACATTATTCATGGCTTTTGGCTGGCTGCAGGAAGTGTAAGCGGCATTGTAATGCCTCTGCTGCCTGTTCTCTGTGGTGTGCTGTGCTCTAGAAGAGTGTCTCTTGTGAACACCTGTGTCGCAGCTCATGATTTAGGGAACTTGTAAGTTTGAGTCTCTAGTGTCTTTTCAATCCTCTGCATCCCACATGCTTTTTTTAATGTTCAGAAAGCACAAAGGTTTCTCTGCTGGGAAGGAATATAGGCAGCACTATTGCCTGGGGTTTGCAAACCCCAGGGAACCTGGGGAATTCAGTCTCTGCTGCCAAAAGAAGGGACTCTTGTCTGTCATCTCTTCCCTATATCTGCTAATGCATTACTGTTAGGCAAAGTCTCTTCTGTTCCTCTTTCTTTCCATTCATAGCATTTGAAACTTTTTTTTTCTTTGGTGTGGCTTAAAGCTGCTACTTCAGAGGTGGTGGCCCTGTGGACTTCTGTATCTGTACTTCTTCCTTGTGGTCAAAGAACCAGCTTTAGTCTTCTGGGATTTGTGCAGAAAGGATGCATGCAGTTGACAGACTGCTTGATATCAGTGTAAAGGTTGTAAAAGGCATAGAGGGCTGGCCCTTATGCCAAGTTTGTAATGAAGACTGGGGATTCTATTCAAGGCCATAGTAACAGGAAAATCCGAAGCCAGCAATTTGGAGAGATTATGTTGTGTCTATACACTAATGATGGAAGTCAATAGGACTTGCTAAGTCCTATTCACTTCACTAAGTGCTTTTGTGAGTTCAATACTGAATTATTGCAGATGATGTTATAACCTTTATTCTGGTATTTACTTTTATTTTCTTTGAAAAAATAACACCTTTTCAGAACCAAAATATATTTCTGCAGAGTGTCCAAGTTAAATTAGAAAACAATGTGGGTGTGTTGGTTATCTCTAGTGAATAGCGTTTTGAGCCTAAATATGTTTGAGGTAATTCCTTTTGGAAGAATATTTAATATACAATATGCTGTAAGATGCGTCTGGGACTTGCAATACCAGGTTTAATGCAACAAATTTCTTGATCATTAGTGCACATGTAACTCTTGGTTTTGGTGCATCACCAAGAAAATATATGACAAAATAATCAGGTCTTAAACTGTTGAACTCATGGTGACTTGTATGCGCTTATTTTGTAGCTATCTTGGTGACTTCTACTGTGAAGGTTTCCTAACAATTTGGAAAACTGCATTAGAGAAGATAAAAACCAAAAGCAGAGTATGCAAAGATGCAAGATGGACATGATCTGAATTTGGATGTGTCACACTAAGACTTTTGCTTAAACTAATCAGCATTTAAACTATTTCCTGTTGTTCCCAGGTATTGGCTCTACAAGGTGTTTGCTGGAAAATAGGACCAGATGTATGAAAAATCTTAAAACAGTTGATGTTTTAGACTAGTGGCACTTGTTGCAGAATGAAACTTCAGCTTTTCCTGAAATGTGCTATTGGGGAGAATTCGTCCCCTTCACTGTGTTGTGGAGTGAGGGTGTCTGGCAGGCAGGCAAGGACTTAATGTGCTGGGGACTGTCCTCCTTTACCATCAGTGATGCTCTGAGGCACGAGGTGGATTAGCAGAGATAAGGAGATGTGGATGAAAATAGGGATAAACTATCAAGTCATTTGACCAGATCAAACTGCCTTATCTGAGCTGTGCTCCTCTGCATAGCATGAGGCAGTCTGAATGCTCAGGTTTTATAAAATACCAGTAAGTGAACAATGACATGTGAGCGAAGTTGCAGAATATTCTCAGGAAAAGGTTGGCTGCTTAGGAAGTGCGCAGACAGTGGTAGGTGTATGACAGCCCGAAGCTGTGGCTATATTTGTGTGAATCAGAGGATTATGTATGCAGTACCTTATTGTTTATATATTTTTCATGGCTAAACTTTTGGTAGTTGCTTTCTTCCCTCCAGAAATAGCCTGAAAACAAGTACCTATATCTTACCAATAAGCTAACCCACTCTTCTCCTTTCTAGCTGAGAGTGGAAAGGAACCTTACCAAGTGCTGGAGGAATGCTCCTTGAGGATTCCTTAACTGGTTGCGTTGAGCAGGGCGTGTACAAAGCACTGATCTAAACTGACCTATTGTATCTTCTTTCGGGTTTGAAAATGAGCCTAGAGCAGTGTGAGTGTTCTTACCTGGTGTTCTCTTAGCACTGATTGTGCTGCTTCTGCCATCATATTTGACTGCAAGGGAAATCACAGGGTCCCACCATTTGCATTGGTGCTGCAAGAGGTCTGCCTGCTGTCAGACAGTTTTTTCCATGTTTTAATTTGGTTCTCTTGTGGTGGCTGTTTGAAGGGTTTCTCCCTGCCTTCTTGTTCCTGTGCGCTGGGAAATTTTAGTGGTGTCCTGCTGGCTTGTTTATGCTTGCCACTGCTGATTACTTTGGTTTTCTTCATCAGAGGTAAGGGTTTTTCTCCTGTGCACTGTGATTTCATGGGACAGCTTTTAGTTGCTTATTCTACTTTGATATTTAGTGATGATCCTTTTCTTTTTTGAGAATGCCACCCGAAATCTCTGTGAATTCAGTTTACTCAGTGTGCTGAAAGGATTTTTTGTGGAGCTAAGCTCTTAATGAATCTTCTCACCCCTCCCCTACCCCACCCCTTTGTGATAAGGAGCATTGCTTTTACTAGTACACTAAATATTAATGATGCTTACTGCAATTTTTATTTTAAGATGCTTTATTTTGGTACCAGGCTAAGCTGTGGAGATGAAAACCCCCTGAGGACTTGATGTAGAGTATAAGTTGCTCTGTGGCTTTGGCTGTAAACATGATAATAAATTAGAGTATGTAATGAAGATTCATTGAAGTGCACAAGGCTTCTTTCCACACCCTGTGCCTGCCTGCCAGTTTTTTTTTTCCCCCCATATCATACCTGATAAAAGAGGATTTCCTGGATGTTGGCAGCCCCTGTGGCTTGATGTATTCACTGCTATAGCCAAATTTTTTGCCTTGAAAAAAAATATTTAGTAAAGCTGGGCCAGAAGTCTTATCCTTATGAAGGAAATTGAAGAAAATTCCATGGTCTTCCAGTTCCTGTTCACTGTGGGTTAAAGAGTTTGGGAGCTTGATGTAGCAGGTGGTAAAGGGGATGCAGCTCCACAGGCTGCCTTTGGTTCCTTCCCTGCAATGAGAGGCTGTTCCGTGGCCTGCTCAACCTCTGCTCCCAGGCCCTGCTTGTGAACTGGCTGAGCCTGGCATGACTCGCTATCAACTCAGAGTAAGCTTACAGCAAACCATTTTCAATATCAGCGGTGTATTTTTGTGCATGTTCATCCTTTAAAAGACAACTTGCTCTACTTTAAGTGGTAATTCTCGCTGTATTGTGCACTTTGGGTTACTCCATTTCACTATGGAATCCCTCTTTATGTGGAGAAAACAGGAAGGGTCTGGATTACTGCTGGAATATTAAACTGATGGAGTCTTTGCCATAAGAGGTAGTTCAAGGCTACTAAACTGAGAGTAAGCTGTCTCTTAATCTATTTTTTTTTCCTCTGCCATATTGTATCTATGACTTGCTTTAGAATATACACTAATACCAGGTATAGAATGAAGAACAGTTTGCTTCTGGATTTGTCCAACTGGTTCCTTAACCTCCTTAAAAACTTGTTCCTTTACAACCTCTCCTGTGAGAGGGGGAAATATGTTGTGAATCACTTAATACTTTCTTTACTGGTCAGTACCTAATGCCTTCACTTTCATTTAGAAATTATGTAAACTTTCTAGGTGACCTTTTTCTAAAGTAAAAACTGTTCATGCAGGCTTACTACTTGTACTTTCATTTGTTTTCAACAGCTTTGAGAGAAATTCAAAATCTGTGCTTTTATAGTCATCTGGGTAACTTGCCTTGGGATTTCTGAGAGAATCCAAGCAATCTAGACTCTGATTGAGATGAAGCAGCACCTTTGATTGAGATGAAGCAGCACCTTCAATCTGAATCTGTTGTGGGCTGAGCACAGACTTGAACATGCAGTACAGCCTGGCAGATGTAGATGTGTTCTTTTCTGCTGGAGTGTTTTTGTGCCCCAAATGAAGATAAATGCTTTTCTATTTAAAAAAAAAAAAAAAAAAAAAAAAACTCTTAACTCTTGACTAAAACATTATTTCTACTCACTTTTTGTTGCTGTTCCTGTTTTCTTGTCTAAAAGTTTAAACTTCATATAGAAGTAGGACTTCTGTTTGAAAACAAGTCTAGCTTTAGACACTTATCTGTCCTGGGCCATTGGAAATAGCTTCTCTGGAAGTGGTTAAGACAGCTGATAACTGGTGCAGTTTCAACCTGAGAACAGCACTTTTGCTAATTGGCATTCACTAATGATACCTATTGCCTGTGGTTAGTTCTCCTGCAGGAGGTTGGTAACAACTTATCCTGCTTACTTGTGAATGTGGCTTGCTGAGGGGAGGCCACCTTGCTGCTGTTCTGGGCTGTAAGTTCTTGATGGCTCTGTCGGGGTTGGGGGTGATCTTGCTTCAGGAGCCCACTGGCAAGCAAAGGTGCAGAAGCCAAGTAGCTGCCCCTGTCCTGCTCCTGTCTTTCCTTGCTTATCATTGATACTGGGTGCTGCTCTTCCTGCTCCCCAGAAAGGTTAATCTTATTTGCTCTTGATATAGTATAACTTATTTTGGATCTTAATCTGGTTTCACCAAGCATCTATCTTAGTTGTCCTGTGAAACCAAAATCGTCTGGTCAGTTTAACATACTTTGCTGTAGTACAGATTTTACCACTGTATCACATTAGTGCAGCTCTAAGTCTCTGCTCTTTAGCATTAGCATTTGTAGCAGCTATAAAATATTGCTTTTTTTAGTACTCTTAGCAGTGTGATAAGCTACAATACACCTGGATGCTGCTGTTGGTTGTAACATTTTAATTTGGTTACATCTGTGTTCAAGGCAGGTGAATATTAAGTATGAGTTGCTTGGCATGCTTTTACTGTGCTTTTATTTTGTCAGAGCAATAGGTCTGTACTCTAGCTATCACAGTGATCCCTAAGCTATAATGATGTAATTGTACTTTGAAAATGTGAGGATCATGGATTGCAGAGTCAGAGAGATGAGACTTGTATCAATATAGCTGAGTCTGGGACACAGCTGAAAGCAGAATCCCGGAGTCTGGTTTTGCTGCTTGCTTTTAAGTCTGTGAATCTGTGTGTGTGGTTTGTAGTACTGAAGAGAGGAGGACATGGAGTTTTATATAACTCTGGGTTATTCATAAAAAGTGCAGAGTCCTGTAATTGTTTTGATGGTTAGCTAACCTGGTTAAAAATGTGGGCATATTTGTCTTTTTTTTTTCTTGAGGAGGGAGGAAAAAAAACTTGATGTGCATATGCTTGTATGTAGTAACACAAACTTTCTCTTAACTCTCCTTACAAATTAAAGGCAAGATTGCCAGTCTTCCAGATTTTGAATAATATTCATGTCTAAACACATTCTAATTTGACCACACATGTTTTTAAGTATCTTCACCAGGTCAGGCTATGCAATTAGCACAAAGTAATAATTCAGATGTAATAGTATCTCTTCACTCTTGAGATTTCTTGGTTTCTATATAGCCTGGGTTCCATTTGCTTGCTTCACTGCAGTATTTTACTGGGAGTCGCACTTAAATTGATGTTGACACTACATCTCTTTGTTACAGCATGAGTTTAGAATTTGACTGAAAAATCAGATTATAGGTTATGTATATATTTCATTTTCAAAGTTTTGGTCACAACAGGATCAAAACTATTTCTTTCTGTGGAAGTCTATGTAAACAAGTATTTCTGAAAAGTAGAAGCTCCTTAGATGCTTTTCTCAGTGGGAGTAAGGGGCGTGTGTATTTGTGAATGTGCCTGTAGTGGATTTTTTGGGTGTTTTTGGGGGGTGTGTGTGTG
>VZSV01000001.1:7208333-7229225 GCA_013398735.1 Nothocercus julius | reverse complement strand
ATTACTACTGAGCTATATAATAAACTAATATTGAACTAGCCTGGATCTCCTTCCAACAATTCTGTTAAAGTTTCTAAATACGTTTAAAAGCCCCAATACTGACCTGCTGAGGGCAATAGGAGCAGTCTCCTGACATGCTTAGGTTTCTCTCGCACATGTTTTTAAGTGGCTAATTTTATTTTTCTGTCTCACCGGGTGTAAGCAGATGTGACAGTACCTTCTCTTGGACTTCATCAGTCAGAATGTCAGCTTGCATTTAGGACTCCTGTCAGAAATGCTCTAGATGGTTTTATTAGGGAATACTATTCCTTTCTCAAAAATGGTGCATCTAATGATTTTAATGCTCTGGTCATGTAACTCACTTTGCTATCCTTTCTCTTAACACTAGATTATGCAAGTAGTCCTTGCTGTTAACATATGGGCAACTGACCCATTACTGTAGCAAGTGATGTGAAATACATAGAGCCTTTACTGTAGAGATCTTGAAATGGAGATTCCCTGACAGCCATAAATAATGCAGCGCACCTGTAAATCCTGACTTTCAACCCCTCAGGGCTGCTTTAAAAACTTTTATTAATAAATGTGAAATAAGAGAACTTCTCTCCTTCCTTCATTCCTTTTTGAAATAGACCCATTGCTGGTAGTTCTGTGCATGGCCCATGATCTTTCTGGAGATAAGAGCTTCTGAGAAATGACTGCAGCCTCCCAAATTGTGTCAGTACTTTTCTTGTTCAGTTAAGGAGAAACATGCTTCTATACTACACTGGATTAAAACTGGGACTCAGTGGTATGTGTCTGTACTGTCATGAGCTGGTAAGGAAGCTGCTCTGCTCAAGTCACATCTGGAGCTTTGGGTGAGCCTTGCTCTGGTAGTGCTGCTGCAACATGTACAATTGCCATTTTCTCAGTGGATAGCTTGCTTTCAGCCCATGCATGTATACGAGCCTAGTGAGTTCTGTCTTAATGTCTGCGTCCCTTCTCTCTAAGCACAGAAATCGTCCTGTAGCAGCCAAATCCCCAAGCCCAACTGTTAAATGTTTCAGGCCATTAAGTTTTTGTGTTTTAGATTGTGTGTTTGAAGAAGCTTGTGGACCTGTAAGGCTGGGCTGTATGCTGTGCTCTCATGAGAGCCTCATCTGATCAGAGCATTTCTGTACTATTTTTGCTGTCAACAATTCTATTTTAGAAGCAGTTTCTCAAAGTTTAAGCTATATCAAGACATCTTTAAATTATTTTCAAAGCAGCTATGTCATTAAATATAGATCATCATAGTATTTGTTGTTAGATCTTGATTTCTGAAACTAATCTACTATTAAAATCTCTATATGGGTCTCTTGCCCCAATATCTTCAGTATGGTACACTTTTAATGCATGTTGTCATTGGTTGAATTGCTTTAAAAAAGCTGGGTTTAGTTCAATGTAGTGCTTAATTTAAAAATAAAGTGCTGCCTTTATTTGTAACTAGAACAACAAAAGCTTTTTGAAGTGAAAAAGGGCACTGAAATACCACTAAGAGGGATACAGTGAGACAGATGAGTGATTCTTAAGACATGAGAGAAGTGAGTTAAATTCATGCAACTCCTAGTTGCAATCCTGAGTTTCTATTGCCTGTGAATATCCCTTCTTTACTGATTAAACTATAAGACTTGGATTATTTTAAATATTGAAACATGTACTAGGTTTCATTTGTTTGCATCAAACAACAGGAATTTGTTATTAATTACAAGGAGGGATTTATTGCATTTGGATGTAAAGCAGCAATTAAATAGCTGACACTAATGCCTTGTACAAATGAGTTGCAAATTCATGATTCTGTTCATGCTGCTTGCATGCAAGTGTACTGTCATGATAATCCAAAGCTTTTCTAAAGGAAATGATACTGGAATATAGTACTGTATATCCTACCAGACATGTTAAGATGTACCTTTTAAATTAAAATTGTTTCCTGCCTTGGGAATGGCTGATAAAAGCTAACTAATGTATGGTTGGACAGGCTAGTCTTTTATATCATAACTGATGTATGTGTTGTCATTGATTTGTAGATAACTTCAATGTCTGTCTGTAGGCTGGGATGTAAAATGATTAGGTGGTTAGTATGAAGTATATGATTTAGAAATATCAAGGAAAATTTGCTGTAATAAAAGGACTTTATTTAAATAATATTTTGAAAGAAATTAACAGAACAAAAAAAAAATTATCTCTATTCCTTTTTTTTTGAAAAAAGTTTTACTACTTAATTTACCCTTTATGCTTAGAAAAGGAGAATAAGCTTAATCTAGTAGGGTAGTTCCAAAGGTATGCAAAAGATAAGTTTTCACATTTTCTTCTGAAAATGGTTAGTCTTCACAACATTTCTGCTTTGATGTAGGCACCTGGATTCTTAGGATAGGAAAAACTGAACTAAAAGAAGAGAAATAATTTGATTATGACTTAACTGGTACACAGTAGGGATAAAAAAAAATTTAATAATTGCTCTCCCCAGTTTTCTGCGCTGTTGCAGCTCACTCTTTTAAATCAAACACCGTAATTAGAAGGTGAGTAAACCTGATGACAAGATAATAAACGTTAATGTATGTGGGACAATGATAGACTTTCACTAGGAATATTTCTAGTTTGTTTGTGCTCAGCAACTGACAAATGAAAGATTCAGAACTGGTTTATAATACTGTGTGGTGCCAGCTCAAGGAATCTAGGCTAGTGCTAACTTGTATGAACAAGTGTGTATAAATTATTTCCTTTTTACCAATAACTAAATTGGATTGTACATTTGAGTTTGGTTCTTATTTTGCATATATACTAACTACAATTTGTTTTCACACTGTAGCTATTCAGTCTATTCTAATAGAGTATGTCCACAATATATAATGTGGTAAGAGAATATATTCAGTGCGGTACAATAGAACTGTGTTGACCGTGTTGATCAGAAAAATAGGAAGAGATGCGAAAGTAGTTTTCTGGTTATCTTTTAGTATTTCATATAAAGCAGATCAAGTAATTCTTATTAATATGCAGAATCAATAGCAGTATGCTTATGCAGTCAAAGATGCAGAGGAACATACCTGTTAAAAATAACTATTAAAAAAAATTCAAGTGATGACATTTCTCTTGGTTAAAAATAACCTCAGTTTCCAGTTTGAGCTTGATGTTTGGTGTGATTATACGAATTACAGAACCACTTTTTTGTCATTCTCTACTGCAGTAAAAATGGGGCATGAACAAAGTAAATCTATTTCTGATATTAAGAAGATCACATTTTGAATCATCTTTTCTTAGTTGGAAAGGGCCTTCACAGGAATGCCATTTGCTGTATTTGTATAGCTATATACCAATATTAAGGAGTAATTCTATGTCTTAGAATGACTGTGTTAAATGACCTTGTACTTGGAGTACCACAAACTGACTTTTAAACTTGTCTGTTAAAGTAGATGGTTTTCCTTTTATCTTTCACGCCACTAAAAGATTTTTACAAGTCAATGACCCTTTTCAAATCTCCACCTTCTGAAAGGTTATAACCACTGGAAAAATTTAGTTCTGGAGAGGAGGAAACTTAATTAAATATGAAGCTGCATGAGTCAGAGTAGAATCCAGCTGAATCATTTGACAGTGCAGTGCCACTGGCAGCAAAAAACCAGGGCGCACTTGAGTCACCTAGTCCATCAGAGAAGGCTGTGATGACGAAGAAAGCTGTTTTAACTGCTATGTTTTTTTTCGACTTTTGGCATTAAAACCTCACCTCAGACTTCTGAATTAATGGGGCTAAGAATCATATTAATGCAATACTGCTTGTTTAATGCACACAGCAAGCATCTATTTCCCAGTGGGTTGCTGTGATGGACCTCTTGTCTCTTGTGCTCCCTGGGGAGGCCTGAGAGGTGCTGTGATGGCTGCTATCTATTCCACTTTTTATCCACATGGGAGAAAATGTAGGTGTTGAAGTTTATGGGTATGGGAAGAGTGTTTGGTAGGGGAGGAGACAACTGTGGGAAGCCAGAAAGCTTATGATTTGGGGTAGGAGGGAGGACCAAACAAGGCCTTCTGTGAGGAGTATGGCCTTTTTTGTGATGCACAGTGTGCCTGCTGCAAGATGCTGTGATGGGCTTCTTCCTTCTCAGTCACAGAGATTGACATACTGGTGGGGTAGGCGCTGAGTCTCCTACAGAAGCATGCCCACTTCTAAAGATGGTAGAGTTTTAATTCAATAGGATGCTGCTGTTGTGATCTGTGATCCCCTCTCTGGGAGCTTAAGCAAATAATTTAAAGCGTCTTTTTAAGCCAAATGTTTTGTTACAGTTAGGTAGTTTTTTAAATACTACACTTACAAATCCACAGGCAGTACCTACTCACGGTTGTAATAACTAAGTGTCAGTGGCTGATTCTGGTCTTTCATTGTCCAGAATGGCAAGTTGCCAGCCTTAAAGGTAACAAGCAGTTGGCCTTTACCAAAACTAGAATCTCTCTTCTCATTTTTGCAAGGCAAAAGCACCTTACCCCAATGGTATACCACATTGCACACCAAAGCGTAAGTACTTCAGGGTGCCAGATGTTCAAAGCTCTAATGATTATCTTTTTTTTTCAAGGCCTCTGCTGTAACCTACCACCCACCTTGGGAACCCACCTCATCTGTACTGTGCGGAGTGTGATTCTCTTTTGTACTCCAGGGCTTGTCCAATCTAATTTCAATATGCAGGCAAGTTGCAAAGTGCATTGTATTTGGAACTTTTAAGCTTTTTTTTTTCCCTATGTGTTAGGCTGTATTCTGGCTGTGTCTGCTGTTAAGAAGGTGCTGGTATTCAATCTGGACCATTTTTGTTTGATTTTTTTGATGTGGATCTCCTGATAGTCGTGGCTTAGCATGCTTAGGTTCGATTTGTGCAGTACTTGGGGAGAGAGGGAGGGAGGGTGAGTGGGTGTGTATATTTTGGCTGAAATTCATCCAAAATGTTTGGTGTGAGCATATGTGTGCTGAGCTCCAAATTGTCATGGGTATTTGGTCTGCAGATTGAATTGAACAGCTTTTAAAATAAAGCCCCACAAGTGGGCATAGAGTGAATATCTGCATTGGTCCCTGGTTTGCTTGCTTATATTTTGTATCAGGTTGTTTGTTCTGTGGGCATAGCTTTGAAAGCATAGCTGTGTTAAGGTAACCAAGGTCTCTTAGTCCATAATGTTAGTTTACTGCTTTCCCTTTTCTGTGCATGATCCTTAGCAAGAACCTTCTACTATGCTGAGTAACAGGCTTCTCTAAAAATTGTGAGTGCCTATATAGTGGGAGTTTAACCAAGGTTATCAGAGGCTTATGGCAACTTGACTAAACCATAGTTTATAGCTCTAAAAAGATCCCTTTTAAAAGAAAAACATAGCCCTTGAATGTTTTTAAAGGCATTTTTAAAACAATGTTCATAAAATGAAGGTGCTTGGATTTTGTTTAAATTCTCATAGTGCTTTTGTCTTCTCTGGCCATTAATAAGACACTACCACCAAGCAGGTCCCCACAGGAATCACCAAGATGATTTAATGCTGGAGCCTTCAGCTCTGTCTCAGGATTTCTGTTTTTGGTGTTCACATGACAAAGAACAAAGGAAGGAAGCTCTGAGTGGGCAACAGATGCATCTTTCTGAGCCCCTTCTACCAGCAAGTAAGGGGAGATGTCTGTATGTCCACTTCATGAATAAGATTAGGTAAGTGATGTGGCAGAAAACTTGGTTTTGCTTGGTTAGCTTTCAGACGGATTAGTTCCAGTGTTGGAATGATGCACAGGAATTGGTAGGGCAGAAGCACAAATCAGTAGCTTGATTGCTAGTTTATAGGTCTTAGGTTAACTTGAAGTGACTGAAATGGCAGCAGTTGCACCCTTGGGTCAAGAGTGAAGTGCTGCTCAAGGGTGGTCTCTCCTTTCTCTTTGCCTCCTAGCTCTGCATTTCTGCTGCTGTCACTTTTGTGAGCTTTGTTACTTTAAGGGCTGCACAAATAATAGGATTGATTTACTGATAAGAAGGAAAGGTAATCCAGCCACCAATCTGTAGTGAGCTGGACTGTCTTACTGCATGTCTCTCTTGTTAGCACTTAGACTGCAGCGACCCACTGTTCGATTGCCTTAAGCTAGTCGTGAACCCCTTCTTTAAAAGCAGGACATGAAACTTACTTTTTTTTGAAATGGCAGTGAGCACTGATGGCTCCACCTAAAGTTTTGGGCCTGTAGCTGATGGGGAGCTGCTGACTGACTAAATGCAGCTAGTATCAGTTGTTTATTACATCTGAGAGTGACTAATATCAACAGCGTAACTGGTGGTCTTATGTCACTTAACATATGTTCTATTAAATTTCTGATTGTCATCTTTTGTTTATTTTTTAATGTAGATGGCACACGATGCATTTAAAAACAGATGGCAAGCTTTGCTACAAAGAACTTCCTATTTCGTCACCTATTCTCAAGTATGAGTTCCAGGGTTTCATTTTCATTTACTTTTTGTAAACTGTTGTTAAAGAAGAGTTTTACCTTTTTAATGCTATTAGGCCTTCACAAGTTAGTTCAGCCACTTGTTAATCTGGCACAGCTAAATGTTTGATTTAATAATTCAGTATGTGGTGTTTTTTTCTTCTGAGCTGCACCCTGACTCTGAGGTGAAAATTGTACATTAAAGAGCTGATAAGTACATTGTGGATGGTTAGGGAGAAAAAGGTTACATTTTAGTAAAAACTAAAAGTAATTGAAAAGGGTTCTTGAGAGCAAAGATTAGAGAAAAATTCTGTGTGTGTGTTTGCATATAGGCATAAACTAAAGGAACATAATGCAATTCATGAGTTATGACTGAACTGTTTAATGTTTGTATGGTTAGAAAAAGGGGGCCACTTATGAAGTGGGAACCAAAGAGCTTAGAAATATTAATGTTTTCATAATACTTGGCTTTATTTTTCATTGGATTAACAAGGCATCTTTAATTTGTAGATTAGAGAGATACAGCAGTTTTGTGAAATATTGAGTATTTACTCTTTTGAAATTCAACCTTGCTGAAGACTGAGTGGCCCAATAAAAGATAAGTGGAAACATGCTGTTCTCATCAGTGTTAGCCCTATGGGCTGTGAAACTAGGTGTACAAAAGCAGTTACTCTCTTCCAGTTTGAGAAAGTACATCGCTAAGGAGTTGGGTTTACTTCAAAGGTTAATTACCAAGCAGCTTTTGGAGAAACCAAGTTGATCAAGAGGATCTCTGAAAGAGCAGATTTGAAAAAGGAGTTTGAAAAATGTTTGGGTCTAGTCTTTACCTGCAGGTACAGTTAGGGCATAAATGCAGATTATGGCTTTTCATATGAAGCTTGGGTCATTTCTTGTTTTTTATTTTGGAAGTTTGAATTTCTGAGAACAGGTGTCTTTAATTTTGCTTTTGACTGCATAACAGCCTCTGCATCTAGGCTTCCAATATTTCATGCCTATCAAACCAATATATATGCCTACAAGATGGACGGTTCTCATTTGAAGCCTTGTATTCAGGTGGAAAAAAAGATGTCTTTTGCAAGAGGCTGGTAGTCAGCAAGACAAATTACTGTCAGACAGATGTGAAACACAGCTTGCTCAAAGAACAGGTTGTCTCTAAGGCTTGCAGGTGAGTTTTAACGGATGGTGGTACAAAAGTTATAATAATTTCCTCCTGCTCCCCTGCTTAATGTGAATCAGTGAGTAAGTGCGATGATGATTTTTCTTGTATGTTGTGTAGCTTTGTATGGAAAGATAACACTGTACAATATCTGTGACTTCCACTTGGCATATAGGGAAGCAAGCTGTTTTCTGAGGAGGAGTCTGCTAGACCAACTGAAAGCTCTTTAAGCTAGTAACTAAAGGATGGAGCAGGTATGAAATGGGGGAAATGAGCTTTTCATTTTGCCCAGAATCACGACTGAGAATGGCAATGATCAGGATGTGAAGAAATCGTATAATGGACAAACTCTGTGCTAGTTAATGATTCCTCTTATTATTTTTAAGATTAATTGAAACTGCTCATTTTCCTAATTTAAACCAGACAGTGGTTTGGTGGTAACTAAAATGTCTGTTTCATTCCCTGGAGTTGAAATATTAAAATAAATATTTATGAACTTATTAAGAATGATTAAGTGGATAAAAAGTGAAATGAAGTTGCACTCATGCAAAAATGAAGTTACTTAATTCCAAATTCCTGATGACTCAGTGGCAGATGACCTAGAGCACTCCTGTATGTTAAAAAGACTGAGTTGAGGGTTACTTGCTGTGTGCCTCAGTTTCCTTATATGCAGCAAAGGCAGTGAGGATATTTCTGTAAAAGAGCATGTTTTAATGGAGTTTTGGAAAGTACTCGAAGTCTTTCTAGATTATTAATTAGTATAATGATGAAAGAAGCATTTTTGGTAACTGTGACTTTTGAGCTTTCACCCTTGCATATTCTATCAGTGTAATTTCTCTTCAAAGAGAAGGATCGGGGGAAAATCCTCTTTTATTGGATTCTGCTTTCCTCAAACTTCTTGATGCACATCGCCTGTCAGTAATGAGATTCTTCGTCTCTCCGTGAGTGTCCTTGTCTATTCATGTTTCTTTCCCACCTGCACTCACAATGGTGGCTGTTTGCTCCCACATATATTCAACAACGCAGTATTTGTAGGCTGGCCCTCATTCATTTCATTCCTGCTTGAAAAGCCTGACAGAAAGCCCTGTGAAAAGCCTGTCAATGCAAATGCCAGTTTAATGACTTGGTTCATTCAACAGAGGGGGATCTGAGAACTTGACTTCTCCCCACTGCAAATACAAGAAAATGTTTTCATAAAGCCATGGACGTGTCGTGCTTTTTAACAAGATGCCCTCAGTTTGCAAACAAACCTGTGGCGTTAACTTTCAGTTAAATCAAAACCTTGGGACTTGTTCTGCAGTGTCAACTTCCACACTGTAGTGTGTGTGAGGGGGAAGGATAGTTTCCTCCCAGCCTCGAGAGTTCCTCCACTTTGGAAAGCTTTGATTTGCTTCACTTTCTCAGTAGAGCAGTATTTCCCCTTGGGGGTAAACCCTTATTTGGTTCTTTCTGAACATGTTTAAATATCAAATTATTGGGAAATTACAAGTGTAGATATGCTGGTTAAAGCCAAAGGACAAATACATTTAGGCTGTTTTAGCAGGCCATGTAGGATTTTGTTCTTGGGATGCGTTTTTCTTAATTTTCATTTAAAAATTGGTTCTTCACTGGCTTTGCTCAGAGATAAAATCAAAGTTACCGTAATAAAACATTGGAGCTTTTTAGGCTGCCTTTGGGTATTCAGTGCAGAATTTGGCTATATTGGTTGTAGCACTGTCTATAAAAGAAATGAATGAAACTTGAATTTTTATTTTAAGTTTATGAAACACAAATTAGTTTTATTGGAAAAGTTGGAGGAAATGACTAGGGATAGAACCAACAGGGTTTACATAGACTAAGATAAAAGCATACAGAAATAAATCTTGACAAATTAAGGTAGGGGCTTTCTGTAGTTGCCTGGCTGCTGCTTTGAAGGTAGCAGTTAGGCTACAGGAACGTGAATTTCTTATTTGAACTTTCACCACCATTTTTACTTTCACATGAATGTTTCTGCTTTAATATCCAGCTTGGTTGCCAGATCCACTTAGGTTAGTTGTCTTAAAACACTATTACAGTATTTTGAATGGTGTTCTGTTTTGTTATTTGAATGAAGATATCTGTTTGGGATTCAGTGGATTTTTTCAAATCAGTATAGAGTGTGTCTGCACTTTTTTTTTTTTGTTTTAAAACCTCATACAGTTTTGAAATGGATTTGCCCTTCTATGAAAAGCTTCTGAATACAGCAGTTTGTGCATGGCAGCTGAGGTGGTTTCTACCTGATCCTGCCACAACTGCCAGACTTGATATGCTTTTGCCACTGGGGAGGAGCTTTTCTCACTGCACACCTCTATTTCAATATGAGCCATTCATCCAGACAGAAGATCCTTTGGCCAATGTGCTTTGAGACCAGACTTTGAAATAAGAGCCTATATGACCGTGTGTTCTGGAAAGAAGGCACGGAAGAGGGAAGAAATGGTAATATATTATTGAGTTCTGTTTAGTTGTCAAGACAACTCATCCCTTAGTGATAGATTGAAAATCACAAAATCTGCAGTAATCTAGGCAGCATGCTGTGAGGAATATCTCCTAGACAGCGTTGCATAATTACACTTGGCTTTTCATGAAGTTCTTCAAAAGTATCTGCTACTGATAGTCTTCACAACAGGCCAATTTTAATTTTAGGCTCTATTTTGCAGACCAAGTTGGAACAGAGAGGTTAAGCCATAAGCCTCAAGCTCCAACAAGAGCTAGTTTTAGTCAGGAGTTTTTGCTTCTGTGACTGGGCTATCAGAGAGATGAGATTACTTAATTGAATAAGTAGAGGTTGGGGGAGGCAGGGTGGAACCCAGGTGGGCCATCTCCTCCAACATGCAGCAACTACAAAGCAGACCCCTTTTGTAGGCTCTTCAGTGTTATTTGTCGTCCTGTATATAAAATGCCTAAATACACAACCTCTTGAATGAGGTAATATGTGGTTTAAAAAACACTTTAATTTGTGGTGGCATATCAATTCAATTACCCTCAACCTTGTTAATTCTCTTCTGTGTTGTAATAATTTCATTAGGATATGCTATGAAGTGTGTGCCACTGTAAATATCCATGGCCCATATTGTGCTTTTGTGTTATGTTGCTTGCCCTTGAAACAGGAAAGAAAATGAAAAATGAAACATTTTGTGGCCTTTGTGATTAAGGAGGAAAGGGATATTATGCAATAACATTTGATTAAATAATACCAGGAAAATTTTACCAAATGCTACCAGTAATGGGGGAGGTAGGGATAGATGGGGAATCCTAATACCGAAAGCAACAGAATATGTTGCTCTTGGAGTCTAAATTCATTTATTCCATTATGAACAGTTCTTTTTCTGTTTGTGTATAATCTAGCTGTTTTTCCACTGGATCAAAGGAGACCTCATGTGGCTTTTTCAAAAAGTCACCTGATGGTTGCATGAGTTTCAGATGAAAATTTCATCTCTCAATTCATATTGGTAAACTATCTTGAGTGTTTACAGAAATTGGGAGCTTTTTGCAATAGGAGTTGAGCTGCTTGAGTGTGTTGTTGTGTGGTTTTTTTTTTTTTTTTTTTTTTTTTTTTTTGCCTTAGCAGCTAAATTTGGTCTGCTGTTTGAGTTTTCCAAAGAAAGAAAGCAGGTCACACCATTAAGGACCATACAGACTCTTAAGCTTATACTTTCACTTGGTTTTGAAACGTAATCTTTCTTTCTGGACAGGCTGTATATAGAGTTTCTTTTGGCGAAGGGGAAGGATGACCTGCATACCTGAGCTGTTGCTGATGTAAAATGCAATGAATCTGTGCCTGTGAAGTAGGTCCAACCTTTTGGAGAGTGTGTGGGGCATGGTACAAATGGCCAGCAGGCTACTGCCAGGAGGAAGAGAACTGCAAGACTTTCTTTTTCTTATTGACCTTAGAAAGGGAAAGGAATGTATAGGTAAGAGATCTTGATAAGAACCATGATGAAAGTGCTTTTATTTTACAGTGGCTTTTATTGGTGCAGGTGCAGATGGTTCAGATTTCTGTGCATGAAAGTCATTGTATGTGCTTGGCTCTGAAATCTGAACAAAACCTCAGATGGGCTCAAACGTGTTTTGGTAATACAGATTATAATGTCACAGTATAAAAGGCTCTGCCTTTTAATAAATTTATAAGCAGTTGCATGTTTGCTAGTAATTCTAACAAGCTTTCTCATTAAAGAGTTGCTTGAATTACAAGATATTTTGATCTTGTAAGCCACCAAGCTAAGGGCTTAGAGCAATCAAAGGAAGGAAGCAGTCTGGAAATTATGTTAATTTAATGAGACATAGAATGAAGAATAGCCTATATAGGAATGAAACTCAGTTAGGAGAGAGGAATGCTATATTTTTCAATAGGTCCAGGAGGGAAAGGGTGGTGGTGGTAGGGGAATCTTAACGAAGAAATAAAAGTACCCTGACCAGTAAGGACAAGCTTTACATTTTGATACATGTAGTTTTTATTTTATAAGTGTCTTAAACTACAGAAGGGAAATATTCTTTTCTTGAGTATAAACTTCTTCATGAAAGATTTAAGTGGCCATTGCTTTCTTACTGATGGAAGATGAGGAAGCCCAGAAAGTCTTCACCTTTCCTTGTTTCCAAAATTATGACTTCTGTTGAGTACTACTTTATACGGAGCTGATTCAATATGTGTAGTGCCTCATTAGCCCAAATCTTTTATCATACGATATTTTAAGGAATAGTTGGCTTTGCAAAAGAGTTCAATTTAACTTTATAGGCATGTTTTTGATTGAACGTGATAATGATTTATAAGGTGCCAAGAACAATTTGGGATATTTGATAAATCAGGTACAAGGTAAAACTCACCAAGTGATTTAGCTATTTAGCTTCCAGACATCAGTGTAGCTGACTCAAGGTTGTATATTAAATCTGAGTAGATTGGTCGTGGCTTTCGCCCATTCTAAGAAGCTGGTTCTTTGATTCATTATAGATAATGCCATGTTCTCAGGTCATCACAAATGTATGTGTTCACAGGTTTGATTCTTGCTCTAGTAGAGTTGAGGGTCAAGTTGCCAAGACTGCAGTATTTTCATAGAAAAGATCTAGAATGCTTTCTTTAGCCAAAATTTTATTTAAGTTTATTGCTGTACTTTTTAAAAAAAGATGAACAAAATAGTCTTTAAAATTAGTCACAGCATCTGACTAATCCAGTCATGAATTTTAATCTGAATGCTTGCAATTACTGCTAAGGAGAGACTCTGATAAGGTCTTGGCAAATCCCAAGTTTTGAAAGAGTCCAGACAACACAGAACTTTAGGAAAAGGTAGGGAGCGAAGTTTAGGCAACTTAATCTAGTTTTCTTTAAAGTAGCCAATATTTATAGTTCTATTTGAGATGAGACTGTGTTTCTAATTCTGTAGTTGGGTTGGAGAGAAGACTTTTCAAATAAAAATTGTAATATGGTCAAATCTAAGTTTGCATGGAAACACTTGAAGTCTGATCATTGGGTATTGTTCCTTTTCGTTTAGTATATGTGCGTAAATGGGACTTTTATTAAATGCTCCAGGCATGTATGTAGGATTTCCATTATGACATCTTCTTTTCTAATATTAGAGGCCTTTTGTTAACAGTGCTTTCCAAAATGACATGTTAGCTATCTGGCTTATGACACCTTAATTGTAGCTGGTAAGCAACTGTATTCTCTGGAGCAGGTGGCTGTTCCACAGAAAAACTATGTGCATGTTCTCTTGTCTTACCATACTTGAGCTTCTCACTTTCTAGGGTCTGATAGTGTGCATGCTAGGATTAGTAATGATACTTTTTTCTCTATATGAGAAGAGAGGATAAAGTGTAAAATTTTTTGGGGTGTATAAGAGCTTTCTTTACAGCAGCCATGGAGTTTGCTTCCACGATTTAATCATACTATTCTATTAGTCTTCACTGACATGTCAAGTGTATCATTTTCAAAATGTGTTGGTAGCACTGTTTCATGTTTGATGCATTCATAACCAGACTGAAAGCTGCATGGTCTATTTCCAGATCTGACATGAATATTTATCCTTTGCCTGCATCTTTATAAATTAGTCAGCTGCAAGATGAATGAAAGTGGCGAATCAGAGAGGACGCAGGCTGTAATACCAGCAGAAATTTACTACCCCATTTCTACTTAAAGCCTGATGACTTTGAGACGGAGGCAGTCCATTTCAGTCAATTCTTTAATGCTCTTCAACATGGAGGCAAATTGATTTATTCAGACTAGTGTATTAAAACTGAGACTACTTAAGAATATGACCTACTAATTTGAATCTTTAACTTCTTTTGTTTCAGTATTGTAAAGCTGTCTCCTTTGACAGTAAATTGCACTCTTAACAGAAGTCTAAATTTTTTGCTACCCATCAGAGTTCAGCTTAGTATAAAAATTTCTAGCTATTAGTGCAGTAGTGGCCAAGTTACCTCTCTAGTACCGCGGAACTGTACCACAGAACAAATTCAAACTCTTCATTTTTGTTCTGTTCTAGCTTGTCTCAGTTTACCTCTGTGCTTTGCATTTTTTTTTTTCTCTGCTTTGGGTTGCCTGTACTGACTCTTTACATCTTGCCTAATGCACCCTTAGACTTAGAAGTTAAGGCCAAATTGCTTTAGTCCAATTGAGTGTTTCTGAAACCTTGGTTCTGTTTGTTGGTCAACAGAAAAAGCAAAGCAGAGCTGGCAATTGAGAATAGCCTTCTAGGTGTGCATTCCTGTCCTTGAGAATCATTTTGCTGTTGTGACTTGGTTCTCTTCTGGCTCTGTTTTCCTATTGATACTCTTGTGTATGGTCAGAGAAAGATATGGGATAATGCATCATCTTTGTTTTTATTAGATCCTTAGAGTACTTTGTTTAATTATAAAAATGCTGATGAATAGCTTATCTTAAAAATGTAAAGGAGATCATAGCTGTAGGAAAGCTGATAGTGTTGTTAAAATTGAACTTAAATAATTTAAGTCAAGCTTACTCAAACCTAAATACAAGAGGGAAAAAAAATGAAGATAATGCCTTTATGTAAAAGGGGTCAGTGTTAAGGAATTCCACCTACTGTGAAATGACAACCTGAAGACATGCTGCTCCTGTCATGCGAATTGAGGCTTGATTTAAATCAGCTCTGAGTCATTTATGTTGATTGCATGATAAAAAGCATTAGTGCATAGAATTAAAATCAACCATGACCTAACCATTAATGAATCAGAACCAAGGATATTGAATAAATTGCGTTTTCTCTACTCCATGTCTGTTTTTATATTAGAACATTGCATTTACTGTGGGTATTTGAGCAGTATATACTGTATTCTATTTATATATATATATATAAAAGTTTCTGCACGTCTACTGTATCTTTGGTTTTCATGTCATAATCATGAAATGTATGTTAGACACAAGTTCAAAGTGAAAACCAAGGCTGTGTCATGTCAGGACTTTTCAATGGACATTGTCTTTTTGGTGCACTTTACACTTAAGCAATGTATGTATTAAAAGCTACTTTTGAAGAGATGATAAAATGTAAAAAATGTAAATCAAAATTCTTATTTTCTTAGTGGGCTGTCTTACAATGTTCTTCTCTTGGATTGTTTCTTCCTTCCTAAATCTTTCCTAGAAAAATACCTGTAGAGTCCTGTGTGTGTGCCCTCCCCTTGCCTCCTTTTCTACTCCTTCACTTAGTGAGGATTCCTCAGTAAGGATTCCTCAATAGGGTTGTGAGCAGTAGGTCCACTTTCCATTTAGCTTGCTTTTTTTCATAATATGAACTGCACGTGAATACAGCAATTGCACAAGACGTACTGTCATTTCTTTCTTTTAAAAGATAATGCAGCTTCTTTGAGCACATTTGAATTGCAGATTCATATGGTACAATGTGAGAATAGTTTGAAAATACGTCTAGGCTGGCTTTTATATGCAGGCCGGCACAAAGCACATTCTCTGACTTCTGAGAGCAAGTTTAGACCTTTGTCACATCTGGCTGGGAATCTCCAGAACTCCTTCAGCTGAATCAGAGTGCTCTATCCCTCTTGCTTATGATATAGAGAACCAAGTTGTGTATCTATAATTAGAATTGCTAAGAATATAAAGGAAACACAGAGAGCTTATGTGAAAACCTTTCACAGGAGGAATAAAAGCTACCAACTAATGTGTCAGTAGGAGTGTAAGTAGTACCTATTGTGGGCAGATTTGTGTACTTGTGGCTGGAATGTAGTTGGTTAATGACTCTGCAGTGAAGGCTGTGCAGAGAAAGGCAAAGCAAGAAGACAACTTGTCATGCTGATAGCAAATGCAGAACATTTTGCCAAAAATGGCTACTTTTATTTCTCTACAAATGCCCTAAACTTTCAGAAATATGTTTAAAATAGCAAGCAGTGTATTTTGAAAATACTTGATGAGTACTCTACTTAATTTTTATTGTGTAGGATATATTCTGCCCCATTTGTCTTAAAGTTTGTTTTCTTCATTTTTAGAAGAGCACCTCAGACTGCTACTATTTTTTGGAGTAGAAGTTTTAGAGCACTGTTAAAAGGATATGGTTCATATAGCAGTTGGATAATTTCACAAAGAATGAAGGTGGAGAGTAAGTATTCTCTGCCATCTGCAGCACTGATTAAATTTATCTATGTGAAATAAGAACATCTTCTCAACCTACTCAAATCTAATAGCTACTACTTTTTTTTATTTTGCTTTCAGCAGAATGAGAAGTAGTGAATATCCCTAACGTTTTGAGGATGTTTGGATGTTTTACATGGTTACCTGTGTAAAATCTTATCTGAAAAATCTTATCTATTTAAAGCCTTTCTAAAAGCCTGTCTTGGGATTGAAGGTTTCAAGGATCTTCTTTAGTATACTTAAAGCAAGAATTTATTGTGAGATTTCTGGTCCTTTGAATCTATTTGAATATCACTCAAGCTACCTTGTGCAAGTTGGTCTCATGAACAAATGCTTGTGCAGGTGTTTTATGAGGTATTTTTGTTGAATATCTAGAAGCTTCCTATCAGGGTACTACAGAGGTTTCTAGCTCCCTATGGGCTGGGTAGGAGGGAGGCTGCTAGTGATATCAGGGCCTCATCACCCTGTTTCACTGACCTGGACAGGGTGTTGAGTTCAATCAGAGTCAAAATTGCCAGATAGTGAATAGGCAGGTCCAATGTCAAGCTGAGAAACTGATTGGGCACAGGCCTGTAAAGGCTTAGAGGGCTGTGGTGAAGAGGCTGAGGTGCATGATCACTCCTTGGGTGGAGGTTTGGGATAGAGGCAGCAGGCAGTGGTGGTGCTGCAGCCCATCACTGCAATGGTGTTGGGAGGAAGGGCTGATGACCATGGACTGACACTGACCTAGGTACCCTGATACAGCTGAGTGTGCTCTATCAGGCAGTTGGGCCAGGCCATCTCTAGAGGTCCCTTTCAACCCCAACAATTCTGTGGTTCTCTGCTACATGTGACAAGTTGCTTGAAATTTATTGGGATGTGTGCCTTTCAGCTTAAAAGTCCTGAGATGTCTCTTTGTTTGTTTTTCTTACCCCTACCCTTCCCTGACAGATTGTTAATGAAATGTTTGCTTGACTACTTTGTGTTTATTTTTTTCTCATGATATGTTCAAAGTAGCCAGTAATTGAATCCAAGAAGTTGAGATTTATTTTCTAAAATTGTGTGGTAGAACAAAATATCAAGAGATGGGGAAATATGGACCTGTTACCGATGTTTATTGAGCCTTTCCGTATCTTCTGTGAATCAGGTTTAGCACTACAAATTTATTAACTGTTGAATGATAATTTGCAAGGAAAGCAGTTCCAGTGGTTGGGTTTTTTCTAGCTCTGCTAAGTACAAGGATAGGCCAAATACTTTCACACATTTTAATTATTGACTTCAGTTTTGGATTGTACCTTCTATACTAGTTCTAAGAAACTCGTAGCACTTTCCCTCCTTGCTGACATTTCAAGTAATGAAGCAGTCATGAACCTTGTATCTACTGACTTGTGTTTCCGGGTGAGCATCCAAATAGCCTTTGAATAACTAGAGGAGCATGGCACCTGTGGAAATGAGTGTTATAACAAAATGTACTTGCTGAACTGTAACTCCTGCACCAGGGCTTGTCCATTGACTTGATATTTGGAAACTAATTTTCCTTGTTAAGGGCCCTGTGGTTTCTGGGCATGATTAGTTTCCAAAATGCTTTTGTTTAAAATCTCATATGTGTCACTTGTTAGACTCCGCTTCAGGCACTGTGGGATACAGATTACTGTCACACTGTCTAAACAATATTTATACAATTACTTTTCTCTGTAAAAATAAGAGTTCATAATTTATCATAGTACTTTGATTTGTAGCTAGCCCCCAGTGCAGTAGTTATGGTGTGGAAAAATAACTGTTGCTTAAAGAAGAATTATGTTGCTTAATTTTCTTTTAGCTTAACCTTTTTTTCAGAACTTTTAAGAATTCTTCCATTTTTCTTTAGAAGAGAAAGATATTGGTGGTTCAGGTGGCTAGGACATGCACTGCTTTTGAAGTAATCAAAAATTGCCATGCTTAAGATTTTGGTATAAATTAAGGAAAACAGGAATTAAATTGTATTTCCAAATGTGAGCCTTAAAAAATTACAAAATGTGAAGTATCAGTAGTTTGGCTTTTGAATTCTTAAAATCATCTTTTTTTAATGCTTTTACTCACGTATTTCTGTCCATGTTATTTAAAAAGTGGGAATTTGCATTTGACTGTACCTGCTTATTCATATTTGTCTTGCTTCCTTTTTGTCTCAAGATCTTTCCATATGAGTCTTTAAATCTTTCCTTTTCTGTTCCCTTAATATTTTTGGGTAAGTATTCATTTAATGGATTTGGAAGAGAAAAATATTCTCTAATTTAAGGAGGTTATGAGAATTTATTTGATCATTTTTTCAAAGAAAAGAAAGGATGAAGGCTTTTTTCTAAATAGTCACTGAAAAATTGTACTTGTTCGTAATGAAAGGAGAATTGGCAATGCATATATTTGCTTGAGTAATATAAGAAATTTTATATATCCTTTTTGTATACAAGGAGCTATATTTAAGTGAAGTCTTATGCAGCTTTGCAGAAAGAAGCCTCTTGTTCCATTATGTGAAGTAGAAAATCTGCAGCATGGAAAAGAGAAACTTTTTACTCTTTCCTTCCTGCTTCCCCCTTCCAACCTGCCCTGACTGATGCCCCCACCCCCCTGCCCCCTTTCAAATTCAGCAGATAAGAAATTTTGTGCCACAGTTTCAGAACTTCTGGCAAGCTTTCTGACACAAAATAATAAAGACAACATGTTTGGAGTAGCTAAAAATAATAATTCTGGCTGATTCATAATAGCTTGCTTTTTTAAGCTCTGTGTGTTTGTACAGCTGAATCAACAGTAACAGATACCTGCCCAGCACTCTGTCTTCCCTCGCTGATTTATTCACCTAATTTTTATTTCTGCGCTACATCTGTGCACTTTGAACTGTTGAAGTCTGTGTACAGTATGCATATGGCTTAATATTGAAAAATGCATTCTAACTAGAGGAAAATGACCTCAAAGTTGTTGTGACTCAGATTGTGTTTCAATAACCTGGTAGAACTGTAACAAACATGTTCAAAGCCAGGGTGCATAATGTGTTTTCCAGTGTGTGTGTATATATAAGTGATGGTTACCATGAAACCCTAGTTCATTATACTAGAGCTTAGGACCTGTCATTGCAGATAGTATTGTGCGTATGAACATGATATGTTGAAATTAGTGAGGTTTTTACTGATAACCTGTTATATCAAGTCAACTGATATGATGAAAGCTGCAGTTACTCTATGCTTCTTAGATGACTTCTGTGAAATAATGTATTATACTTTTTTTTATAAAGGAGGGAAAAAAAAAAAGAAAATACTCAGAAGTCTTTTTCTAGTAGTTGAAAATTAGTTTGACCTAGAGGCTGTTATATCAGACATTGTCCAAATAGTTTGTGACAAGAGTCCCAACCTTGTAAAGTTTATAGACTAAATAAGGCAATAAATGGGGATGTGAAATGAGCATAAAGGCTGCAATGATTTTTTCCAAGGTTATGTGGCTCTTGATGGCATAGCTAGGGTAGAATCTGTATTGCCTCTTCTGGTATGCTTTCCTCTCTGGTATTCTGTACCATTTTTAAGAAAACATGTATTTGACTCACTGCTCTGCATGAATTTCACTTTTACTCTGAAATGACTGAAGACAATCCTTCCAGGGCAGAAATTACTCCGGAATGTGATATGTTAAGGTGTCTTCACTTGCTGCAACCATTATTGAGCTTAATATTTGCATAGTTACTTTCAAGTCAGACATCTATATTATTACAACATCATTTTTTTGTTTTTTATACTTTGTGAAATTAAAATATCTTTAACATGATATTATAGGAAGAATAAGCTGTCTTTTTTAGCTTTTCTCAAAAATGTATAAACTGAAATTTGCTGCTGAATTGCTTTGTGAATATGTGTTTAGAAAAAAGACAAAAGATTAACCTTTTGGGCAGTTTCTATTTGTCAGACTGTGAAGGTTGCAAATTATCTGGTCCTTATTTTTAAAGGAAGACAGAGCACCCTCCTGTGTTTCTGTCAATATATCTGATGGAACTTCAGAAGTAGAAGGAAAGTAAATACTCAGCCACTCTGTGTGATGGATCTTGTGCTTGCTCTTTTTGAATTTATTCTGCTAGCTTATGTTTTATGAGGAATATGTTAGATCAAGTTAGATCAAGTTTTATACGATCTATCAATGCTTCTTCCAAATTAATTGTTTGACAAATTTATATATTTTTAATGGAAGAGATTTGTGAAGGAATTTTTTTATTAATTTTATGACTATAGCAAATAGGAGCATGGGAAACAGAGGATAATATTTTACCGTAACTGCATCAATTAAAGTTGAATTTTTTGTTTTAAGTGAGCAGGCAGAGTTGAGATTCCACCTTTTTTACCTGTGCCATAAGGACAGGCAGTTGATAGTCTGTGTGCACCAACTATGCATCACTTAATTTCAGTGAGAAAGCAAAACTTTTTGTTTTCCACCATTTCATAAATTGATTGAAATCTTTGTACATTACTGAACCAGGTATGCAGTTGTCTACTTCCTTAGTATATTTCTATTGTTGGACATTAAATTCACAGAATCATGGAACGGTTGAGGTTGGAAGGGACCTCTGGAGATCACCTAGTCCAACCCCCCAGCAGGGACACCTATGGCACAGGGCGGCATCCAGGCGGGTTTGGAAGATCTCCAGAGAAGGAGCCTGCACAGCCTCTCTGGGCAGCTTGTGCCAGGGCTCTGTCACCCTCACAGCAA
>VZSV01000001.1:7156273-7193578 GCA_013398735.1 Nothocercus julius | reverse complement strand
TTTTTTGTAGGACCCATTTGAGAAAGAATGTCAAACTGATTTTCTTAAATGTGGCTCAGGGTTTAGGGCATGCTTTGGGAGATTGAGGTAAGGAGTAGTCAGCCCTTCCATTTTCAATTTTCTGGTTTTCTTGGATTCTTGGTAACTTAGTAAAATTGAAACATTTATTGAAAGATTTCATCAGAATGGGAGAAACTGAGACTAAATTAGCCTCTGAAAATAACTGCCTGGTTACCAAGTACGGTAGAACTTTTTAATCTCATGGGGAAGAGGGGTAACCAGCATAATTATCTGGATAGCTGAGGCCAGCCTAATTTAAATTAAGTATGTCTATTCGTTCTTAACATGGTTGGCTCCTGGAAATAAACTGTCATGGAAGGTGTATTTTCTCATCTCTTCATGTCACTTCAATAATTTCTAGAAAATATGCCTTGGCCAAATGCTAAGTTAAACTTTCAAGTGCTCATAATTGAGTTCAGTATAAAGGCAGATCAGTGACAGACAGGAGGTCAGACTGGGTGACAGAAAGCTGTCTTCATCCTCAACTTTATTCAATCAATATCAGTGAGCTGTCCCTCATTTTTCTCTATTTTAAAAGATGAAACAGACAGGAGCATTTTGGTGTAGCAGGTTAATTTGTATGCTGCTAGCTTTAATATTAAGAAATATTTTATGCAGTTTATGAAAATTCATGAAAATTGAAAGAGGAGGAAAGTACTTGACTCTGCGGGTGAAAGATGAACTACCTCTGCATTGGTATAGCAACTGTTTAAGCACAAACCTGTAAGCCATAGACAACAGCACTGCAGCTTTTCTACCACATTGCCACTGCATTAGGTGTGTATATCCTGCTGAGATTTCAATTATGTAACCAGGGTCTGACTTCACATATGATCATTTTTCAGGATGTGGATAGATGCTTATTGAAAGCAGATCTGTCAAAGTAATGATCTTAAAATTCGTTAATTAAAATAACTATTAAAATTAATAACTAGATTACTTGGTAGAAGTCTGACTAGGTAACCTGAGCCTGAACAGCTCCATCTCTGTGCGTGTGGTTGTGTGTGTGTTTTCCTCCCCACCACCAATCCAATCATCTTATTTTTGCTTGCCTGCGCAAGTAAGTGTACAGGTCGTCCTCCCCATTACATTTTTCCCCTCTGATAAGTGCACAGATGAAAACACTCTAATTAGCAAAGAGGGGAAACTGAATAATGTGATTAAGCAATTTCTTCAATGTCTGCATTCTTAAACCTTTGTGCTTAATGACTGTGTGAGCATGTTAAATTTGATTTGGGTTCAAGATGTAACTTAACTCTTATCTGAGTTATCTGAGCTGTCCTTTCTTTTTACTTGTCTACATAAAATGGTATCAGCTGTTGCACACTGAATTTTAATTACTAGACACTCATTTATGTTCTTCTTTTTTAAAAATGATTTGATAGATTAAACTTGAAGTATCTATTTGCTCCGCATTGTTGTTAGGTGATGCTGGGATGGTGTTATGTCAGATATTCTCACGGTTCCATACAAGAATGAGATGTGCCTGACTATCACACTTCCAATACCTGCTCCTTCCCTTTAGTATATCTGCTGTTCAGCAGATGAGCAGGTAAGGGAAGGGGATCTGACAGTGCTGCTATTATATACTGCACAGTAATTCTACCTGAGTTTGATGTGCACAATTTGAAGGACAGCAAATCTAAGTAAGGAGTAAGGACCACTGCTGTTTGAGGAATAAATAAGAAGGCTAAATAAGTTTTCAGTTTTGATAAGGTAAACTCAGGCAACTGCTTTCTATTGTTCTTTACAGAGCAGCACTAAACCCTTATTAAGCTTTGGTGATCAAATATATATGTATGTATAAAATAATATAGTCTTTTAATTTGCATAGATGTTCATTTTGGTGATTTTTAGGTGGGTTTATGTTCTAAGGACTATTGATTTTATATATATTTTTGTGACCTGTCTTGAAATTGTTCAGTTTTTAATGTGGAAAATAAAGCTAAAAATCCTGTGAGTACTGCCTTTGATCTACTCTGTGCTACTTATCTTTTAAACTAGGAATAGCATTTACATTACAATACTGTGTTTAAAGAACTGGACAGACGTTGTATGTGATATTTATGTCAGGATGTTTAATAGATCCTGAAGAGATGGTTAACCCAAATGTGGAAGCCTCTGAAAATCCCAACCACGATTTCTGACCCAGCTTTTTAAAAGGAAGGAGGGAAGGGATGGGGAGGGAGGAATCCATAAAGCCCATCTGATTTGTGATTGGTTACTATAGTGATGAATCCAGTATGAAAACCTACCCAGTTCCGCATAGCACCCAGACATGCAGATCCTTTTCAGAAGAGAAAACAGATGAAGAGAATAACTCAATGATATAATGTTGGGTGGTGATGTTTACTAAACTTGTTTGGGTGAAATATCTAATTTTAATCTAGTTGTTGTTGCTTTAGACACTGATGTTAACAGCTTTTTTTTTTTTTTAATGGATTTTTAAGTGTAGAACATGTAGGCCTTCAATGGGACATAATGCAGGAAGGCTGAAATTAGATTATAGCCCTGGCTGATATTCTCAGGTGGCAAAATGCTTGCTGTGTTGTAGACTCTCTTCCAGTTGTTCATTTTATTGAAGGCAGGGACTATTAGTATTAAATACTTTTCAAGTCCAATTCCTTTGTACCTTCTAAGCTTCCTAGATCTTCTGAAATGTGACTTCGGTAAGGGCCATGGGACAGTGTTTCCTCCAGAATGGGCGCCTTCCCTTCTCAGTTGCCCCACATTGGCAGGGGAAGGGATCTTTTGCTGGTGCTCAGGACCTCACCGCTTGGCCTCAGAGCTTTTTTGTATGCTTTGCAGTATGAAGGTTTGGGGGAAAAATCCAAAAAATGGTATTCCTGTTTCTTAGAGATAAAATGGTTTTGCTCAACCTCTGATAACAACATGCCATGAGAACTTGCTGCCCATTTGATTGGGTCAGAAGTTGCAGGCAGTCCTGCTGCCTGGAATTATTTGGACTCTGTAGCCTGACCAGTTGGAGTATGGAGTCAAACGCAAGTACCCAAAAGAGGTGATAAGAAAAGAAGGGAGCAGGAAGAGCATTACTAACTTTGTCAGCCTGGGATTTAGCAGTCCAAATTAGTCTTCAGAACTGCTTAGCTCCAGATCTGTGGTGGGATATCAAAAAGCTGCCAGAAAACCATGCAGGAGATGCCCCCATGTAGTCTGATGTCCCTAAAACTTTCCTGTTTCTTGCAGAAACTTGCCTATTTCTTGTAGCAGATGCTCTGTGATGACAGAGGTTGGCTGTGAGTGGGAGTCCTGCCTCTGTCAGCAGCTGGTGTCCTGCAAAGCCCACCACCTCATTGGCTTTTGTGGATCCTCATGGCCCAGGAGCCTCACAGGTCTGGAACTGGCCACAACCAGGGATCTCGGATCTGGCCTGTCCACTCCTTGGGGGGAGATCCCAAAGGATGTGATATCCCAGTAATGTTAGCAGTCTTGCCTGAGCTCTGACACTTTAATCTCCTTACAACTCTGAGGTCATCCAAGTTCTGGGTTTATAATGCAGAAATAGATGATAAAAATGAAGATAGCTTATCTTGAAATTTCAGCTTAATGTTCCAAGCTAATCAAAGCGCTGTATAGACAGGCTTATTCTAATTCCTTGTGTTGTAGGTTGTTGCCATATTTCCAGTCATTGCTGTATCTGACTTCCTTGGCAGTCATGTTATCATGGTGTATCTTTATGGCGTGCGCTATATATACTTGCTAACTGCCAGTTTTGAGCAAACAACCCAAATGAAACAGAGACAATTCACCACTTGCATGCTTTAGTGTAGTGTCTGTTATCTTGAGCCAGAAAAATCATCTCATTAAGGGGCTAATAATAAATGAAGCTAATGGTCGCCACTGCTACCTAATAATGACTGCTATATTGCATGGATCAGAAGTCTGCCTTAAAAATGTTTATATTGTTTTCTTAGTATTAACTTCTGTTTAAATTCTAGTCACTAAAACTACATTAAATACAAATCTGAGCAGTAAAAATGCTTGAGAACTTAGGTTTGCACAATAATTTCACTGTTGTAAATACAAAAAAAAAACAACTTTTAACAGTCTTCAGAGCTTGGTGGCTATTGGTAGCTACTTCATGTCAGTCTAGATCATGAAGAGCTGCAGTTAAGTAGATAACTTGTATACAGTGTTGTGTGCTAATGTTCTGGATGTGCTTTTTCTGGGTGGTAACCTGCTTGTATGGAGCTACGATGGGACTCACTGGGACTCAGTGATGACCCTTTTATCTTGAAGTAGGGAACGCTCTGGCTAAATGATTTTCTTCTGTCGCTGCTGTGACAGCATCCTTCTCTGGTCGGGAAATACTGCTCTTAAAGATGGGCCGTTTCAGTCTACTAAAGCTTTAACTAAAGGGGCAACGGTACTTTCAGTGGAATTTGATTGAAACAAATTTTTTTTTTTTTTTTGAAATAGAAACTCTCACAAGAACAGTGAAACAAAATCAGAAATCATGTCAAGTTCCATTTACTACCCCTGAGCTGAACTAATTTCAAGGATCTGCTGCTGCTTATTGTCTGAATAGTGGCACACATGCCTGTTGTGTCTTGGCGAAAACAACATAATAATGGTTTTAAAAACATCCAAACCACTTGCAACTAGGGAGTTACCATATGATTTATCTCTTAAGAAAATTTCTATCTGAACCCTGTGGTTCATGCCAGGAAACCTGAACAGCATTGTACTCTTATAGTTATTACACATATTGAAATAATTTATATACCTTTGACGCCTTTTCCCCTTTTTTCACCTTGTAATATTGCTTTAGCTAAAATATGTAAATATAAACAAAGCAGATTTTATTAAGTTAGAAATGATTATATTTTGTGTAATAGATGTATATCAGAGCATGTTGTGTAAGTCAAAGAAATTTTGCCAGTGGTGGACAAAGCTAGTTTTAGTTATAGGCTCACTCTGCCATAGCTGGAGTAGTTCTTGTTACTGCCACAGATTGTTTGAAATTCTGGTAGATGCTGCACAGCAAAATCACAGGCAGTAAAGCAACATGCAGGAAGGGCTCCTTGTCCACTGTAGCTGGTATACTTTTAGCTTCAATAGTCTATGGGTGGGGTGTGTGGTGTTTTTTTTTTTTTTTTTTTTTTTTTTTTTTTTTTTTTTTTTTTTTTTTTTTGAGATTGTCACCATCTAAGGAGCTAAGCGGATGAGCTCTTGTGAATGCCTGGCTGATGAGTGACAGCAAATGGATAGTGTCTTCAAAAATCCAGGTGAGCCTGAGAAGTCTGTGAGTCTGCCTTCAGCATAAGGGTTTCACCAGTTATTGATCTATCACCTAGCAGCTATGCCACATTTTGCTACTATACTTCACCTTAAGTTTCATTAAAGTAAATGAGATGAACAATATTTTTCTGAAAATGAGATTTACAGCACATATCTTGGGAACTGGTGAAATTTTGACTTTCTTGTTTGTTTTTCCTTTCAGACAGTCCATCATATAACTGCACCAATGTGGTGGTGACTCATTTAATAGAGAAGTAAATGTCCAGATGGTAAAATCACTTGGCAGTAACCTCAAATAAAAGCATTTGATCTGTGATTTGCCAGCACAGTAGTGTCTGCTAAAATTATAATTTTAAATAGTCAATTAAGGAAATTAAGTGAGATTATTAGAGTCTGCTAGCTCAAATACTGAACTAAAAATAGTCTTAAATAGTGGTAATGGCCAATTTCTTGTGGATTACCCTTTCATTAGTTATCGCATCTCAGCACTTAGGTCGTCTTAGAATTCAAATGTACTGTATAAGACCCTTTCCACAGAATGGAATTGGCTGTATATTAGAAAACACATTCTTTGCAGGCATTGAATAAAAGAGGCTTGGTTGTCTGCTCCTAACTTCGCTTTTTCCTATTGGAGGTAACCAGGGCATGCAGAAGTATCATGCCAAGCTGACTTTTTTTCTCCCCTTGAACATCAGCCTTTGGCCACTGTCAGAGGTAGGGTACTGGCTAGATGAGGCTGCTCTAGTATTCTTAATATATGACCTGCAGCAAAAGATTTTTGTTGTTTTTTCCTACTACTGCTGTTGTCTTGTGTTACTCTCATCTTGTGCTAAACCTTCTTGATAGTCTGTATGATTTCAAACCAAGTGCTGCCTAGTATGAAGTCATCTCACACTTGGAATTGCAGTGCTTGCTTGAGTCTCCAGGACCTTTTCATTATCCATAATACAACAAAATATTTCTATCTAATAATTACTACTTTATCCTAAGAACACAAGAATAAATTTCAAGTCATAGGCATATGACAGAAAGGGGACCTTTGGGGTCATAAAGACCAGTTTCTTGCTCATATAATAGGCTTGCTTGTAACTTTCATACACTTATGAAATTAAAAAATTAAGTGGCTCTACTTCTGTCAGAAGTCTGTTCTAGAATCTCATTGATCTGACGATTAAAAGCCCTTTTACATTTTTTTAAACAATCTCTTTCCAATTTATAGTTTCTTATGCTGCAACTTGTATGCCAGATATTTGTAAAATTCAGTCTTGGTTTAAGACTTGAAATTGTGGGGAATTTTTCTGTTCAGGCTATGCGCATGACTCTGGCAAACACCTAAGCAACTGTAATACATTGTTTTAAAAGTTAATGAAGTTGAAAAGTTAATAGTTCAATGTTGACTTTCTGCAGGTACAAAGCTGTGGGTTTTTTTGGTTTTGTTTTTGTTCATTTTGTTTGGTAGTTTTTTCCTCTAACTTGTTTAGAACCATGTTGTATACATTGTTATTTAGTTTATATGACTCCAGTGATTGAAGTGCTGAATATGATTGCAGGCACTTAAATAGTCTTGATGCAGTGATTTAGAATTCAGGAAAAAAATGGGGTCAGTTTTATCTTTCTTTTAGTGCACACAAAAGAACTGCATGGCCTTGTTTGGCAGTAGCAGGTTATGCTTAAAAAGTTTAAGCTTTGATTCCTGACTATGGGACAAATAGTGAATTATATCTTGCTTTATGGAATGAATTTGAAGGAAAGAAAACCTACCGGAAACTTTGCTCAGAATTCAAACTATGTCAGATATCCTGCCATTATTTCCTTTATAGTTCAAAGTCTAACTGCAATCAGAAGCCAAAAATACAGTCCTAAAAGGAAAGAAAGATGACACTGTGAGGGAGACGCACATGTATAGATATAGAATAATGCTGCTGTGAAAAGGGTAGTTGGGTATCATCTGTAAATTTAGGACTTTCTTCCTGCTTTAATACTCTGTGATTAAGTGATCCACTGTGGCTCATACAAGCAGGTGCTAGTTGTCACCGGTGCTGTTGAGCTGTGTCCAGCCTATTGTTGAGTAGGGAAGATGCACTAGTCTTCCTGCAGAGACTCGGAGGTCAGTGGCAGGTGTTTTAGGAACACCAAAGGAACTGATGAGACTACAACCCCCATCCCACTACTGCTGATTGTGAGGAGTCTAAAACTACCCCTACCATTCCTTTTTAAATGGTCTAATCTCATTGCTTTGCCTTGCTTGTTGACTCCCTTGGGTGCTTTTATGATTCTCTCCTAACCTTCATCTTAGCTATGTAACTAACTTAAGCCTTCTAAGTTTAATGCACAAATTGGATCATAAACCCTAATTCGGCCTCATCTCCATATACTACTTGGAAATTGTGTTTTCTAAGTAATCTTGGATTTTTGCCCTTCCTGTATTAGCTCTTTTTAGTAAGAGAAGCGGCAGTGCAACAATGAGAAGCCTGTGGCACAGAGAGGCCAGAGGGGCTGAGCCTCCTCCCATAGTCCAAGCAGAGCCAACAGAGAGGCTCAGATCGTGCAGAAACAGAACTCCCTGACGGAGACAGACAGGGGAATGAGTTGCCTAAATGTGTGCGGCTGTCATTTCAACCCGCAGAAGCAGAGCAGTATTGAGAGTTTGGGGAAAGAGTTCAAGTTCAGTGTGAAGAATGGTTCCCACATTCATTAAGATCACTTACTTGAAAAACTCAAATTTCTGAGAGCTTGATCAGGAGCAGAGAAAGCTAAGGTTACAAGTAAAGGTATTTTTTGAGTGTCACTCAGATGTGACTATTCTAGAAAAGCTCCTGACATGCCTCAACCAACTCAGGCTCCAAGTGGTCGAAGAAACACCCCCATTTTGTGAATACCGAGGCTTTTCTCTCACCTGAACTGCACCTGCCACTTGAGGGCATCTGAGATGCGGGAGGTAGCTTGGATGCTCTTAGGAACAGCTGTGCCCCTCCTGCCTGTGTAAGGGGCCGCGGAGGTGCGCATAGAGGATCTGCTGCCACTAGGTGTCACGCTGGGATCGGCTCGGAGTGCCGGGCGCTGCAGGAGGAGGGGAAGGGAAAGGAAGGGGCGCCCCGCGCGCCTTCAGCTCTCGCGCCGAGCGGGCGGCTTGGGCAGGTGCCGGTTGCCCCGTGCGTGCTGTGCTGTGCTGGGAATCCCTGCCAGGGGCCAGGCTCATGTGCACGCCGCTAAATTAGAAGTGATCAGTGCAGCACGGCTGCCAAATGCCTCCCTTTCCTTTCAGGCAGGGGAGATCCATCACGGAGATCCACACATCGAGCTGACCAACTCGGGAAATGTGTTTGGTTTGCTTCCAGGCTGTGTGGTTGGTGATACAAGGCGGGGGGAAATAATGTTGGATTTTACTCCTTCCATAATGTTTCTATCATAGGATCTGAAGGATCCAAATAAAAGAAAATAAGAAAAAGCGGTCTTTTTAAAATATATGTTTGCAAAGAGATTTTTTTCATAAGCAATGAAGGCAATATAAAATATTTTTACTGCAATTATTTTTGTTTTGAATGTTATATAATCTCAAGAATAGAGAATACAAAAGTAATACGAGTGCAGTTTTTTTTTTTTTTTTTTTTTTTTAGTTCTGCAGTGTGCTTTTCCTGCACGTCATCCTTCTACGACAATGTTTCTGAGTTTTCCTAATGTGTCAGTTTTATTGCTGTGTATGAATATCTGACTGGGGAGAGGGAGAGTAAAGGGGAGAGAGCCAGACTCTTCTCAGTGATGGCTAGAGAAAGGAGTTAAGGGTAGCAGGCACAAATATAGAAGTACAGAAACATCTATTTAAATATATATATTTTTTTAAAAAAGGTTTTGTTTTTGAGTGGGCACTTTGTAAATGATTGCCTAGTCTCAGTCTCATACCTTAATTCTCTTCTTAAAATATGAGAAAATTTTCCAAGAAGTTTGTCATTCAAGAGGAGGAAAAAGTGAATGTATATAGGCCTACACAGTGTTTTAACAGATACATCATAAATGGACATAATAGCTTATCTTGGTAGCCATTTCATGTTCTGTGTGTGTAAAATCTGATATATCAGAACCAGTAAGTACTGAGATAGAAAAATATTAAAGTGTGGATCTGAAAGATTTATTTCTTAGTTGTCTACCAGTATCTGTCTCTTGTCTCAACATATGTTTAAGCTAAAGGCTTTCTTCCAGGAGCTGCCCCTTAGTTGTTTAGGTTTAGTGTGCAGCATAGACTCTAATTCATGTTCTTGACCCCTAGACGTAATCATAGTCAATATGTGTAGCAAGCAGAAAAGTTTTCAATTTCTCTGGTTCCATATTTTCATTAATACTATGGCTGAAGTAATGGTCAATAGAGTTGTACATGACATGATCATGGGAGGAATACTGTGTGTTTGGGCAGACATCTGGGTGTTTGTGGGGAGAGAAAAAAAAAAAAGTAAAACCGAAGATTTCAGATTCTGTGAAGATAATGGGAAAGTGCTACACAAAAAAAAAAAAAAAAAAAATGTGTAGATGCCAAATAAAATAAGTGATAAGGTGGTGCAAAGAAGTGTGTTGGAAACTTGCAGGGGAGCAAGTACTTAGATGATCCAGAAATGTTTTGTTGTTGCAGGAGAGTCAGATCTTGTCTTGGTTTTATGGAAGAAACATGGGGTGATTCAGCTTCACTTGACAGTGGTAAGTCTTCAGCCCCATGAAATAGTGTATCTGTTCTTTGGCAACAGCTCAGGAAAAACATAACAGGGGAAGGGAGACAGGAAAATATGGAAAGTGAAGTGTTAAAAGTGTTTTCAATACAATAATATCTTAAAACATGAGCAGAGACAAATGAACAGTTCGGTGAGTAGAGTGTGATGACCAGATGACACTGAAGCTCTCTGGTGTCTACCCAGCTTGGGGTCAGTTTCTGTAAGTCTTGCTTGTTCTGGGAGCTTTCTTAAAAGTAAATATCTCTTCTAATACTGCCAATCTGATTTTGGAGCCTTAAATTTAGGGGTAGTAATATAAATCATGTCTTGCTGATCTAGGTTTTCTGCCCCATCTGATTATTGGTTTTGAGGTCTGTTGCTCATTTGGAATTCCATATAAGAGCTAAGATGATGGTTTTTAGGATGTCCTTTTTTTTTCCTCTCTCTCCCTGAGGCATGTGTGGAGCCTATGTGATGAAAATTGATAAAATATTTTATTAAATTCTTATTTGTTTGTTCTTTTTCTTAGATTTAATAAAGATAGATATTGAAAGCTGACTATACATCTTAAAGGCTGTATAGTTTGTGTCCTCTGTTAAGATAATAGCAGGGGATTTGCAGTTGCTTTCTTGTTAAAACAGGTAACTAATGTTGTGTAAAAATGGTTGATCCACTTTCTAATTTAATGAAAAAACAGTATCTGCATACATAGGGGGTAATTAATGATATTGCACTGTGACAAAAAATAGGAATAATTGTCTCTAGACATGAAAGTTTTTGGCTTAATGTTTGGAATTTTTTCACACATGTGACTACAGTACACTTAATACTGTTGGTTATTATGAAACCCAAATGTTTCTGTAGGTGTCTTAAATGTGGATTTCTGAGCTTCATTTAAGTTTTAAAATTTGCTAGTATTAAGATTGCTGTCTAGAATCTTCCCACGATAGTATTTAATTTGATTTAGGAAAAACATAAAAGCTAGTGGAAAAATCTGTTTATCCTTCATCATACTAAAAATATTAACAAAACTGCATATTGGCTAAATGTAGAGCTAAATATTGCATCACCATCGTATGACTTAAGAAGAGGCAAAATAAACAAAACTGCATGGCAGTATGTTCTGTCTAGTTTAATGAAGGAAGAGACAGCCTGAGGAATGGTTCACCTGACTGATCTTTTTAGCTGTCAATCATTGCGATGTTCCCACTACCTCACCTTCTGGCTTCTTGTGCTTCGTCCTAACACACTGGGAACAACCTTTTTGCAGGCAGGTAAGTGATGGATACAGATCCAGCTTCAACCATTAAAACAAAAGAACGAAGCTCTTAGCGGGGATCAGGGACAAAATATTCAATATTTTCATGGTTTCGTTTTACTTAATGTTAATTAAAGGAATTGAATTGACCCTGGAGTCCTCTCTTTAGACAGAGGCAGTAGCAGACTGCTAATACTACTGTGTTTCAGCTCATAGGTTTTCTGAAATTGGCAGGAAGCAAGGATTGCATTTCTAGTAAAGAAATCCTCTTGTATTTAGTTCAGGCCCAGTGCGCTCTGGTGTCTTGTTATCTTGTGTTCAGGCATGTTGGATGACAGTAACTGTTCTCAGAAACGCTCTTCAACCAATCAAACCTTTATTGGCTCATTTTTACAGATTTTCTATTAGAGAGAGACCATGTGAAAAGGCAGCTAGAAAGGGCACACGGAGCAACAAAATACTTAGTACTGTTATGGCTGCTGCTATTGTAGGTGAGCTGTTCTTGGATATCTGTGCAAGGGAATCTCTGTGCTGCAGTGTACATGTATCTCTAGAATGCTCTAACTCCTTCAAGGCATGCCAGTGTAAACAGTCTGCTGGAATTAGTTCCTGTGCAAGTTGCAGATTTTTCCAGCCCATCTCCAGCTGCTCTTTTTTGCTGAAAATGTGCCCTCCCTCTTCAGGATACTGCTGTGATCCATTATTTAAAACAAACAAAACAACCACCACCACCCCAAAAAAAAAAAAAAACAAACAAACAAACAAACAAACAAAAAAACCTCTTCCAGCAGCTCACTTCTAGTGGAATCTACAGACTGCACCTTCAGCTTCAGAAATTATCTTCAGCTAATGGTGGTTGATTGGTGCATGGGCAGTGTCATAGTGTGCTTCAATCTCTTCATAGTGGTCACTAGAGCTTGTTACACTAACTGAGCAATGCAACTGTTCATAGGCCTGTGCTCTAAAACAGACGGCAATTTAGAAATAACCCCAGCTCTCAACTGTTCTTTTTTGCTTTTCCATGATGAAAAGTTCCATGATGAGTCTGTTCTCTGAATTTTGAAAGTACTCCCTGTATTTTATGTGCTACAAAGACCTAATTAGTAGTAGACAAAGAAAATGGCAACTTGTTATTTGCCTTGCTAAACCTTTCAATTTTTGCTGGTCATCTTGTCTCTGGTGTGGTTCACATTGGAAGGAACCATTTAAATATAGGATGCTTGCACAGTTTGAATTAACTTTGAGGAGATGCTCAAATGTCACATTTTTCAGAATCATGTCACTCTTCATCTCTTCAGAGACTTTTCTCTTCTTAGTTATTTACTTAGGAAAGTGTTAAATGTTACACTTTAATGGTGTTTCAGGGATTTTTATGACATTGGTGTGTCCTTGTTTCACAGAGCAAGTCTTTGCTGAACAGAATTAATGAGTTGTGCCATAGGCTATGCCTTGCTATCACCTGGGGATAGTTCCTCTAAGGGAGTGTGTCTGAAGGATTATGGTATCACTTGTAGTGTTAGGCATGAAACTACACTGGGGACCTGCGTTGAGTCATGTTATCTCTCTAATACTCTTTTGTGTGTTTGCAAGTGTAATTAGAACGGGGGTCTTCACTGCTTCATGCACTGAGATGTGTGCAGTGCAGACATTTACCCCAGGAGTGCATGGCTTTTTGTTGAGTGTGTGTGTGTGTGTTGGGATTTTAGTCATTTACTGAATCATCTCTTCAATTCCAGAAATAAAAGTTGCAGTGCGGGCCATGGGAGCAGGTTGTCATCTGTCATCGCACATTTCCAGCTCAAGTCCTCTCAACACTTGTGTAGGGCAATTTTAATAACTTGGCAGTAGGATAAAAAAGCTGAGTTTATTGCTAAATAAAAAAGCACATTTCTTTTGCTATTTTGGAAATTAAAGAAGGTTGAATGAAGGGGGAATAAGTGCTTTGTCTTAGCTGAAGTGGTCTTAAAACGTAACCTTTTTGGAGTGAGGAGGGTTTAAGGAGAAGGGACAGTTCACAAATGTAAAAATGTGTGCCCTAAACTGTTGGTTAAAAGAAGATTATTTTTTAGATAGCTTGTCATTTTTTGCTCTGTCCTGTGAGATTTCAGGGTTACTGTATCACTGGACCTAACTTTTTGAAAAGCAGACTGGCAGAATGTTTTCAAACAAATGTTTTTTAAATATTTTTTTAAAGAATAGAACCACTTTTTATTAATTATCTTAATCTCAGTCAGTTGTGGTGTTTGAGACAGAGCTACAGAAAAAGCCACCTCCTGTCCGTAAAGTATTTGGCTGTGTTGCATGCTTGCTAGGGAGCTCTTTCCATGGCTATTCCTTCCCCCATCTCCAAGTTTTAGATCACCTTCTTGCCCAACATCTGTACAACTTATATTTTTTCTTGGAAACAGTCACAGCTATTTCAGTGGAAGATTTCCAAGTGTCCAAACAGTAGCACAGCACCTTGCAAATTTTTCTGTGAATTGTTCTGCCTTCTTTATCAAGTTGATTGGTTTCCATGGCTCCACTCAAATGTTTTTGGATGTACAGAATGTACAGTAGAGCTGAGGCCTTGCTATCAATGTTTTTTTATATGGGATGCTTATTTGGATGATGGATTTGATATTGGCCAATTGAAGAATAGACTTTAGTTACATAATTTTCATCTTAAACACAAAGCAGAATAAGTTATTCTCTTGTGCATTTAGTTAATTGGTCATTGCTCTTTGTGCAGCTGTAACTAGCAAGGTAAAAATAATACAAAAATTCTCAAATCACAAAAGTTATGATTTGTGGCTACTTTGTATTAAGAAATAACTGCAAAAGATGCAATTCAACAGAATCGAGCATAGCATCTTTGCTGTAAAATGAGGCTAAAGTATATAAGGTATGTTTGTTATGAGTGTTGACAACACTGATATATGGAGATGAGAGAACAGATTTAGAGGGGGAGGTATTTCTTGGAAGATCAGTGGAAAAGAGATTTGATGACACATGCTGGCTAAGGACTGTTATGTCTAAGTGGTGCGGCTGGGAATAATGTTTAGAAAGCACACGGTGGGTGGGTTGCATGCATGGTACCGAAGAGCATTGTTTTGGTTCATGTTGTTTGGCAGAGCATGTGCAATTCCATGTGGACTTTGACTTTTGTGCTTCTCAAACCTTTGTGCTAAGTCATTTTTTGTTTTGTTTTTTTCCTCCTGTATTGTTTTGAGGGATGCAAGATGTTTCATGTCAGATAGCCCCCTATCCTGTGTAAGCTATGGTCTGGACTGTGGAACTTGCTCTACTTAGGAGATGCCTATTGCTTGTTCATAGCTTGTTGTGGGTAGTAGTTAGTAGTTAGGTTTCCAGTAGCTTCTTCCTGATTTTTTTTTTTTTTTTTTTTTTTTTTTTTTACATTTAGATCCCAGTCACAACCTAGTGTGTTTATGAACATGGCAGCAAGAGTGTTCCTTAGCTTAGCTTTAGATCATTCACAAAATGTTTCAGTCTTTGATGGTCTCTTTTCTTTTTTTTTCTTTTTTTTTTTTTAAAAAAAAAAGTGTATTCCCTATACTCCTACCTACATTAATAGCAAATCTTAAAATTGAGTTTCCTCGTCCTTTTTCCTGATGTCAGTAGTGCTAATGGTGACCCAGAGAACTGCCACATGTTGCCTGCATGCATAGCGAGCAGTACATGTTTAACATTCACCAGAAGGCTCCACTCTGTGGAAGCTTTGTGGTATGGCAGGACATTGTTGGCTCCATTCGTTCTCAGACACCTAAATATTTTAGTTTTGGTGCAATGGCTTGATAACCAGAAAAAAACATGATTTGAACAAGCATCATAGAGCTTGATTATTGTAGCCATTCTGTATGGCTCTCCCCAAAGCCTCTTCAGTTCCTCATAAGCAGGTTACTAGATGCCCAGATTTCATTTAAAAAATTGTTATTCTTCCTGTAAATAACTTATGAATGTGTGCATATGTAAATCTGCTCTGTGGTGGTTCTAGCACAGGAAGGCTACATCAGGCCTGTTTAACCTCTTTGGTACAGGAGACCTGCACCAGAAATATGGTGGAACTACTTGCTTCCTGACCATAAGATCCAAATTTAGGAAGCTATATTCCCATTTGTAGATCCAACAGAGGCAGATTTTAGAATTTGTTTAAGTGTGGTATGTGTGGGATATACAGTAATTACTGCTGGCAAAGTATGTAAAGAAAAAGATTTTCAGGACTGACCAAAACAATTCTGTCTTCACTCCCCCACTCAGACACTTGGTGCCAGTTCAGTTATTAAAAGCATATTGTTATTTAACCACTTGATAATCTTATCAAGTTTAGGTAAATTTCAAGTTCTGCTTTGGATGAAATCAATGATTTTTTGAAAAATGGAAAATGCTATGATTCTGCTAGAAAGCTTATTTTCTTAAAAAGAAAGAATATTTAGACTTTCACATTTTACATCTCAATTGAATTATGAATTGAGTATTAATTGAAATCAGAATAACTGGTTCTCCAGAACTTGCTTTTAGTAGACATGCTGCTTATCAGGAGCATAAAAATCTTTGTCTATGTCTATAGAGTGATAACAAATGTACTGTAAGAACCAAAAAGGTGAGTATGTCACCTTTCCTCTCCTGTGGAGAGGATGAAAAACCTTCAGATTTTCACATCAACAGAATTTCTGTACGTGTCAAGCAAAAGACAGAAGAATTGCATCAATTTATGCCAAAATGTTGTAATAGTGTTGGGCACAAGATCCCCTACTGAGATCTACACTGCAGGAGCACATAGTGTGCACAGGCTCCTGACATCGCTGGCAGCCATTCCAAAATCCAGGCTGTAGCTGACGTGGGTTACCAGGGAACTCCAAGTGTTGCTGCAGCCAGCCTAGTACCTCTAATTATTGCTAAATAAACAGGAAAGCTCTCATTTGGGGGGTGAGGGAGGCACCAAAAGACACTGAGCTGTATTTATTTATAATGAGATCTTGTGGCTGCAGGTTGTGCTGAATGGACTTTTTGAGGTGATATGATCTCTAGATAGGAGGTCACTTTTCTGTGCTACTGAGCCATTTGTTTATTTAATGACAGGAATGTTTTAATGCATTGACTTCTGAAATGAGCTTGCTATTCAGAATTATGTTTTTTCCATGATCTTTCCCTGCCTATTTCTCTTTTCTTTCTGCTTCATTATTGTTATAGAGACTAACTTTATTCCTCACTCATGACTTAATATCCACCTTGATGTCAGTATTTTCTGTCTCCTGAAAAGTGAGTCATCTTCTCCTTCCATATTTTCCCCCGTCTAGATACTGTTGCCGACACTGACTAAGGTTATGCAGGAAGTAGCATGTTTTCTGGCACAGAATTCAGAGCTCACTGAATGTGTGCAGTGTTAGGAAAAGACTCTTTACCCTCTTATTGCAGCAATATAGTCTAAATGTTGGGCTGTCTAGCCAAGTCTGTGTTGGTTGTTCTTGGAACAACACCATCTCATGGGATCAAAGTAGGTGAAAAATATTAGAGGTACTTCTGAAGAATATAAGTAATATATAGAAAGATGCAGAAGCCCAGTGGCTGTCTTAGTACTTTCATTTCTTACTTGTCTGTGGAGTAGTCTGAGATAATATTTCTTTTTACTGGAGCACCAAAAGTTCCACAGGAACTTGGGGGAAAATTTCTTAACAGTGAGGGTGACAGAGCCCTGGCACAGGCTGCCCAGGGAGGTTGTGGAGTCCCCTCTGGAGATCTTTACAAACCCGCTTGGACGCAGTCCTAAGCCACATGCTGTAGGTGACCCTGCATGTGCAGGGGGGTTGGACTAGATGATCTCGAGAGGTCCCTTCCAACCTTAAGCATTCTATGATTCTATGATTTTCTGAGATAATCAGTTTTGTGATGAAGTTGATATGATACTACCTGTTTATTGTATATGTCTTTGCAATATGCTATTTATTTACTCGAAAGGTTTTCTATGACATTTATCACTGGACTATGTCAGGCCTTAGTGTAACAGATGTGTCATAGCCAGTGATTCAGACTTGTGGAGCATTATGTGCATCAAGCTGTGTGCGCCTGGAGCTGAGTGTCCTTATGCCAAGCTTTTATAAACCATTGGGTGTGGAGTTCTCAAGTGGTCTCATGCTCAGTCCACAGCTGAACCAGAAATACAATTGAAATAGTACGACATGGCTTTTCAATTCTTTGCAGAGGGCATCCTTTCCTTGCCTCAGCTGATGGAAAGTTATACTATTTGAAACAGGTTGAGTTTAGGGACAGGCTAGGAATCTATTCATGTTGTCTACACAGAGGCAGGTAAGTTTTCAGTTACCCCAAATCTTTCACAGTCTTTTTAGAAAATGCTGAATTTTCAAAAGTCCTGTTGAAATTAATGACACTATGAAATGTTCTAGTACCTGGAAGAAAGCTATTAATAATTTCCCAATTCCCTAACTTCTTCCTTTGTTCCTCTTCCTGTGTTTTCTGTGGTTTGCAGCATTATTTGATAACTCTAGTCTTGGTTCTAAAATTGGAGTTCAAGCATGTGCATGATGCTTTAAATATAAAGCTATGTCAGCTTTCTGGTGGTAGTATTTTGTGAGTAGGAATGATAAAGAACTAAAAGCAAAATATCATGTTGAGTCATTTGTGTTTCCCAGTAGTCCACTAGTTTGCTTTATATAGGGCTGAAGTGAAAGGATGCTGAATGAACATGAGAAAGAGAACAGGCACTGAAGTGCTGCTGTGGTGGGTGAGGTCTAGCAACTCCTCAGAAGCTGACAGGCATAAAAAGGGCCAGAGGAGCTTCTGTGCGCTTTGTATGTTTAGGTTTATGATGAAGGAATGTGTGGTTTGGAGGATGGTGAGTTTCATCATGGCAGTTAACCATAGGGTAGTTTTCCAGGACAGTTTGAGACTTGCTATGGGAGCTGAGAGCAGCGAGCAGGGGCAGGTGAATGAGGCTTGGGGGGGGGTCACTGAGCTGCCTGCTGCTCAGGGACAGTGAGGAGGATCTGGCCCTTCTCTCAAGGCACAAGATTCAGTAAATCAGGACTAACCCACCTGGTAAGCAAGGCAACAGAGTTCAGTGTCTATTGAGTCTTGTTCATGCTGCTCAAAGCAAGTAGAGGACTTAGATCCTTATATTTTGCTTGTTTTGGTAGGAAGGAAAAGAAAGTCTAATACTCGGAGGTGGTGGGGTCTAAGCCACCAATTTAAATGCAGTGGCATCACTAGGCTATAAATAATGAGGAAGATGAACAAAACATCTGCTCTGGGAAGAAGATTAAAAAAGGCCCATTTTGGATGATGGTAAAGGTTACTGATATTTCTTGAATTGATAATGCCCCATATATTTCTGATTTTAGCAACTTGTTTTTAATCCCTATGATATGACATTTGTTCAGTGATTGTAAGTGCAGGCTACCTGTCAGTTTGGCTTTCCAATCTGATTATGTAGCACAGCAGTTTATAAAAGATGGATAGCTGCAAGTGGGACTTGATGTTATGAGCCCTGCTTTTTTTTCTTTCTTTTTTTAATCCCTCTCTTTCTCCTCCTACCTGCAAAAGTAGCATAGAGAAAATTCCTTTGGATCTGGGTCAGAACTGCTTTTTTTTTTTTTTTTTTTTTTTTTTTTTTTTTTAAATTCATCATGAAGCTTGTATGTCCTTAGGAATTAAGGAAATGACAAGATCTGAAAAAGAGACAGTAATTCAGCTCCTCCACCATCATAGTCAAAAAGCTGAAGCTACGTCTGCTCTGGTGTTTGCATGGCTACATTACTGTTTATATGAAAGCTGGTAAGCACATAGCAATAAATCATTTAATCAATTGCTGGGTAATTCCGCACAGCACTTGAAGTTAAAGGCAAGGTGACCCTTAAAGCAATTATTAACAAATTAAATAAAAACTTAACACTGATTGTATAGAGCCTGATCTCATATTGCAGACAAAATAATGACGTGCTAACTTTAATCAGGTATAGGAAATCTTTAATTTCTTAATTTTCATTTCATTATAATACTAAATATTTTATCTTTGTCTAAAGCTCCTTGTTACATCCAACTCAACACTTAAACTAAGGATTTGCAAATTCAGTGAACTCAGTATAAGAATGGTGAGGCTTGTATTCTGTGAATCAGATCTAACGAAAGAATACTATTTTATATTATAGCTTTTGAATTTGCTTTTCTCTTTTGGATGGATCTATTTGGTACAAAACTCAATTATCAAAAAGAATTACCTAAAAATCTCCTTTCTGGCACTCATTTTACATGAAATCGTTATTGGTATAAGATTCAGGCCTCTATCACAAACCATGATGCTTACGCAAGACTGTGGAAGTATGGACAAAGTAAGCTTGTTCATACCACCAAAAACTTATTGTACAGATTCTATGGGCTTGTGTGCAAAGAAAATATGGAACTTGATTAGGCTGACTGCTAGGTGTGGTAACACACAGTTGTCTTTTTAGCAATGACTTGTAGCTATAAATTTCTTTTTTGTTAAACTAGAAAGGAATTTTAAAGAGGAATTTCAGGTTCAATAATGAAGTAAAATAGGGAATGTTTATGCACAATGCTCTCCAGAAGGGTAGCTGTATGGGAAAGTGGCAAGGGGCCCCCAAAGGGGCACTAAAAACATAATAAAATAGGTCAACTATATTAGACAACTTCTGCATAGCATATGAATCACTTGGCAATAAGGGGGGGAAAAAAAAGACATTGAGGAAAGGATATGGAGCATTGACAGGAAGATGGCTTTCTCTGTGTGCATTGATCTCATAGTTTTTGTGTCAGCCCCAGGCTTGAAAGATAGATGTGATACTTGAGCAAGCAGGGGTAAAGACTTGGGATATACTTGAGAAAGAAATTTAATTAGAAGCTGTTTTAGTTGGCTTGAACATGTGTTGGGGAACACACTTCCTTCTAGTGGATAGGCAGGCCAAGATTTCACTTTGGGGGTAAGAGAAGCCTGAAGTAGAGAGTTAGGCAATGGTGGTACTTCCTTACACATAATGCATCTCTGAAAATCCCCGTGAACCCTGGAGGGTCAAGGACAGCTTGCTGAAGGAGTGAACAGAAGAATATAAAAGGAGAATGAGAAGTTCTCATGTAAAATCACAAATAAAAATAAAATAATGCAAAATTATGGACAAAAATGCCTTAAATACCGATGTAAGGAGGATTGAGGAGGAAAGTGCATTCTAAACTAGTAGGAAAAGGTCATTCCGAACCATAACTGGAAATGTTCTTTGTGTGCCCCATTGAGAGCTTTTCTGCTCATTTGAGAAGGGACTGGTCCCCCAAATAGTAATAAAATCCTCAGGCTTGCTGCTGAAATTGCCAGCCAAGATTGTGTTTGCCTGTTGTGAATTGGTCTAAGGCCCCTCACTTGTCTCTTAGAAATCATTAGATATTCTTTAGTAATTGCAGAGTCTAATAATTAAGGTAACTTTTGAGCAGGTTCTTTCAGAACAAAGACTTGTCTTTGTCTATTTCAAAATATATATTAGAGAAAAAAAAGATATATACCCTGAAGCACAGTGTTTTTATTTATTTTAAGTGGAACCTTTTCTAATAATAGTGAAAAAATAACAAAAGTGATTGATAGTTTTGAACACCTTAATTTTAGTTCAATTTGTATGCAGATAAATAGAGTTTTTTCAACACTTATCTGTGAGGAATATTTGAGGAATAGGGTTTGAATTGGTTCCCAGAATTTGATTGAAATTTTAAAGTTTTTGCAAAAAAAAAAAAAAAGTTTTTAAATAAAATTTGTAAGGAAATTAATTAATTCCAGAAAGCAGTGTTGGCCCTTGCCATGACCTGTGCATGAGAAAAAGCATTCTCTACTGCTGTCATTTTCATTAAAAAAAAAAAAATCACCCTGTACAGGTTTCTAATGCTTACAATGCTAAAATTAGTGTTTTTTCCTAAGTGTAAAAGATATGCAAAACCACCTCTAAGAATAATTGCACTTTTTTGCTTAAACTATTTATAACAATGTTTTCCCTTCATAAAATTCAAATTGGGCTAAATATTCCTGAGAGTCCTTGAGAAACATACTGGCTCTAGGGTGAGTAAAAGCTCTAGCATGCATGTGAAAGTCATTCTTAAGAGTAATTTAAGCTAGCAAAAGCTGTGATCGCCTTATCATGGTGCCTGCGTTGATGGAACAAGCATTTTCTGGAGTGGTCAATACTATATTCCATACCTTGCCTTCTATTCTTATATTTTTTCATGAGTTAAAATTAGAGAAAACTTATTTATATTACACAATGGTCTTGGTCTTAGAAAAGAACGCTGGAAATCTGGTACTAAGTAGAGCACCATCTACACTGACGGTGTGATCCAGAGTCAGTATTGGTAATCCTGTTTGCATCACTTGATAGGCTTTTAAACCTTCTTCTGGAAAGCTAGTCCTTCCATTAGCCTAACTAAATATGCTGTTAACTGATTTGAAATGTAATATTAAACTTTGTCAAAAGAAAGGATGAATTGTGGTGTGTCTCTGACAAATCCCCTGGCATATTGCCTAATACTAAAAACAAGCATAAAAGCATGTACGTATCTCCCTAGGCTTACAGACAATACATTTCTCATTTCATTAATGCAATCCCTTGTGACTGCCTTCATGCCAAATGGTTCCCTGAGCAAGGTATTTGGGATAGATGGCAGTAATAAGGCATTGAGAACTTGCTTGTAGCTCTGCTCATGCTCTACCACCTTTGGGTTCCAAAGGAGTGATGGGCTCTAACAAGGCACATCATGGGTGCGCATGCATGAGGTGTTGCCCAGGAGCATGAATGGAGAGGAAAAAATTCTGGTCTATTGAAGTTAAAAGCTATTTCCATAAGCAAATACTCTTTGGGTGTTTAGAGAGAAGGCATAGGAGCAAATGGGCTGTTGAGCCACCAAGTACTATTTACTCGGGAAGAGCTTTTAGGTTCATTGCAAATTAATGTAAATGCTAATACTACAGTAAATTCAAATGAATGCAGATAAAAGATGCAAATGACAGAAATCCAAGTTACCATGCCCTCATGTAACTTTATATATTTAGAATCCAGTGCAGCTCATGTTTAAGAAAAAAACAAAGCAAAACAACCCCAAGTAAAGGTTGACCTTCTGGGAAAAGAAGGTTCTTGCTACTCCTCTGGAGTTGGGAGGACATTTGGAAATGGCACGTCACAGCCACGAGGTTCATAAAGCAAATAAACACGTGTGCCCCCAAGAATAAACATACACCACCACCGAACAAAACCCTTTCCCTTCAGGCCTCTGACAGATGGGCATCACTCAAATGAAGCGCTCCCCTTACAAGAGTGGACAGAATAAAGATGATGAGGGTGCTGTGGTCATAAGCAGACTGCTTACTTGCAATTAGAGAAAGTAGAGGGAAGAGGCTTCTTGAGGATTATAGGCAGGGCATTTCTATTGCACACTTCCCCTCGTCCATTATAATACATAGGGACATACATAAGGTGCTGAATTATTTTAAATTTAATAACAATGGCAACAGCTAAAGAACAGTAGAAGAGGATTTCCAATGATTTATTTCTCTGATTTATGTATGGAACTGGTTCCTGGTCTTGGAAAGTGAAAGAAGGAAAAAGAAATAGATAAGGATGAAGGAAAGCTCATAATCTCAGTGTTAGCAGTAAAGGAGGTTTACAGTATCAGAGTAAACAGAAGTACCGTGTGAGAAGGATGAGCAATTTTGTCACAATACTTTGTATTTTTCCTTCAGGGAGATCTCTTCAGAACTTGAATGCATATTTTGAATATATATTTTTTTAAGAAAGCAACTTACAGTGTTTCTGTCCAGTTAGATATATGAATTGTGACAACTGCTTTTTAACTGCATAAATAAATTAAAAGTAATGAAACACTGAAATAACATGCTTGTACAGTTCAGTTTTGCTAAAAAGCAAGTAGGCAAGAGAGTGTTACGAACAGTGGGGTGAAGTAGCAACTTCGTTATCTTGCTGATTTGCATTTCATAGTTGAATCCAGAACACTCCCGAGTGTTCTTCCCTAAATCCCCAAAGCAGGAGGAGGATGGCTAGATCAGTTAACAGAAGTAACGCATTCCTTTAATCATTATGGATGCTCGGGTATTTGAACTGCAGCCTGACTGTTTTTTTTTTTTTTCTAGCCATTCTGTTTATCAAGTTAGAAATGGATCATTGCTTCATTTTGCATCACTTTGCAGTTTATAGTGATAATTTTTTTTATGGGTCAAAGATGTCAGACTATAATAAGAAGACAGAAACAGAATTAGTTGAGGCAGCTGTCTACTAAGCTAAGGCTCCTGAGGTAAGGGCAAAACAAAGAAACACTGTTGAGCAAATTCTCCTTGCTTTCTATCAGATAATGAAATAAAGCTGCCTAGACATCCTTTCAGTTTTACCTTAATTGCCAGTTCATTTGTAGAATGATATGGAGCTATATAATCTCTGACTTTGTAAAGATATTTAATTCTGAATCAAACTACCAAATCTAAATATCTCTGAATGTTAGTTTCCGGACAGTTATGATTAAGCTCTGTGCCTGATTGCTAGGGCTGCTGCAGAATATTGTGTGAGAGGAGGCATTTACTCTGTGACACGCTTATCCTCGACATACTAAAATGCCAGCAGTAGAATGAGTTTCCATGGTGTTTCTTAAGCATTCACCTTTCTCAAAATAGCTAAGATCACTTTCCAAAGTCACTAAGCAACACCCTGACTTTGAGATACTAAAAGCAAAAACTCACTCTGGTGAATATGAGCAGGAAAAAAACTAAATTCACTGTTAACTGGGCCTGACTATATGACAATTTATAAAATCAAAAACTTCAACAAAAAATGTATGTTTCCCCAAATATCTCTTGTTGCCTTTTCAAATAATGTGATCTTAACTTTTACATAGCATCCTGTTCTGTTTCCAGCATTTTCAACAAGTTTCTCTATAGCTGCACCGAATTTTTGCCTCCCATCGAGTTTCTGGGGATAAGTCTTGAATTAGAGGAAATATAAACATCTTAAATGGTACTGTTTTGATCAATTGTATATGAGCTGTTGCTTTAGACTTTTTTTTGTGGGTAAATCCAAGTGCTAGTGCTAGAATTACTTTTCAGTGTTACTACTTTACCTTTTTTTCTTAGAGACTTTTATCTAAAGAATTCTATACACACACACACACACACGTACGTACGTAAAATACAAGAACGCAACCTAAACCTTTTCCAAGGACTAGGTTGTTTCTGAAGATGTTTTTTTCAGTAATTCCCCCCTGGACTATATTTTTTTTCTGTATAAGCTCCACTCCTATGTCTCCCAGTTAAAAATGGGTTGATAAGCCAAAAGTACCAATAAATGCATAAAACTTTAGCGTTTTTCTTTCTGTTTTGTTGCTTTCTAATGGTGGTAAGTTCTAGGAGAATCTAGCAACTTACTGCTCTCTAGTTATACCCATCTTTCACAAGTAAGAATCAATGTTTTTCTACTATTTCTATTTGAATACCTGCCACCAAAAATTACAAACGCTCTCTACTCCCAACCTTTTTCAAGTAGTTATTCTCTTATTTCTTACCGTGGAAAAAGTTCTTGCTGTAACTCTTTGTATAGCTCATGGAACCTGTGTAAAAGAATGGAATACCAAATGGCATACAAACACTTGAAGTTTCTTTCCTTGTTCTTACCTCTCCTGAGGGTGTAAATATAGTAAGAACAAACTATCCCAGAATCAGGTAATAAAAAGAAGACATAAGTGGGCAGTTAATATTCTGAAAAATATGTAGCAGGGACCTTATTAGTTTACAGTCATTACAGTCAGAGCAGTGACTTATCAGACCATTACTCACTATGATGCTGTCATTGTTATCCTTCTGAAAAGTCAAAAAGATGTTGACCAGTCAGTGAAATGTTAGTTGCAGATATTGCCCATCTAGAAGAATCATTTTGCTTCTCCAGATTTGAAATTGTGTATAGAAACTATATATGCCCTATATTCAGCTTTGATAATGAAAATATGGGTGTTGCTATGGTCAAATTACCTAAATGCTTTATAGATAAATGACCTACGAAGTTCAATTCACAAAATTGGTCATTTAGCTCAGTTGATGATTATTCCTTTGAAGTCGTATGCGAGTGAACAGATGGTAAGCAATCCAAAGCCCTGACTGTTAGGGGATATGTCATTTCACATCAAGATTGTGGGTCATTAGTACAGAAGAAATAATCCATTTTCTCAGTAATGGGACATCTCTAGCATCAGATATGATCTGAAATATTCATTAAACAGGAAAAGTTACAGAGGAGTTTCTGTTGATGCTAGCTGTTGATATTGAAACATATGTCTTAAAATATTGTGGAAAACTTGGGTTTGAGTCTTGAATTTGTCAGTAAGTTACTTTGGACAAGTAATGCGATGATTTGTTCTAGATTTATTCTCTCTGGAAGAGAATTATGAAGCAATTTTTCATTGGTATCAAGAAGAGTGGGGGAGAAAGGAAGTAATTCTTATTTCTTCATTCTTTCAGTCTCAGCTGAATTTATCTGTAGCCACTGATGTGTTAAGCTTTGGGGATGCTGTTCTTAAGTATGGCTAGCAAGATTTGAGAGTTGTTCTTGTAGCAGCTTTTGATAAGATAGAGGATAAATGTTTGTCTGTAGGACAGATTCTTGATGGATAATTGGGTCGTCTTTTCTGTGAAACCATCAGAAATGACTGAGTACTACCATGTGTCCCTGTAGAACAGTTAGAGGTCCCCCCTGTACAGCTTCTCAAAGGCTTTTCAGTGGGACTGGACCCTTCTATTGGCAGTGTGGTCTTTGCAGCTCATAGTTGGTCCTGCGCTTGACAATGCACTTGCTCATCTTAGTTATGTTCTCTGATACTTAGGTAATTCTCTTGTATATCTCAAATTTTCATGTGAGTGAAAAAGTGGACTTCAGCAATAATCTAAAATGTATTTGTCCTTTTGTGCTTTTGTAATTTTAAAGTTAGATATATTATTAGTGGAGGGATTTTCACCTTTGTTTTTCCCTACTGTGCTGGAAAGTTGTTAGAATCAGCTTAAAAGCTTAATTGATTTAAAACAAATACTTAAAGTTTATTTCATACCAAATTGATTTGAGCTGAATAGCCCCTGAACTGTTACAAATTAAGTAAACCAAGTGCAGACACAATGAGTTCACCTCTCAAGCTTTTGTCATTCATCAGTGGACTAATCTGAGTCATCACTTCTCACGCAGTAATGCAGTAATAATTGCTCTTGTTCATCCTTTGTTCTCCCTTTATTGTTTTTCTGTTTTGTTCTTTGTAAAACAATCTCATCCAGGGAAACACTTAGCTTTTTGAGTGTAGAAAACATGCCTTGGAGCAACCCATAAGCAAGACAGTAGCATAGCACATACTGCTGGTCTTGTTTAGCAGTGTGCTCCCTGCAATAATCTGTCAGAGCTATTCACTTGCTGGCCTGTGAAATGGGAGGAAAGTGTTGCTTTGGTGAGGACTAAGGAACAGGTTTATTCTGCAGTGAAGCTTCATCAAAACTTTGCTCGCAACAGGTGTCGCTGAGGTGTGTGCTGTTTTATTTTATTTTTTATTTTTTGTTTTTTTAAAATGAAGAGAACCTTAAGACTATTGTACTTCTACAAAATTAATAGCTTGGGCCTTAAAGAAGGGTACATACCCTTATGAGCTTGTTATCCTCAGAAGAAAACTGTGTTTTCTTATTACTGCTTATTCATTGATTGACATGAGAAAAAAAAATCAAATGGTAATAAAATGTAATATGCTTTGCATCTTATCTCTTCAGTAAGAAAGAAAATTGTGCCACCTTATGAACTTGTAGTGTGTTGCACGTGCGTGCGCGCGTGCTCTTGTTTCAGCCCTTGTGAAGCAGTAGAGGGAGCATTCCTCTCCTGCACTGAGTTATTTAGCATACTTGTCAATGTACATATACCTTGAGCCCAAGGGACAAGGGTGTTCAGGGCAGTGTGACTGTCCTAGAGAAAAGGTGTCCTAATCGATTTGGAATAGATCTATTGCCATGGCAGGACAATTTGGGGGAGGAGAGAAGGCTAGTGTTACCCTTATTAGTCTTTGATCTGCAAGAGATGTTCACTTTTTCAACCATACTTTTTATTACATCTTCATGAGTCTTTCTGTATCTTCAATCATTTTTCATATCTGTCTGTGGACTTCTATTGATTTTATATCTTTCTTTGATGTTATAAGCGATAGGACATACCAGTAATATACCTGGCCTTTACTAAAGCGTATTTTAACTAAACTTTGTATTTGCTGCTTTTTCTTGCATCGTTAACTTTGTCATTCATGGTCAAATGAGACTTTTTTCTTATAGACTTTCCTGAGGTCAAATATCACCTGCCTTTTAGGTAATCGTCAAGTACCAACCGACTCTGGAAAACTGTATTATAACTGAAGATAATAGAGCCTAAATTGGCCTGTTATGCAACCTGGAAAAATGCGAATAGCTTCGTTTGTTTCAACCAATACACACCTCAGTCATTGCAGCAATTACTGTGTAATTAAGTGCAAAATTTTGTTAGTCTTTAGTTCTATATCCTCTTCCTTTCCTCGTAAGGAGAACTTGAAGGGGGATGGTACTAGGGTATAATCTGTTGAAAGAAGCATCGTTGTTCTGATGCACTGTGTGGCCACAGAAGATTATGACTATGTTGGAAAATCCCATTCTACTTTACATCACTTCTTCCGAAAACAGTTGTGTTACTGGTGGGGCTAAGGTGAACTCTGCTCTAAAAGGATTGGTAATTATATGGCCTATCACACTAATGCATAAAATGGATAAATATGTATGGGTTTATTCTTATAATAATCTTGAGAATCAAGGGAGTGTTACTGTTTATGTTCCGTGTGAATAACAGACCAGAGAGTAAATGCTCAAGATGCGAAAAAATTATTGGTAAGAAATATGTTTTTCTGCAACTCCATCCAGCTCTTAACTGGAAGACTTTCTTGTTAGCTATGGGTGCTGTCTTGCCTTCTGCTTGTGCCTGTAATCCCTCCATTTTCAATTTCTGTTTTTTATTATGAAGAGCGTTTGTACTGGAAAAATAGTTTTGGGCAAGAGGTACAATTTATCATTTAGACTTGATGAGGAAGCTGCAGTAGTCCTCTCTGATTTTAACATCTATAAATTATGAATTTGACATGAAATTCTGACTTAGGGCTATAATTTTTACTTCAGTGATATAATTGTTTAAATCAAAGCTCTTAATGTTTATGGCAGCTTTTTCTGAAAGAAAGACTGTGCTGTAGAAAAGAAGCTGTGGTTTTCGTCAATATGGGCTTGTTCCTTTGTACTTCTTCGATCTAAAAGTAAGTAGGTGTGTCGTTACCTTATTATTTAGCATACAAGGATAATTACGGTGGTTGGCCACACAATTTGTCCAATCCAGTGAGATGAATGGATTTTTTTTTTTTCTTTTTCAAATTCAGTTTGAATTGTAACCTCTGGTTTGTAATCTTTCTCTGTAGCCATTCAGTCTGGCACTGCTGCAGTGATAACATGTTATGCAAATACTCACAACCCCCCCTCCTTCCTCCACCTCCCATTTACTTATTAGAAAAAATAACCTTTATTTTTCTGCACTCTCTTCTTGTTATTCCTTCTGGGTTCCATGTATGTCAAGCAAATGTGAGTACACAGCTAGTTCTTTCTCCCCACAAATCCATGTTTATAGCCTTTGAATTGTTTGTTTAATTGTCAGAATATAGGCAACCTACGCCTGTACGTATATATGCCATACACGTACAGTCATGATTACCTTCTGACAGATGTGTGTACGTTCTCACTTTAAAAAGACATTTGAGTTCATTTCATGAAGACAAGGTTCATTCAGATCATTAAGTCCTACGCACTTCTCGTTAATAAAACAGCAAATCTGCCTGCACAATGCTGAGTTCACCCTGTGACTCAGAGAACTTTGCCTTCCCCCAGCTTGTTGAGTCATCCAGCAGATTGTTTTTTTTTTTTTAATACCAAATTTATTTGGATAGCCTTGAATATATTAAGTATTGGGTCTATATATGCGAGGTGGATGGTGCCTGCCTCTGCAATGTTTTATTTTGAAGGCTACATCAGGCTAATTCTTAGCATCTAGGTACAGCTACACAGTAATTATGTAATTATTTCTGCAAATAATACAGCAAGGTGTTACTTGTGATTGTTTGTGGTGGCTTCAATGTGCCTGCACACATGAGAAAGCACAGCTCATGGGAGGACGCTTGTGTTTCTCCTATACTGTTTTGTCCCACGTAGGGTGGGACGTATTTTTTTGCCCTGAATTGGATTTTCGATTTCAAGGAAGCTTCTGTATAGATTTGTTTCTGCCTCTTCCTTGCCTGTGTGTTATCACAGTGCAATTCAAGGTACTGAATCCTGAGATGATCTAGAAAACCTGGATGCATCAAGCAATTTAAGACTTTTCTCAGCCCTTTCAGTAGGTCTATGTCACAGATTTTAAAGGTTCCCCTTTCTTTCATCTGAGTTATTAATAATGTGCTCAGCCTTGCCTGGTGTTTTGTCTCCAGATGTAAGCAATATTCTGAGGAAAAGGTAAGTCATCTTTTGAATATTAAGTATCAAAATAATGGAAATCAGAGACAGTTTTTTCTCACCCTTATTTAATTACTAAGGGATGCTTCAGCACTGCTTAGGCTGATTTGGGTTGTGGTTATGGCCCACAGTATTGCTTGAGAGTGGTGTTTTGAAGTGCAATGTTTAAACTGAACAGAGAGTGCTTTCTTTTGCTGCACTTTTCCATGGAATTTCTCTTAGTTGAAAAGAACATCATATAACATAGAGCTCTTGTTTTTTTGGTTTTTGTTTTCTTCTCTTTCCACTGCTGCAGTTTTGTTTCTTCTGGCCTCTTATTTTTGTCTGAAGGATATGTCAGTAAAGAAAAGCAGGGACGTGAGAGGTAAAGGAAAATAAAATAGACCAAAATTTATCTTTTTCAGAGAGAAAGTAAAACAAGACAGTATAGTTTTGCAATAAAAGCTTATTTTATACCAAAAAGCTTTCATTTAAAAAGTTCAATATCATAGTTACTGCATTTTTAAATAGCAATGTTTGTTCTTTTTTCAGAACAGAACTGTGTTCCCATAAATACTTTATTGCTTCAAAAATAATGTCTCTGAATGTAATGGAGTAATGTTTTAATCCCACAAGGAGTACAAATAAAAATTGATATATTAGTCTTACTGTACTTCTCTGAGGGATTTCTTCTGGTAAATACCATGCACAAAAAAATGGCGTGCTACTCTGTGATGCTATAGGTATCTTTTAAAAACTTTTTGATTCTTCTGCCTTGTTTTTTGCTCTGTTGAAGTACAAAGCAAGCTGTAAATGTGCAGTCATGTTTTGACTTTCAAATGCAATATACTTAAAGAGCAATAGATGACCTTGTACCAGGGCAATGGAGCAAGGACCCCAGATGTGCTCCTGGTTTGCAATGCAACCGTGTGAGGCCAGGGGAAGGGGCTGTCCCTGTGGGAGAATGCCAAGTACTGGGTCACAATCCATGTTCTGCTGTAAGGGAACCCAAAACATTTTCAAGGCCATGAGGGAGCTGAAATTCCAAATCAATAGAAATATATATAAACATAACTAATTAAAGTTGAGACTCTTGCGATGTTCTCAGTTTTTCCTGCACTCTTTTCTTATTACTTGCATGACTTGGAGATGCCTGTGTTGATATTACTATCACTTGTTCTTAATTTCTTTTTCCTTGTAGAGTTATCCTTGTCAAAGTAGCTGCAGACAGTACTGCAAAAAAAAGAAAGTTTGACTGATATTTTTCTAAAACAATCACAGTTTATCCACTACTACTACTTCCTCTTCCACTGCAAGTTTGTGCTTTTTAAGGCAGTTACTCAGTGGGTTTCTTGATCCTATTGGGTGTAAACTCCCTTGCAAATTCTATGAATGCCTAGAGAAGACTTCAGCTACTGCTGCCAGGACTTAAAGCTGGTGGCCCAAGGCATTGCCATCTGTGTTGCTGTGTGCGTAATGGGGCCTCTAGGCACAGGGAAAAACATCCCTACACCTCCAAAGCACTGACAGATGAAGGCATGGGAGTGCTCAAAGCAGCTGATGCCTACGTTTTAATTGTGCCTTTTGCTTTGACTCCTGCCTAGTTCATTGACATCTTGTTTTTGAATGCCTATGTGTGTGTGTATATCACACTTAAGTGTAGGAGTAGAGGTGTACCTTCTTAAAAGCTTGTATTTTCTGAGAGCATGTGAATGACTGTCCAAAAGGCTTCTAGTTTTGCTGTAGTTAGAAAATGATACCCAAGAGGTATACGCATCTCAGTATGGAAACGGACCCACACATCTATCTTTCACTTCTGTGGACTACAGCAGTGGTATTTTTTTTTTTTTTTTTTTTTTTTTTTCTTGTTTATCTGTAGGTACTAGTGGTTAGGTGATTATTGAATTAAAAATGAAGCCAAATATTATTTTGAAATGTATTCTGATGTTACAGTGAGAGCAATGCAACTGCTAAGGTTACAGACCTGTTGTTTTGAACTTCTAGCATATATTTCTGGATGAGTCAAGTTTGGCTTAAAATTTCAAGCTATCTCTTTGTCAATGAGTTTCAACTTTAAGTTCAAGTCAGGTGAATGCAAAAAGTGGTATGTGGGGGACTAACGAGGGCAAAGAGGGGATCTTAGTGCCTTGTAATTTGAAGTGCATTTTAAGTGCTTATGCTAGAACTTGGGTAGGGAGGCAAGAAATGCAGATTTTAGAAGAAACACCAGCAACTGAAAACAGATTTTGAGTGTTGATGTCTGAATGTATTTTCACGTTTGTGCTCCTCCATCTCAACAAAAGTTTGTCCTTAGTTTCTTGGAGCAGTTTCTTCTCTTTCTCTAGTTGCTTTTTCAACTACACGAACAGTAAGGAGAGTGTGGTGACACTGCCAGTTTTTGAGTGCTTCTACAGTCTGTGTGAAAAGATCTTTTTTTTTTTTTTTTTTTTTTTTTTTGTATTCTGCTGAAAGGGGGAAAGAGGTTATTTTCTCTATATGGCTGGGAGAATAGGAGGGAATGAGAGAAGAAAAGTTCCTGTATGTCTTTAAGCTTTTTATTCTTCCTTTTCTTAGATTTCCTATTCTCAGTTGTTTCTTCAGATTCAGAAGAATTTTTGTCTGAAGCTTTTTCATTTCTCTTAGCTACAAGCAATTTGAAGCAAATCCCAAGATACTCCGTAGTCTTCTCTTCTGTTTGCACACTGTCCTGTTCATACAGTGAACTTTATTTCCCTAAGTATTTTTTCTGGATGAAGTAATTTTTTTCTTTTTTAAGAAAACCTCATGTTCTCTTTAGCCTGCACTGGAAACTGATAAAATAATGTTCTTGCTTATGCTAATCGTATTTCCCCATGTGGGAGAAGCTGGGAAAGGTTTGTTTTTACGCAGCATTTTTTTCTTTGATTAAATCATCTAAATGAGGTTTTGGCTATTACAGGGTTTCTTTTAGTTTCTTTATGATCACTATTGGCCACCAAAAAAAAAAAAAAAAAAATTGTGGGTGTCTGAAATGCACATCCTAATTCATTAAATGCTTTTTGATTTTTTGTTAGTTTGCTTGTTTACTTTTTGCCTATTACTGTTACAGTAGTAACAGCAGAAATTACAATTTGGCCATTTGTCTTAATTTACATGGGCTTTGTGAAATCTTTCCCCCCAGGAAGTGGGAGGTTTCGGGGTGAATGTGGGGAAGGTGTTAGGGGAATCAGAAGCTGCTGCGAGTATAATGGGCTCCCTGAGTTGGGGTGTTATTTTTCTATTGTGACCTGGCTCTGAATCTGATCTGTACTTACCTTATATCTGAATATAATAATGCTGTGCTCCATGCTTTGGTTGCAGATTTTGTGCTCATGTTGGATCTCTTTGCTCTTTCTCTTCTTAACTAATCTCTCTTTTCTCCTTGAGAATTTTGATAGATGAACAGTTGTCTTGCTTTGTAATGATATTTCTGTTTATTTGGGGATTCATCAGGCACTGAGAAATAACTCTATCTCTACTTTTCCCTTCTGTTTCTAGGATATTTTTTGTTCTGCTGACTTAAAGTTTAAAAGAAAAAAAACACAAAAACAAACAAAAAAACCCACTTTGAATGGATCTTAACTGAAGATTATTCAGTTTTCCTCAGTTTTTTTTTTTTTTTTTCTTCTCTGAACTCAGTTTCTCACATCTGGCTCAAGTCCAAGTAAGGAGACTGAAATCATATTTGCTTCCTCTCTTTTAGATTAATCTTTCTATTTTTTTCACATTTTCTCCTTGAGCTGGAGAAGAATCTTTTCTACCTTATTTGCTTTAGGAGAGAGCTTTCTTTTCATTTATTTCAGCCAATTGCTCTGCCTCAGCCAGTTTTCCATTGTGCAGGAGGTTCCAGCAGGAATAAAGGTCATGTGTTTAGTTCTGTTTTGGAGCAAGTTTTCAGATATTTGTGCACTGAAAATAATGGGGAATATTGTAATTGACAAACATGAAAAAAAAAAAACTTTTCAACCCTCAATGTTAAATTCAGAAGGAAGGGCTGTATTTGGAAAAGAGGGTTTGGAATGATTTTTTTCATGTTGTCTATACAACTGGTTGGAAATCTTCAAGATTTACGTGTTTCACACAAGTAGGTTTATGGAAACCATATTCTTAGAAATACTGTCTTCTAACAACAGGTCAACGGAGACTGCTGTGTAGAATAAAAAGGAGTCTGAATTATATCACTGTTTGCAGTCAGACATACATACATGGATACTCATGTTGAGTGAGAGTAAAAGGCAGGATGGTTTCGGCTATATAGAGTGGTTTTGCTTGTTTTTTCATTTCATTATTTATTCCCTTTCCCCTTCTCTGGAAAGGGAAATGGGAGAATCCAAGCTGGTTCTCCACTTTTGAGCAAAGTCAAACATTAGCAGTGTTTGCTAAATTGGGCATGGCTATTGTGAGAGAAGAGTATTTGGCAAACTTTTGAAGTCTCCCTTTTAGCAAGTCCTTTATATCAGTTTCAAAGAAAATTTAATTACAAAGGAAAGCTTGACTTGTCCCTTGAGTATTTTTCTATAACTGTAATAATCCTTGTAATGTAGCAGTCAGTCATCTTACAAGTAAAGAACATTCCTTCTTTTGGAGCATGTGCTATTTATTCAAATATACAAGCTCCCACTGGGCTGTACCTACTCATGAATGAAAATTGATATATTTGAGGCCTAACATCTGTTGCAATTGGGTATTTACAGTTTGTGTTCCCTCAATAGCCCTCAAGAGATAATGGAGAACACTGCATTTTCCTTTTGTGAGTGCTTAGGTAGGTAGGTGGTACACTACAGATGCATCATTTTTACTAGTAGTCCTTGTTTTGCTGTTTTCAAATCATTACATGCAGTAAGAGTATAATGAATGGCAGATCAAGTTATTTTATATTTTTGTGCAGAATTTCTTTCTTGCAGTCAGTAACAGCTGATTCTCTGCTGAATTGTTCTACTGAATTGTAGCTGTTTTTTGTGACATGTGCAGGACTGAACTTGAGTGCAAAAAATAACATTATTTGCAGACCATTTGGAAATGCCAGTCATCTTCAAGGCCCCATCTTAAATTAATTTGCTTTTGAAAGCAGTTCAGTCATTAGCTCCTCATATTATGCTCAGTAGCTTTTAGTCCCTGTATTTGTCCTGCTAACTATGCCCTAAATGACTTCGTAAGTGCTAGCTCAACAATGGAAACAAGCTGAATCTGAAAATATCAAAGCAAACAGTACTCAAGTGCAACTCTAGATGCCTGTGCTTGATAAAACAATGCAAAACTCATCAGTTGAATGTTAAATTCACTTGCTGAGATGTGCTGGAATGAGATATCTGTTTGTAAAGATTCTTGATGTTTAGTCTTAATGATCAGGAGAATCTGAACAGTGAGGACCAGGTAAATATGAAGGTTTTTTCAAGTGAATATTATTGGTAGCTTTTATTGAGTTGAAGTTGAACCTGTTGAAATGTGGACAAGACCTTTTAATACCATAATACATGTTGCTCATGGTTTTGAGTGTTTTCCTTTTCTTGTATGGCCTGGAAAATAGGTGGGAGGATAACCACAACAAATAGCTGGCTAGCTAAGATTGTGAAATAGGCTTTCATTATGCTTATGGGAATTGACTTACCTTTTCTCCTTTTTCGTGGTCTCATTTGCAAAGGAGAGGTTGTGCTTTTCCCTGACAATGAAGAAATAGTTGCAATTAAAAAAATTAAAGGATATTTTTGGATCCGATGTAGAAATTTAATTTTTGGCTATATGCCTCTTTCTTCTCTGTACTCTTTCAAAACTATACCATTATTAAATCTTATGAAAGGAGTCGATAGTCTTATGCCAAGTGCTAGAGATGCTTAAAAAAGTGTAACACTTTTTTCATCAGTTTCTTGATGCTGAAAGATGTTTTCCAAGGAGTCTGATAAGCTCTATTCCTAATACAGTTCTGCATATTAAAAAGAATGTGCCAGTTTTCACATTAAAATGTGTAGACAAGTACTTAAGGACACAGATGACCTCCTGCATCCAAATTCAGTATTTGCCTAAAAGTATGCATCTTACTGTCTGCCAGGTAGTTTATCCTTATACTTGAAAATTTTTGTAGGTGTTTGATCTTATGGGTCCTACACATATAAAGCAAAAAATCACTGTGAACTGGATAAGTGAATCCAATGGTTTTCTTCACATAAAAATACTTTTCAAGATATTAAAATATCTTAAAATTTTTTCGTTTCTATTTAAGATGGATAAGATGAAAAATCTGAATTTGAAGTTTATAGTAGTTCATGGAATTACTGAAGGTTGCACAGGAAGACTTTCAAGATCTTGACTGGAATTTCAGTGCTGATGTAGTCTGTTCGTATTAGGTAGGGAAATGCAAATGGGTTTTAAGTTCAACATGCGCTTTTGGGACAAACTCATCTCCCCTGTTCTGTGCCGAGGTGGCTGAGTTTGCCCCATCTCTCTAGGGCTGGTGAACCAGTTTTGTTTGTCTCATGCCATGCCCTGTAAGACAGGGCATGTACCCGTGTAAAGGCAGAATATCAATGTATTGCATTTTACCTTAGCAAATGCACTCTCTTATTTCTCCACTGAAGAAAACAGATAAAAATCCCCAGAATGCCACCACCCCTGGATTTGCTATTTGTGCAACTTGAAATACACAAAAATTATTTACCGTGGTTTTTTTTCAGTGTAGAATTAAATGTTTAAAATGCAAATAAAAAAGCTTGCACGGTACATATATTCCCTGATAAGGCGTATAAATGTGATCTTGGTTCTTGATGACTTCAGTATTTGTATAGTAGGATAGTCTATTCTGTTGAGACCTGTAGTAACAGGTCTAATTATGATCATTTATGAAGGTGTAAGCCCTTCTGGTGGCAGGTCTTGCTTTCTAAGAGCCAGACTTCACTGATTCTACATCTCTCCCCAGTGACTGTTTAGGAGCATAAAACAAATTAACACATTGATTGAGATTTAGATGTAGGGAACATTAAGCCTGCAATGGGGATGAAATCATTATTTGGTATGGAGGCAATTTTTATTCATTTTAAATCATGCTTAGTCTGTAAAACAGAGCTTTTAAACCACCTTTAAATTTCTGATTCAAATAATATTTGTCTACTAATAGAGTAGCTTTTGATACCTATTGAAAGGTCATGCAGCCTGCTAGGAGGGTAACATGCTAACTGCATGTTTTTATAAAGCAGATTTTCTGAACCACCCCCCTGAAAGGAGGGAACTCCTGTAGTTGAGCATGCATTTTACTACATGTACTCGGGATTGGTGGAGAGAAATTATTTTAACATACACAAGGGACAGGGAGTAATGTGTTTAGAAGACACTGAGTACATTTCATGTTTGCCAAAATTTCATGCTGATTTTGTGCAAGTAGTTTAAAATTTAAGTCTAAACAGACTTGTTAAGTTTATGCTTTTGTAATTCTGTTTATAGTCAATCCTTTTTTTCTT
>VZSV01000001.1:7056831-7156173 GCA_013398735.1 Nothocercus julius | reverse complement strand
TTTTTTTATAGTCACTAAGGCACAAATAACAATTTTGGTCCTAAAGGAAATGCGGAAGTGAGCACCTCAGAGGGCCCTGTTGAAAAGCAACATAGAGGCAAGGTTACTGAAATGTGGAAGGGAAGGATGCCTGGTGGGAAGCATCTGAGAAGGAAAAGCCATTGCTGCAGGAGGCCTTGGGGCAGGGCAGGAGGGCAGCCAGGTAATGAGAGCTGAAAGACGAAGGTGGCAGCTTTTTGAATAGGAGGTCAGGGAGGTCAACCATGAGGCAGAAATTCAGACAAAAAGCACAAATCTTCTTGTGAGGAGCCTAACTACGAGGTATAAACACAATGATGTGCAATGTTCTTTCTCTGCCAAAGGGCAAACAAGGACAGGAGAAAGAAGAAAAAAAGAAAAGTATGTCCCTAATTCCCAGGCAGAAGGGAACTGGAGTCTTCAAATATTGTGAAGTTAAAATTGAAATGAATAGTGGGAAGATCAGTCCCAGTGCATGGCTTCCTTAGTACTTAACAATTTAGTAGCAGTTGAGATTTGTAACTGCAGAGGAGGGAGGGCAGCCATGCTCAGAGAGTGAACTGCATGCTCTTTTTTAATAGTAGCTCTTTGTATTAGCTCCCTGATGCTGACAATTTAGCCTGTGTCACGTTTTCTACGTGGGCGCAGAAAGCCCCACTGAACTCTCAATTACCACTAGGTACTGCAGGAATAGCAGCAGCTCTTCAGTGATTTGCCAGTAATTCCAGCTCAGGCAGGACCTTCTTGGGGAATTTATCATACTGCGTTCTTTGTGTAAGAGAAATTAAGAAAAACAATTATCCCCATTAAGATAATGGGCAGAAACTTGAACTTGGCAGATGCCTTAATATTTGAAGATAAACTTTGATTCATATGACCTTCCTTAGTTGATATTTGAGCTGAACTGGTCATAGGTATATGGTGCAGTAGGGTTTGCTTAGCATATGACTTCTGAGTGAAATGTAGCCCCTGTGGGAAATTAGGCCTCATTCAAAGCCCATTGAAGTAGGTGAAAACACTCTTATTCAGTTGGTGGATAGATAAGTTGTTCTTATTTTTGTGCTTCATACCTCTCTGCTTAGAATCCTGGAGCACTTTGCCAATTTTAATTAAATGAATTTAAATGTAATTTTGGCAAATGTTCACAATGAACTCATTCAACTGAATGCACAATAGGGAAGGAAAAAAAGGAAGTGTGACCTGAGGGTTGTTTCTGTAAATTAGAGTGAAAGCTTGTGTGTACCTCATGTTAGTTGCTCTTCACAACTGGTGGGGATTTCTACTATGCATTTTTCCTGGAATATTAGTACAATAGCAGTAGCATGCTGGAATCTGATTTGTTTCTCTATTGGAAGACTCAGTTGAAGAAGTACAGTTGTGCTCTCTTGTAGCTTCTCGTTCCTCTTACGTTTTATTTCTAAATACCAGGTCATTTCAGGAATTTCAAGCACATTACAACAGATATATTTGCCTAAGGGTTTAGTGATCTACACTGAGAATGTGTGAGTAGCTGGAATTGGGTTTGAATCTCATGAACTGCATTTGTCACCAGTGAGACTGATGGTTACAACCTGCCTACAACTGGTTTTTGGCTGTGACTTGCTTCTAATTTAAACAGCACATCAATAGCACAGAGTGTGGGCACACAAGGTTAGGGGTACTATTAGTTTAAATACAATGGTAGAACATCAGCTGCCTGTGGAAGTTAGCTCTAAAACTAACAGGATCAAAAGAGAGAGAGAGAGAGAGAGAAACATAAGATGTGTGACCTTTTTCCAGAAGCTTAATTTTGTGCTGTACTCACATTACCCACCCAATTTCCTTTCATGAGAGGAGCCAGTTGATGTTAGCTTGATCAATAGCAGGAAAGCTTTCCAGTAGTTTGTTAATATTGTAAAGCCCAGTGTCTTGAATCACATCAGTTGAGCTGGCAAGTTGTACTAACTCACTGGCACGGATCAGCATGTGCGTGGTGGTGATTGCTGGTTGTTTGGCCAAGGCTGGCGCTGCTCCTGTCAGGCAGGTGAGCCTTGTACTCCTTGCAAGCTTAGCTTTGCTTTCCTAGAACGTAGGCGGGCTGCTGCTTTTTAACTTATTTTTAAAATGGAACTGGAAATACCTCCTCCTGGCTCTATTACCTATGGAAAGGAAAGTGTAAGTAGTGAGGAAAACCAAGCAAAGATTAAGTAGGGAGGGCTACAGCACCATAGCTGTTTTCTGGTGCATTCCTGACTGACTGAGCTCTTGAACTGTATTATTTGCAGCAGTTCTTCACGCCTTACATGTGCTATTCTAGGTAATGTGAAGGGGGTTACATATCTTGCCAAGCTTGCCTGTTTTGAAGGGATTTAAATTTCTAACAGCCCCTGATTTTTTCCATCTTCAGCAAAATGTTTGTAGGTGTTGCTTCTCTTACAAAAGTTTTGGCCTTTTTTTCCCCCCTTTGTGTGATTAATGCTGTTAATTATCCTGACATTAAAGAAATTAAAATGCAAAGCCTGTTAAAGAAGACAGCAGTGACAGTTTTGGCATTAACAAAATATTAACTTTATTTGTCAGACACAATCAATTACAGATAATTTCCTGGATATGCCCTTTAACCCAGATAGCACCTAGAATCAAGCTGGATGTTATAAATTAAATGAGAGCTGCTGCCTGAAGTTTTCTAATAGTGGTTATTTCAGGAAGGGAAATAGCACAGAGTCTTTGCAATGGCAGAGTGCTATGTAATTATGGCAAGTTAAATATAATTTTGCTGATCGCCCTTCCTTTTAAGGACCAAGAAGGTGTAGTATGTTTGGAAGAAACGTACTAGCTCAAAGCAAGGCAGGTAAAGCAATGTGCTCCGAAACTTGGCGACTTTCTCAAGTGACACATTCTTACAGTTCTGCAGCTGGGACAGTGTTGTGTGTGTGTGGCTTTGTTTGTTTGTTTGTTTGTTTGTTTCCTCCCCCTGCAGTTCCCTGGCAAGGAGCTTTCTGAGGTCCCCAAAGTCTGGAGCCCTCTACAGCAGATGGCTGCACCAAGGAAACATCGGTTTCTCTAATGTAACGTGACTGTGTGCCTGTCCACCTGCATCTCCATTAATGTTTGACTTGTTGCAATGCTGAAAAGAAATGAAGTGCCACAAATAAAGGGTGCTACAGTTTGCAAATAGGTCTTGGGAGCCAACAACATTGCGAGGTGATAAGGTAATGGCTTGTCCATACTGTAATACCTTTAGGCCTGACTTTGATCTTGCAGCTGAGACTTTGCTCTCTCATAGCAATAAGCACAAGTATTGGGGGGGAAGGAAGGCAGGAGGAGTGTGTGCGCCCATGGCACACGTGTAGACATAGTTGAAATATTTATATTCTTTGCATGTGTCCTAAGTTGTGTCCCAGCCCTCACGTCAGAAATTATTCTGAAGATTTTTCCTGTGATAGATGAGACTGAGATCTGCAGAATAACGTGCAGCCCAACAGTGGGTAATGGATGTGGGCTTCTGCTTGCAGCTCTGATCTGCGTGTGCTTTAATGTCTTCTGAAAGCCCTGGCGTGCTGTATCTCTGAAGTGGGCAGCTTGCTGCATTGATCCGTTTGCAAATACTCCCAGATCAGGATGCTGCTAGAGAGGTTTGGCAGAGAGATATGCAAGTGCTAGCTTCTCTATTTATAAATACAAAATGATTATTATTCAATATGCTTGATAAATAGTAATAGTAAAAATGGTTCAAATTAATCTTCTGCTATGTTGGTTCCCAAGCGGTTTTTGGAGAAAGTGGTGGTCTCTGGCGCCATGTAGCGAAGCCGTTACCGTGCTGTGCAGCACCGGAACAACCGGACACGCGCTGCGTAGCGTCAGCTCTGCATCCAGGTGGAGGCAGGCATTATTAGGCTGTGATCTTTTGAAGAAGCGGCAGTGGAATAAATAAATAAATAATTCCTTCCCTTCCCCACCCCTCGTGCATGGCTACAATAAGAAATGAATCCATCTCTAAAATGCAGTGTTTGAGGCTTTTAACAAGTTCTCTTATGTATTTTTGTTTTCCTTATCTCTCCAAAGGAAGAAAACTCTTTCTATCCAGTTTTTTAATACATTTTATTGATTTGCTAGCTTTGGAAACTGGCCTTATTGGTAGAGAGGGAGAGACTCTGGAAGATAGGTGTTAGGAGTGAAACCTATACCTATTTTCTTTTTGCACCTGTAACTAATTTTATGAAAAGGAGTGTTACCCTCATGCCATGGGGTCCATGTTAGACTGTGGCCCAGGACTGCATTCAACAACTTGGTGACTACATATTTCTGAAGTCTCTAGCATTTTTTCCTTTAATAGGTGTTTATGAATTGAGAGCCTGATTATAATAATTTTACAGATGATTTTGTCAAAAGTCATTCCAGATGATGAGGAAGTGTCTGGAGTTCTCTATGTTCTCCTCCTCTGCAGCTGCCAAGTTTCCCCAGCTTTCACTGAGCCGGCAGGGTGGGGATGGAGAAGCATGTCAAAAAGAGGGGGCTACTGCAAAACCTCAGCATTAGTGTGAATTATTATTGCTAAGTCTCAGATTTCCTTTATTTTAAAAATCAATTATGCAGCTTTGTTGACAGAAAATGATCTGTTTCCTGGTGTTTTTGTGTAATACTGTGCTGTGGTTTTGCATGAAATTATCAGTTACTGAAAATGAAGGTCTCGTTTTGAGCTCATCTTTTCTCTCCAAGAATGGCAACTACTGGCTTTTTCTCAACCTTGCTCTCCTAGCAAGGTACTTGATTAAGTACTTTGTACTACAAAAATACATAAATCCATCAGTGTGCTTGGTTTAGCATATCCTAGGGTCCAGACAAAATGGATGTGTAAGTAGTTGCTTAGTAATTTTTATATTGTTCCTTAAAGAGCTGTTGTGTGTATATCAGCCTTGGGGTTTTTGGAAGAAGCTGTTGCAACTCGAATGTGAATAATAAACTGAATAACATAAAGGTCACTTCATTACTCAAAGAAAGTTTCTCTAGCTCTGTCATGTGAAGATATCTCTATGGCCTATATTCTGAGTGTTTGCATTGAATTTTTTCTCTGTTTTTCCTACTCATATAAAGATGAATTGTCAAATCCATGGGGAGTTGTAGACTAAACATTTTATCCAAATTTGTTATGAGTGCATAGACCTAGTGGGCCTGGTCTTCTCATTAGATTACTAATTGCTAATGGAGAAGATTTGGATCCTCGTTTATGCTTCCCTGTGGCTCTTGGTTACAGCACCTTCTCCCGTGGATGTTTCTAAGGGCAGCATCCTGCCGGATGGGAATGCAGCTTCTCCAGCGCGTGAAGACAAGTGGCGTGTCCCTTGGGCCAGCCTGGGGGTGTGCTGGGCAGCACGGCTGCGGGGGCTTTACTCCGAGCAGTAGTTAGGCATTAAATCTTTCCAGTCAAAGACAAACGTAGGGGAGATGGCAGAGAGGACAAACATTGCTGCGAAGGAAAGATTTGGTAGCCTGTAGGATTTATCTATAACTTCTTCTGGTTTGCCTAGTAGCAAGGATGAAGCAGATCTTTTTAAATGAGGAAATCCTCAATTTGGCAAGATTACAAGAACAAGATCCAATATTCTGCCCTGAAAGCACTTAACTTCAGCAGTGCTGGAGGGAAGGAAAATGTTTATAATAAAATGTTTACTGCCAAATGTTTTTTTAAATATTCTAAACATTCTGAAGAGATGGGCCAGGACCGAGCCATATGATAAAATATTTACAATGGTTGTGTCAAACTGGTGGAATGTGACTGACCTAGATAGCAGGAGTCTTGACAGTTCATAAAATATGGTCTGAGGGGGGCAACACATGAAGATTTCTATTGCATTGTGTCAAAACTAGGAGTTCTGTCATGGTGGTTGTGAGATATTTGTTCTGTATCTGAAAAAAAAATGAAGCCCTTCTCAAAGAAGGCCTTTCCAAATTCTATCCTTAATCTGAAGTGACTGAATAAGCAAACATTGTTCGTGTATTGCGTGATGTGCTAGGAACCTCAATTATATAGTCTTCTATAGCTTATTTATAAAAGAACAGGGTTTGCGTTTGCTGTGTAAATGAAGAGAGCACAGGCAAACGATGTCCAGTTCTGAGTGTCTTAATTCTTGATTAATTTTGGTGCATTTTGTGCATCATGTGAGATGTGACCGTTTTTTGTTTTTATTCATCTGAAACAGGTAGTTGCACAGACTTCCATTAGGAAGGAACTTCCCCCTGCCAAATTAATGAGTAAATGTGTTTGAAACATATCCTAAAAAATGAACACATTCTAAAATTTTCAAGTGTGTATATAAAGGACATAACCAGCCGTACTCAAGTACTCAACTCTTATTTTATTGAAAAAGTATTGGCTAATTTTAGTTAACTACTGCTGGTATAATTTGTTACGTAAGCATTTTATTTCCACATTTTAAGCTTTTTTTCAAATACATGATTTTACATTTCAAATTTTAATAAAAGGTACTCGAAGACCGTTAAAATGAGGAAGGGAGAAAAAAATTGAACTGGTTAGGTTGAACTGGATTGTTTCTTTTTTCTAACTGACTTAGTTAATTTGGAAATGTCTACATTGTAGATTTCTCAAAAATTCTGGTGGAAATATTTTACCCTGAAGAATAGAAGAATTCTGCAAGTTCAGCAGATGGAAAAATTTTCTTGCTCAGTCCTCGTGGATGGAAGTGACTTGATTATTCAACTAATCAAGTTCCTTTGCGAGATCACGATTTGATTCCAAGCGCAGAAGAAATAGTTGCATGTAACTAGGACCCCAATGGAAATGAATACACTCCAACAACTGCACACAACAACAGTTGTTAGCTGAGAGAGTTGACAAATAATAGCTGCTCCTAGAAGGTTTTGTGCTGACCTCTGTGTGTGTGTGTTTTTTTTTTTTTTCTTAAATATGTTTATTTTTACTGCCTAACTTAACGTACGTGCCTATGAATGTTTCTTAATTATGGTTTGAATCATGCTCACCATGTTAGAGCTTTTCTGTCAAGAGGGTCATTTGAAATTCCTCTGACCTTTTGGCTTTGCAATTTATTTAAAAAAAAAAAAAAAATTCTTTTAACCACCAAGAGCTTAGCATGTCTTCATCTTTTATGTTTCTGTAAGAATTTGCAGACAAATATAATTGTTTCATACTTTATACTCTAAAATAGTTGGATGAGATTAAAAGAATCTTAGAAAACATGCATATATATGTTTTGTTTATATATACACCTACATATTTTACATCTGGAGTGTAACTAGATGGTGAATTATAACTCATATAGACTATCAACTAATTTTTCATTTCACTTGCCACCGCACTGTGACAATCTACATGTTGCTTGTATACAGTTTCAAGCTCTTGATTGCTTCTGGTCCTTTCTTGTCATAGTCTAAAATGAATGGAGTTGTATTGAATAGGTGTTCTAAGCATTAATTCTGGTTATAAATAAGTCAACCAAGTTAAAGAAGTATTTAGTTTCTTGATAAATTACCTACTAACACTTGTAGTTCTGATCATTTTTGCTTAGGATTTTTGCTTAGGATTTTTGCTTAGGATTTTTGCTTAGGATTTTTGCTTAGGATTTTTGCTTAGGATTTTTGCTTAGGATTTTTGCTTAGGATTTTTGCTTAGGATTTTTGCTTAGGATTTTTGCTTAGGATTTTTGCTTAGGATTTTTGCTTAGGATTTTTGCTTAGGATTTTTGCTTAGGATTTTTGCTTAGGATTTTTGCTTAGGATTTTTGCTTAGGATTTTTGCTTAGGATTTGCAGGTTTTTGGTAACATTTTCAGTTGTTTGAATTTGCTTAAGTTGGAGAGCAAATATAGTAGTACTTTTTATGCTTAAAGTGATAGAGAGAGGGGGAAACTGATGTTACTACATTATTTCAGGTAGTTGTTGTTAATGGTACCACAGAGCTTCAGATGATCTCTGGGTGTAGAAACAAGCTTAAATGTGATCTTTCACCTGATGACCTTATCTTAGACTAGTATGCCAGGTCCTGCTGCTTTGAATTGTGTTTTCTTCACAGAATTTAACGATGTGGACTGGACAGCCCTGATTTAAGAGGTATGCTCAAAGAAAATAGGTTCTCGGTAGAGATGAGAAGTGGTTGTGATGATCACTGGGTGATGGAATTACAGCTCTGCTGTTGGTGGCGTGAACTTCCCCACTACAGTATGGCTAAAGAGTGCCTTGTATTAGTGACCATCCTGGTGAAGGTGTTGGTGTGGGCTGTGCTTTCTCTGAGCAAGAAATGTCTGTTTTAAATGTCCCCTCCTGGAGGGGGATAAGGACTTGAAAGGAAGTTGCAGAAGGCTTAAGTGAGTTTTTTTAAAATGGCACAGGAAGTCTGGAGGCATGGAGGGAGGGAGATGGGTCATCTTGAAGCACATCGCTGAGATGGGGTTTAATGGCAGAAGTAATGTGCATCTATAAGGAAGAGCTGCACTTGAGGGAACCTCTGAAAGGCAAACCTCTAGTCAGGGAATGAGAATCAAGTGAATTGAGAATTCTGAGTTCTGAAACTTTTTTTTTGTTTTTCTCCATACATTGCTAAGTAAAGAGTCATAAGGTGGGGCAGAGTGGCTGCATGTGGTATCTTGCCTGTCCGTCACCTTTCCGTAGTGCTCTGGGACAGGACACATTGAATCCGAGGCTCAGGGTGCAGGGATTTTGGAGATGGTTGGACAGTGCTTGGATTCTCCGCACGCAGAAGCAGGTGGCAGGATACGCAGAGAGTGCTGAGCAGCCTGGGTGAGGAACAGAGCTGGATTTCGGCCAGATTCTTCGTAGCTCAAGGGACTGCAGATTGGAGTTCAGCCTGAAAGTCTGCCCCAAAAAAGAGCACATAACAAGATCTGGGAAAGCAACGTTGTCTGTGCTGAAGCATTTCTGGTATTTTTCTTTCTATCTCTGTGTAGGGAGATGGGAATAATACTCCTTACTTCTCCCTCTGGTCTAACTGGAAAAGCTGAAGATAAACAAGGTTGAGAAATGGTTCAATTGTCTGTAGTGAAGCAAATGCTCTCAGTGGACACTTTCATTTTGCAGCTATTACCCTTAGGACCCTCCTTATTCTCTATACTAGCTTTTGCTGATGATTAAAGTCTTGACTGATCATTATTCTCTGTGGTACTTTAGCAGGATTTATGGCTTTGAAGTAGTCATCACATGTGTAACTAAACTACTTCATTCCTTTCCTCCCACCCTGACACCTCCAACCACCAAAAAGGGTTGGAGCTAAAACTGAAATGATAGCAGCGTTTTTAGGGGGAAAAAATATATATATTTGAGATCTGATTTAATAGAGAGACAAGCTGCAAAAAACAGAACCACAGTGCTTTAGGTGATGCTTCCTGGCTAAAGTTTAACATGACTCTGGAAGTCTTTGTTGTGTGCTTTATGTTCCTGTGAAGTGAATAAGGGTCTCTGTGAACAGAGAAAGAAGTACAGACAGACAAACAACAGAAAGTAAAGGTTTTTCTTTAGACTAAGGTTAAGAAAGTGAAACAGAGCATAAAGGTGCACATCTGTAACAAGTACAAGAAAGAGTATTTGGATTATTATACTGGCTCCCTGGCAGGTAGTCCTTTTGGGAAACTGGTAGGATTGAACCCAAACAGCTGGCCTGTTGAGTCAGTCAGCTGAGTGATGTAGAGTCCACAGGGCTGTCCTTTCACAAGGCAGACACAAGTGGGCAGGAAAAAGCAGAACCCCCCTGTTGTGAAGAAGATGGAAGCTGGTATTTTTAAGCTCATTGCCAGGGTACTGCTTTTCTGTCTGTAGGATGGCTTGACTGGTTCTTAGCTCCTCAGAGTGCCTGATGTTGCCATGTGGCTTTGCAAAGGGAGCTCTTTGTGTTAGATCTTTCTTTGCTCATGATAGTCACTTGGGCAACTAGATGCTGCTATTGGCAGTGTGGTTTTGTGGTGTTTTCTCTAGCAACTGTTGAGTAGTTTCTTATCTATGTTGACAAAACAGTTTGTGGGGCTCTCATGTATATTGTCATCAAACAAACTAGGGTAAGGTTAAAACAAAATTTCTTTTGGAGGCAATAGGGCTGACCTAGAAGACAGTGGGCTACCATAGCTGTGTAGTAGCAGCTTAAGGTAGAGAAGGTCTTTGTGGTGATGTCATCTGTTAATTTTTCGTCAGGGGACATAAGCAGACCACTGTGTGTGGTTTTAATATGTGAGTACTGGCAGTGGTGGTTGGTTTTTATTGCCTTTTTTAAAATAAATAAATAAAGAGTAATACTTAATCTCACACCTCCTAAAAGTGAGGCTAAAGAACATGTTTAAGATTTCATGATCGAATCTTGAAAAAGAAATGTAACTTCTGCATTCCTCTGTGATGTTATAGAGGTGAAATGGTAGGCAGTGTAAGGCTTCTCTAGCCAGCATCTATTTATCATTCCTTTTCTCAGAATCCACTAGAGAATATTTTGCACCAGCAACAGGGCCTTAAGTCTCCAATGACATCTCATTATTTGGCTTCCCACTGAGTCTATAGCTGTGTGAACTGGGAGAGAGAGAGAGAGGGGGGGGGGGGAAAAAAAAAAAAAAAGGCTTTTTGTCCTGAGCTGGGAAACATTTAAAGATCTCTTTCATTTTTCTCACTTGCTAGGAATGACAGCTTTAGTTTTCACGATTTCAGGAAAAGGAAGGGAGAGAGAATTACCTGTATTCTTGTCAGCAGTCCTCATGTTCTGAAGTGCTTAGTACCACATTAAAAGTGGCGACGTTGGTAAAGCTGCTTTTGTGTCGTCGTTTCCAACTTAAGTTCAGGGGGGAGCTTTCAGATACTTCAGTCAAAGTTAAATGCGCTGCTGTTCCATAGCAGTACTTCTCCTTCTGTACGCTTCTTACTTTGTTCCTTATCTTAAACTGTGTCTTCCCACACTCCCAGTTCTTCTTACGTTTTCTCTTAACATGCCGTCTGCTGTTCGCAATCCCTCAAGCTAGGCAAGGCTCCAAGACGCGATAGTGCAACGTACTCGCTGGCGAATGTATTGACAGGAGCATCGGGCGGTGGGCAGCTAAGAACAGCCAGCCTGGTGGAATAGGTGGATGTCGTGGCCATCTGGCTTTCCAGTCACATATCTATTTGCTGGACACGATAGATGTTCTGTCTGACTGCCTAGCTCTTCACCCAAAAGGTATGTGCTACTTTTTAAATCCCATGGTGGGCTAAACCTCTCCTGCTGTTTGTCTGCCTTGGGCTTTATCTTGAGTGTGCAGCCTGTTGTCTTTGTGTTGTTCATATGGGTTATGTTCAGGGATGAGTCTGCAGAGTAAACTGTCTGTTCCTTATTTCCCTGAGAATTCAGATAGGAACTTTGACCTCTTCAGTTTCTTCATTGTTGCAAATCTGTCTTTTATGCATAGGATGCCTGTCTGTGCTCTGCCTCTCCCCTTCCCAAGCAGGTTGTTTTTTTTTTGTTTTTTTTTTGAAGGTGTGGGGGGCAACTAGGGAAAAAAAAGGAAAATTGTAAAATCCATTTCAGCAGAAGGGGGAGGAAAAAAAGGAAAAGAGCATAAAAAAAAATAATATTAGTTTCTTCTCTACCATTCAGTACTAGTCTCTCTGACCCAGAGAGCTTGATGAAAACAGTGGCTCAGCACCCTGCCCTGTCAAGAAGGGGCTGTAAGTACTTCTGATTGCTCTTGATATATCTTCCAGGTACAGTGTGTGCAGTTAACATTTTTACCATTTAGTGGCAAAGTTCAAGGATAGAAAAGCTGCAGCGAATGCAGACTGTGAATTTCAATCTACCTATTTACCTAGTGGCCTTGGAGAGATTGCTTTCTTACTGTGTGACACACAGTACAGAAATATTCCTAAACAGTCTACCTCTGTTAACAACTTAACATTGCATTTTTAATAATGAAAAAAAATCAGATTTCATTTGTTTTTCAGATACCTAACCATACATTCTTACATGAGTGTTGTGAAATTTTTGGTTGTCCTGCAATGATGAATATGTGTATGTGCGAGGGGTGAAAAAAGACAATATGCATGTGAGGAGTAACTAATGAGAGCTGTAGCATCTGACAGAGTATAGCTTGTTTGCCTGTGTAAGAGTATAAGGGAAGTGTAATTAGCATCTTGATACAAATAGCTTTTGATGCTACACACTTGTAGGTGTATCTAACACAGCTTCATGTATCATTTGACAGGACTTCTCTGTGGCCATAATCTTCTACAATGTGGTCATTGCCAGGAACTTGTGGTTAGATGTTTACCTGAACTTTAAAGCAAGCAAATGAGCTAATCAAAAGCTGCTACGTACTTTGACATAACTTGAAACCTTTCAGGACCAGGAGTAGATCAGATTTGGCAAAAATGCTGTCAGAGCCAGGATTTAGGGCATAAGGAATTTAGGGAGGTTCTGCAGAGTTGAACGGTTTTGCAAGCTAGATGCTGTGATGAGGAATGCAATATGGATGAACAATATGGATGGCAGGGGTAGTCTAACACATGGAAAATGCTTTGAGGTGCGTCATGTATTAAACCAAAAAAAAAAACTAAGAACTAAAAGATAGTTCTTTTAATATTAATTTAATAGTTTGGAATAGATTTAATAAGACACCAAGGGAAGACAGTTGACAGTTGGATACTGAGAGAAAATAAAACAAGCCTTCTTCAGGAAGCTTCTCTGGCTCTGTTAACAGCAAAATACAGGGTGCATTAATATGTTTCTGCATTACAAATGACCCAATGGAAAAATGAATTTGCGTAAAAACATGTGAAACTGTAAATGGGATTATTCTGCTGGGAGCAGAGCCCCTTGTTAGCTCTCTTGCTAGCCTTATACAGAGCAGGTTTGTTAACAGTTTCCTTTTGTAGAGGAAAAGGAAATACACTCTTAATTTTTTCTTTTGGAGCCTGCATTTTCTGTTTGTCTCTGAGGCTCTTGAACATTTTGGAAATGTTCTTTGATGCTACACTTGGAAAAAATCAGTGGGAGGGTTGGATTAGGGATAGGATTAAATTCACTCTTTTTTTTTTTTTTTTTTTTTTTGTGACCTAGAATTTGAGTGTCTTGTAAAGCAGAGTTGTAAGTTACCCAAATCCTTCTAATGTAATGACTTGTGTATTATGGATCCCTCAAAGTTTTGTAGGGCCGGTAGTAGCATAATGATAATGTGTCACCAGAAGAGGGGAGAAGACACAGTCCAAGTGCAAAAATGTTTTAACTTTAGTTTTATATGTTTTGCATTTTCCAAAGTGAAATGCATTTCCTCATGGCGCATGTTTCAGGCTTGGAAGCCTGAAAAAGGGAAAAGGTTATTTGAATATGACACTTTTATTCACATATTACTTCTGGTCAACGATGCTCACGATACTGACAGTGCTGCGAGTTTGGTTCTGTCAAGTCCAGCAGCTTGGAGAGCGTACTTGCTTCTATTGATGTTTAGTGACTTTTTTTTAAAGCATTGCTGAGTTTGGTATTGCCATACATCCAAAGTGCAGTCAAACCTAATGAGAGTTGTATGTATAGAAACTTCTCACAATTGGTCTTTAAACCACATAGGTTGTATTTTTATAATACCTCACATTCAAACAGTTTACTTTCTTACCCTTTGTAAATTCACAGTAACTCAATCCAACATAATATCACTCTTTTGCTTCATGCAAAAATAGCTTTTGAGATTTGTGCTTATGGAGTACGAGAAAAAAGTGTGTGTGAGGGGGGAACATGAAAAAGGATGTACACAAAAAATTCAACTAGCACCATGATTCTGCAGGAATGTTGAAACTGTTTTTTAAAAAAAAAAAAAGAGGAAAAAAAAAAAAGCACGTGTGTATCATGAATGAATGAGGAGAGAAGCAACAATGTGTTACTGAGATAGTGATTTAACAAAGTTGAACCATAAAAAATGATTTATTAAGGGTTGATGTTAAGGTTCCTGTTGTGGTACAATTACAGTGGCAATTGAGGAGCAAGGGCTTGTGAGCTTTTACTCTTCATCGGGTCCTGTTTCTTCTAATTCCATCCAGTCCATATTTGCGTGCTTCCTCTGGTTTACTTGCGTTTATGGGATGTTCCATGGCTCCTTCTGGGTCTGGGGCTGAACTGCTGGTTTGTGTGTCTGCTCCTTCAGCTCAGCCTTCAACCTGCTTGCTTGTGGGTTCTGCCACTTGGTTATCTTCCCTTCAGGGTTGTACTAGCTGCAGCTGTGGGCTCATTTTCCACATGGCCTTCACCTGCTGCAGCTACAGTTCCCTTGGTTATTTATGGTGTGGAGGACAAGGTGAGGTGAAAGTGTCAGGGTGTCTCTCCCATTGAGTCAGGAGGTTCAGTAAGGACCTCCTTGCTTTCCAGACTCTTTCTCAGAGGAGTCTGGATGTGGCTGGATTCAAGCCTAATCTCCAAGTAGGTCAGTGGTTTGTGCCTAAAGGATTGTGTATGCAATCAGAGAGAGATGTAACTCAGCAAAGTTTGCAAATTTTTGCATGCTATTAATGACTCAGTGAGGATGTCACAGGTCAGGAATCTCCTGACCTTGAGGAGCAACCTTGGTGTCCCAGCTCAAGGGGAGGTTCCATAGTGCGTCCTGCTGCTGTGTAGGAGAGTTCGGTGGGCTTGGGCTGCTGCTATTTATGGGCTAAGGTGATTGACTCAGGCATCTGTGCTTGCTGGATGGGTTTTAGTTGGCACATGCTCAATTAGCCCCTGCCTGTGTGCTGGTTATGGAGAGGTCAGGTTGGAGGGGAAGAACGCATGGGTGGGGGAAAGAGCCCACCATCACAGAGTGGACAATTATTGCTCATAGAGGTCTTGGGGGTTACAAGGTTGGCCATTTTTTCTGAGCTGCCTTTAGAACCCTGTGGGCAATGAGCCATCCAGCAAGGATTTCAAGTTAATTTCTCTTCCAGCATTCCCGATGTGTTTGCTTTATTGTCAAGTTTGATGGAATAATATTCCTTCTTCCCTATGCAAGCTGCTGGGTTTAAGGATTTACAGCAATTCAAAGTGTTGGCATGACAAAACAGAAGGATGCTGTCTCAGCTGCTCAGCTGTTCTGTCTTTTTGCCCCTATCTGTACAAAAGAGAGATTAGAGGTCTGCTGAGAACGTTTCACAGTAACAGGGTGCCAAGGGTTATGTCTCTCATATAAGCTCTCATATAAGCAGTCACATTTAAGAGAGAAAAAAAGAAAAAAAAAAGCAGAATAGAAGGGGGGGGGAATAAAAAAGGGAAGGTAGAGAGATGAGAGACAGAGGGAACTTTTCCCTGTCCTTCTGGAATAACCTTAGTGAGACCAAATCTGGCTACCCTTTAGGAAAAGCCTGGAGCAGTAGAAGAAATGAGTGAATGACCTTTGACAGGTCATAAACCCACCCTGACAGTGAAAGGCAAACAGAGGTAGAGGTGTGATGCAAAGACAGATTTAGAAAAGAGAGATAAACTGCAATGGCTTATGCTAAAAGAGATAACTGATACCCTGTGTGGTTTTTTTTTTTTTTTTTTTTTTTTTTTTTTTTTTGTTTCCTCTGCCAGAAGCTTGACAAATAGAAGTAGCTCTTCCTTCAAATTCCTCTCTCCTATAGGAACAGACAAAGGAGAACATAAGCATGTTTGACTTGAGGCATGAGGTGTGCAGGGCTGGTTCTAAAACTCAGTCACTGCTTTCTCTCCTCCTTCTAAATTGACCGTGGCTGATGACAAGAAGAAACTAGGAGTTGTTATTGCCTTCTGTCAGACAATTTATTGCTTTTTCTAAGTTCAGAATATTGGCCTTTAGAAGTCTGAAACCATTTGATTTGAGGTTTAAATCTCTTATTCACATATGCAGAATAAACCTAAATGGCTATTTGTGGTTAATTTGTATTTATTCTATAGTTACGAACTATTTGCTTTTGAATGGATATATAGTAACACAGTTATGTGTACAATTCTTGTCATCCTAAAATTCTATTAAATGTTTCTGGTTCATATACATCCATAACTGGGCAAATTGTTTCTGTATTACTATGGATAACAGTTTTGATGCAGTGCCCTTGAATAAGACTTTGAACGGGGTACGTACAGTCCCAGATGCTGACATCTATTAGTCTGTGCAGCCTTCATATTTTCCCCTTCTCTGCCTTCTCCCTCAACTTAACCCCTGGAGTGCTATTGTATGAAATTCCATGTCAGTAGTCACCAATAGACCTTCTCACTTGTTTTATGCTATTATGTTTCTTTATGACCTTATTCCTCAGGCACCAGCAATATATATATATATATATATAATTTATGGTAGTTAACTATTCCTATTTGCTAGTTAATTCCTTATGCTATTAAAGAATTCTTGTCTGTTACGGTATTAATTACAGTAGGCTAAAAATATGTCATTGGAGAAGGAATGTTAGATGAATGTGGCCATCCTGGAAAAAGTTACTTTTGCATTCAAGGGAGATTGCTGAGACTGGGATAAATCTATTGAGCTCTACTGGATGGTAGCGCTCACTTCAGGTAAAGTCTGCCAGTGACCAGAACAAGTATGTGCTTAAAACTCAAACTCAGCAGCTATGTTGTTGTTAAAGCCCTGTCTCCTGTGATATTTCATTGTGAAAGACGTGTTGACTGCTGGTTGCATGAATTCACGGCAGATCATGTAGCTTTCTGTGAAATTCAGTAAGAGGGAAGGTGTTGGAGGTAGACTTTTGCGTTGTTTTTTGTTTTCTTCAGTCAGGAGTGCTCAAAGTTCTGTTGGTTGCAGAGCAGATCTATATGTCTGTATGTCCTTTTGCTCTTTTAACTAGTATTTGAACATCTCTTAGCTATAATTAGTCTTAGATCAGGAAATGAGCTTCAGTCACCACTTATATTTAGTGTACAGGGAGAAACTCATGCTATACTTGTCAGATGAGATCTGGGCATTTCTTTGCTCTGTTTGAAATGATGGAATGTGTGCAAAGCAGCCTTCTGCCAGGAAGTCTGAGTATATGTTATAAATAAATAAATATTGCTGTGAACAGTCATAAATAAGGCTCTTTGCTTTTAATGCATAATTAACATTGAGTAGTAGCTAGTAACACAGCTGAATAATAATGCTACATTTTAAGGCTATTTTTGCCTGCTTCAGCCACACAGTCAAGCAGTTAAAATATGGCCAGATCTTCAGAGTTTGGCACAGTAATTTTTAGTTAGAAATTCCCAGTGAGCTCTTCAAAAATCTAATTAGTAACAACCATTAGTATTGGCTTATTCCTCTACATTAGATGCTAAATAAGCAGCATGTGTTTGTAGGGTGAACTCCTGCAATGTATTCAGAATACCAACTGTAATGATTTATTTTCCTCTTCCTTCCAAACTGGAGCCCCTTAAATTAGCTAGTGGCGTAAACAGCTGAATTCACTTGAGTCAAGTTGTGTTCGTAGGCCAGCTCAATGCTTGTCTAATATGCAACATCACTTCTTCCAACAGACATTTTAAATCCTGACCCTAGGAATTGGGGGGTGGGGGGTTGTTTTTTCCCTTGCCCTGGGTGTTCCCATATATGCTAGAACGTATTGCCCAATAGCTGCTTGATAGCGCATGTGTGCTGACTCACTTAAGAAGACCCTGTAACTGCTTTGGGACCATGGGAGTTAGATCAGCGTGTCTGAAAATTTCATGAAGAAAATAGAAGATACTATGTCAATTCAGCTATGTGTTGTGTTGGTGTGTTTTTGTTCTTATTTTGTTTTTTGTACCTGCAATTTCAATATTTATAGGATAGACTCATGCACCTTCATTCAAGTAATCTCTGCTGTCATAATTGGGAGTTGTAACTCAATTATAAAGGCCGGTTGAAGTTATTCCTTCTCAGAGGCTTTCACTGCACATGTGGTTTCAGCCAAGTGCTTTATCAATGACAGGAAATGTGAAACATCTGATGGTGTCAAAGCTGAAATTTATTTGAAGGATTTTTTGGAAGACCAGCTTCATAGCATTGGAACTGGTTTTGTTGAATGACCAACAAATTTTCAAAGAGAACTTCAAATGAGTGTCTAATTTGCCTTCAGGAAAGTAAAAATAACTGTTTCTTGAAGTGCGTTGATACCTTTGGTAGGAACTAATGTATAGGATCATTCATTCAGATTAAGGGTCTACATTGTATGTGACCAAGTAGAACTATGTGGTCTGGAAAAGGTTGTTTTGCATTTTTTAGTTTCTTCCAAGAAAAAAAAAAAAAAAAAAAAGTAGCTCATATATGCTTGATCCAGGCAACAGTCCAAACTCTGTGGACACTAAGACCGCACAAATTCAGTCCTTATACTTTATGTCCAGGAGACAAGACAGTGGATCAGTATTGCGAGCTACATGTGCATCCAGAGAGAAGGCCCTTTATTATTAAGGTTCATTTGTACTTTTTAATGGATTGGTGATAATTGTGGAAAAGGGAATATGCATAGGAATTCATAACTGCAAAACTGTACATGATCTTCCTTTTTTCAAATAGCAACTTCTGTCAGTGTCCGAAGAAAAACTAAAGATGGACAAACCTCCAGCAGTCAGATTAGAATTTCTGAATCTGTATTTGATCAAACTTTCATTGATACATGAAGTAATATAAGGTTTATTAAGATTAATTAAAGAGAGTTTATTTTTTAGAGATTATCTGTGCCAAACATGTATTGGAAGATGCTGATGGCTCTCTGATGGTTTCTGGCCCTGAAAACTTTAGCATTCTCAGGTTATTTATCAGGGAACTGTAGCTGCAAAACTTGAGCTCTGCTAAAGTAATGGTTTGGCTTAAATGTCTTTTCATGTACGTTATTATAAGTAAGAATTGAATAGTTCTCATTAGCAATCTCTGTAATAACATACCTTTCCAAAAGCACCTATCATTATATACAAATCCCACTTAAGTGAGCCCGACAAACACTAGACTAAAAGACTGGGCCTATGCCATTGTTGTTGGTGTGCAGAAAGCTGTCTCATTCAAGTCACTAAGTACCGAGGGTTTTGAACTTGAAATCGCAAGACTTTGTACGTCACCTTTTAAAAGTGAGGCAGACCTACTTGTTCTGGAAGTTGCACAAAGCTGCAAGGGGCCTTTCTCATTATGCAGGTGGTGGCACATCTTCACTCTCCTAAATGATCTTTATATCTTGTATTATAGGAACATAGCAGTTGCTGATGCTCACTGTTGTAAGTGCAGATGGCAGCCCCTTGCATTTTATTGAACTACTTTTGCAATTTCCCTGAAGACTTTAATATTACTGTTTCCTGTCCCCTCTGCATCTTGTCCTCCTACATTTCTCCTCAGTGGAGATCAATGCACGTGAAGAGACCGAGTTACCTTTTCTACATGTCTGCCAGAAAAAACTTCTCACTTGGCTGCCCTAGCCTTTTATTCCATTCTTTTTTCTCCTAAAAGGTGACCCTAACAGACTGGGGAATTTGGAAATGGCTGGTATCGTGCTAGCAGTTATGTTCTTGACATGTGTTGATGAAAGAATATCCAGTGCCTCTGTGTTGTAGACTAACAAATGCAAGTTTTTACATCCTATCCTGTCCATTTTTAGGGACATGATTTGGTAAAGATCTGAAACACGGGCTGCTCTTGCTATATTTCAAAATATATAGCTGCTGGTAAGATTATGGATACACATTTCCTTACTACTGTGCTGCATATTGATCACTTTAATGATTTTAGCTCTTTTACCTGAAATGCAAGACTTGTGTTTGGAGGCTTATCTCAAGGAATATCCATTGCTCATAGGGTCGCAGAGATGGATTTTCATAAAAAGAGTGGCAGTAGACAATAAGTGTTTTTGCTTTGTGGATAGCATTGAGATGTTTGTCTCTAAACCTTTTAATCTTTTGTTATTCCCCCATGTTTTTATGTCATTTTAATTAGGCTTTGCATCAGAAAAGCATTTAAAAAAAAAAAAAAAAAGTGGAGGGGGACTAAAGTTTTTTGAACGATAGTTTTGCTGTTTTTGCTTTAATGTTACACAGAAAAGTGGTATTTGATAAAATGGGAAAGGGAGAAATGAATAGTAAGTGAAAGAACGTAGTGTTAGGTAGAAAAGACAACTGATGCCATCTGTCAGTGTCACTGTGGTGTTTTTTTCTGTTTTTATTGTGCCAGGGAGACTGACTTGAGGGGAAAAAAAAAAAGGGAAAAATGAAAGCCTAAGGTAAATCAAAACTAATGTAGTGAAGATGGGAACACTGTTTGAAATGCTATTTTATCCTTTGAATCCATTTCTGTGGGCTTTAACTTGTCAGACATTTCTATCATAAGAGGAATCTTTGGGCCTTTATCTTTTTTTTTCTGTTTTCACTATTTGGTGTTTCTTCTTTTACTTGAGGAAGTTATTTATAGAAGTCATAGTTCTGTGAACTTACCATGTTTCTTTATCTCCAAAATACCCCGAAAAGGCACAGATTTTATTAGTGTACTTAAGGTTCCTGTTGTTTTACCAGATAATTCATGCAGATTTGAGTCTCATCATTGTTCAAACTTGTATTTTGAGGATGTGTTCAAATGTTTGATATGAGACACCTAAACTGCAGGTTCACTACTGAATGACTAAAGCCAGGAAGTAAGGGAGAAGAAGCCTTCTTCATGAAGGTAAGTACGGAGAGTTCCCCAAGTACCTAAGCAAATGCAATTCGTAAGACTTTATTGCTCAAATAGTTTTGAAAAAAAAAAAAAAATGTTTCTTAAAAATAATTCCTTAGATACAAAGCCTTTAAAATCAAGTGCAATATGTCTTTATTGGATAATAGGCAAGCACTGCTGCTTCAGTCAGGTCTAAATTTCAGTGAGAAAGAGCCAGTAGTTTTAACAGAATTACACTTTGTCAAAAATTTTCCTTTTTTTTTTTGATTTTTTTTTTTTTAAAGGATTAAATCTAACATCTTCTGAAAAACAGGTTTATATATCTAAGAGGGTACCTTTAGGAATAATCAAAAACAGTACTTAAGGATTTTAAATGAACTTTAGGTTGCTATCAGACACTATTATAGTTTCCCCCCAAAGTCAAGTCTGCCAGTTTAACATTCCAGGTAGGGAATTTTCCATGAGAAGTGATGATTGTATCAATAATTTGATGACTGTAGTAAAGCAAAAGTGTGCAGACAAGTCTATATTACTGAAATGACTAGCATGTGGTTATTGCAATTCTGCCAGGGCTAAATTCTGCAATATCAATTGGTGTGTCTCATGTTAGTGCAACAGCGAAGATGCCTCCCTCTATTAAAAAGGCAGCTTCTTAATCTATGTCTAGCTGTATTTGTTTATGTTTTTTTGTCAATAGTCTCTGTTACAAGACAGTCCTCTTTTTTTTTTTTTCTCAAAACAAAACAAACCCCCACCTCTTTCATGTTGTATTCACATGACTGCTTTTCCCCAACTATTAAACTAGGCTAGTATATAGAGAGAGAGCGCTGTGCAAAGGGGGAGAAGAGGTGGTATATGGTGAGAAGGAAAATATAAGTGGATTAGTCCATGGTAATCAGAAACATGACGGAGTGGCTTCTTTTTGGTCCTGCTATAGAATAATGCACAAAAATCACCGGAAACCAATGAACTCAGTGAGCTGCTGAGGGCAGAACAGCTTGAGCTAGCGCGGAGCTTCCCAATACCAGGGCAGCTTCCCTCCTCTGAAGGAAAGAGGGAAAGAGGAGTTTGTGGGTTCTTGGACAAGTTATAAAAAGAAATCGTTCTTCATTTAAAAATGTGGAAGATAGAACTGTGATGAAGCAGTTTCTCAGTTTTGTTTGTATTAAATCAGAATTGCTCAGCTGTTTGTTACGACACAGAGAAAGGAGATAGCTAGCTAATACATGCTTTCAAAGTGCTTCTTGAAGAAAGCAAGCTTTCTTCACTAGCTTGTGAAGTGCCATAATTGTGTTGGCTGTGTTTTAAGATGCTTCTTTTAAGGCAGTGACTGATGTCATCTGTGCAGGTGTTTCTGGTAGAGAAGTCACAGCTGTCCATGCACTGGGAGTCTTGCCAGGGGAGGTGAGGGTAGGGAGCAGGGAGGGTCCCTCTGTGCAGAGAATAAATCCAAAATTAAGTGAAACCAAGAAGCATCACTTCAGGACTTAATCTTAGATGACTGCCAATTACCCCGAACTGATCCCAAGAACTTGGGTTTGACTGGAACCTGTCCTCTGGAAAGGTGTTCAGCCTTGATATGGAAATCTCACAGAATAAAAATGGAAATCTCAAAGAATAAAAAAAACTATTCAGCCTTTGTCAGCTGGTCACCAACATGATTGAATGTCTGGGATTTTTATTGGATATGAATTTGCCTTTTTGTGCCTCTTAGCTATGGGTTAAAGCCTTATTTTGTGCTTTAAAGACTAGATTACTAATTGTTATTTTCCCCCCAATGAGGATACCTCAAAACTAGAATTTTTCTTACCTTTATTTTTAGCTTATTAAAAAAACAAACAGAAAAGTTGCAAACATTTCTGCATTTTTTTCAGCTGTGGCCTTTACTGATGTTCTATTTTTTTGTCCTGATTAAGTTTTAAAATATGGCACTCTGCACTGTATGCCAGAATCAAGTTTCACTCTTGCAATACCATATAAATAACTTATCTATATTTTACTTTCTGCTTTATAGATTTAAGCACTCTTTGAAAAACATGCTTGGAATACATGTCCTAGTTGAGAAGAACTATGATTTTTCTTTTTGTACTACCCTGAACAAGCCAGTAATCCAGAAACTTTGCTACTGAGTAATGCACAATTTGACACCTTTGGCCCAGTTCTCATGTGACTTGGGCAGTTAAGTGCACAGTAAGAGTGGAAAGGCCTCACTAGCTCAGGGAGGGTGGCATATCTGTGCCCACAAGTACTAGAAATAAATCAATTAGCTGCTGCTGCTATTTCTTTTAACCTGATTTTGGATTAAAAAAAAAAAAAAAAAAGCTCATCTGGAATGTCAGACATGTTTATCCTCATCAGTTCTCCAGTTGGAGCCATGTTAGGTAGCCATGTGCTACTTGGCCCAGGCCAAAGGAACAAAACACCAGCTTAGGGTATGGCATAGTAGGTTTAATACAATTTTATAACAATACAACTGATATTTAACCAAAGCACAACTGCTGTGCTGCATCTCTGGTGATTAGCCTTTGAGATGCTTGCATGTTTAATGTGCTAATTTAGAAACCTTTCTGTCCTAATTTAGAAACCTTTCTGAGCCTTAGTTTCCTCATCTACAGCAAATGTTACCTGATGTGGATGTAGTGAGGCTGACCTGATTTAATGTGACAGAGTTCTTACTCAAACCTCTCCTGGAAGGTATCTGTAAAAGGAGAGGGTCTAGCAAGATGTGTGTCTTAAAAGTTTTTGTTTCAAGAGCAATGCAACAAAAAGTTGCTGCATGCACTGGAGATTGGCAGTTGTACAGTGAATTATCTATAAAGGTAATTTAATGCTTAAAGCTTTTATTCTATTAGTATGAAGTAGCTGTTATGGTATGTTTTATATATGCATTTTCTTAATGTCATATTTCATGCTGAGTTTGCAAATTTCTAACCATTAGGCAAGATCAGGCCACAGATACCAGTACAGGTATAGAAAATAGGAGACACTTCAAATATTCTTTAGTTAAAGTATTCTGCAATAGCCAAAAATAACATAGAAGAGAATTTTCAGTGATACTGCAAGTAAATAGAATAGTAATTGCCTATTTTGATGCTCTCTGCTTCTTAACTGGAGAGCTGATTTTCAAATAACTTCATGTTTCCTGATTTGACCTCATTAAATGTAGGATTTTGTTACTGTTGGCTGATGCATCCTCTAAATATTTAATTTGAGGTTTCTTTCTCCCTGAATCACTGTTTAATGTCTGTTATATGCTTCCAAGGTTGTCAGTTTAGCATCTGTATTTGTCTTTGTTATGTATAACAGATGTTACTGGGTCCTTAAAAATGATACTGACAAACTGTGTTTTTCATAGCATCATACTGGCAGGGGACTGATATTTGATATCAATTGCTTGAGATCAATCCCTACTATGCAGCCAAGCCCTATATACTCTTAGGAATGGCATAGTAGCTTTTGAATGTACTGGGATATTACAGTGAAGAGTTTCTTAGCACATTCTTATTTCTTGTGTTTTTATCTTTATTATTATTTCCCTGGCAGATGTGAAGATACACTATCATATTTGGACATACTATGGACACACTGTCACTACAGTGACAGTAGGTCACTGGCACTAAGCTATTTCTCGTGCACCTGGAAGTCCTGAATTTTCATCGTTATGGATTCACAGTCGAGGCGGCAGGCGGAGGTGCCACTTCTTTGCAAGGCAAAGCTTTCACAGAAAGCATCTAGCCTGATGATCACTCCATAAATGAACCTGCAGCTTAGCTTTCTCTCCAAGTATAGCTTTCTACAGCTTATTTTAGTGCTTTCTCTTTTCCCCAAGAAAACAAAGCAGAATGACTTATTTGGGTGTTCGTTTCTGTTGTATTGTCTTGTTGTTTACACCTTACAAAACTTTCAGACAGGAGATCATGCTTTGCATCGTGTTGCATCACATTCTTCCCCAGTCGGCTGCTTGTGCTTAGTCTGCAGTCCTTCTGCACTTTAGTCAGGAACTGGGAACCTCGCGGTATCAGGCTCAGTTCTGAACACGAGATATTACTGACTTTTTTTTTTCTACCATTCAGTGGTACTTTCTAAAGACCAATGAATAAAATCTTCTTCAGATCTGTGTTTGTGCTTAACTGGCAGTAAGAAAGCATTGAGTGCAGCAGCCATTCAGAGCATTTACTGCCCTAATGGTGCTTGTTGTTTCATAGCTGCTGATTCCTTTTTCTAATGCAGAATACAAAATTCCCCTGAGAAGATCTTTACTGGCAAAGCTAGGAAGTCAAGCCTAGGGCCACTTGTAGAAGTGCTGTTTTTTCCCACTTGCTTCATTATTTCTATCTCAGCTGTTCTTTTTTTTAGCATACAAAAGGTATCTGAAGACTTCTCTTCTTTCCTGAATGTGACAATTCATCTGTTGTGTGCTGCGTCCTGCTGAAGAAAAGGGCAGTGTGCTTCCATGAGTTATTGTTTGGCTCTCAGGTTGTCTAGCTATGAGTTCTCTTTTCTTTTTTTTTTCCTCCTCCTGTCTCTTAATTCTATTACTTAATCTCTTTATAGTACACTTTGTCCTTCTCCTTGCTTTGTTTATCCAGGCAGGTGAGGGGAGTCACTCCAGCAGGGACACTGCAGACATAACACATCCCAAGTTCATCACTGAAAGCTAAGGCACTGTCCTTGAAAGACATCTACTTGATTTTTATTCTGTGCTATGGATCTAAGTAATTTTCCCTGCTGTAAAGCTGTTTGCTAATACAATCCAATAACTGATATTTCTGGCTTGAATTCATCCTTGCTGGAAATAAGCTCTCTGTTTTCAGTAGAGCTATTTTAGGGATGCATTTAGTCTTGTCTGTTTTCAATTTATGTTCTTTTCTGTTCCTTGATTTCCTCTTTTTCCATAATATAAAATCTATAGTCTCTTCTCTTAGGTCAGCATTTGATTTTCAATGTGAAATACAAACCCTAGCTCTAAGGCAGTACTAAAGTATATGAATAGGTTCCCTTATATTTAGCATTAATATTTTTTTTTTTTTAAAAAAAAAAAAAAAAGTAGAATTGAATCTTTGAAAGCTCTTCTATTCTTGCCAAAATCTGTTTTTCTTGGCATTGGTATGCTTTTTGTTGTTGTTTCTGTTTTGTTTTACAAGAAGGTGCCACGTTAGTAATGTTTAAGGTTGCATTTATCCAGTGACGTACTTTGGATGTCAAGAGACAACAGAAAACTAAGAGCTGTGATAGGGTAGATGATGCATGTGGGTTATGCTGTTGAAAGATGAAGGACCTGAGAGAATTTGAGTAGTTCAGGGGCCTGGCTTATGTGAACTATTCTGTTTCTGTTCATTACTTGACTTCCATGGCTGCTGGTGGTTTCCCAAAGCTATTTGCTAGCTCTGCTAATGATTTTGCTTAGTTTCCTTATTAGTAATGTCTGGTCTGTGAGTGATGCAGAAGTGTGTCCTAAAAAGAACTGGGTCTAATTATGAGTCTGTACTTTCATCAGCTCTTTGTGAAGAACAACCAGGGTCTTGAATGCATGTTGGAAACCACTTCTGAATCTGTCTCAAAGGGATATTTATGTAGGAAAGACCAGTATTTATATTCTATGTCTGAAGTTTTTGCTAGTTCTGAACAATGCAAGTCATTAATTAGAAAGTAAACTAAATGTTAGGTTTAAACAGTGTAATATACTTTTAATTATTATGGAAGCAGTGCAACTGCAAACTTCTCTTTTCTTTCTTTACTGATCCTGTATGTATAAGTCAACTGATACAGAATGGTCTGTGTATTCTGTTTCTGCCCTGACTGGCAATAGAGGTTGTCTTGTCAAAACGTAATTGAAGAGCTGTGATGGGATGTGAGGCTGAAGAGAGGAGCACCAATTACTGGCATTCTGTTCTTATGAATAAGCTTCTCTTCGTGTTCCAGGGCATGAAGCTATCAGTACAAAATGCTTGTAATAAGGCAATCTGAAATGGGGTTAGTGTGGGGACACACAGTATTTCTTTACTCAGTCTTCCAGTGTTAATGACAGCTGTTGAGGGCTTGAACTAGATGAATACTCAGAAATGTCATTTCAGAAAATAAGCGTCAGCAGCAGAGGCTGTGCAATCAATAGATGCAATGAACAGGCTAGAAACAGATAAAATTCATGCAAGAGCTCTGAAGGAACTGGGGGATGAAATGGCCAAAATGCGCCATATATAACCACTGTGTGTGATTTGTGTTCTCTTGCTTCCTACTGCACTGGTACTGGAAGGTTATGAAATGCCAAGTGTGTTTGTAAATGGGATACCAGAAAGCTCTGGAGAACTGTACAAATGATTAGAGATTGTATGAAACAGAAATGTCTTGTGGAGTGGGTAAATATATGAGGAAAGAGTCAGCACAACTTCTGCAGGGTGAATCATACTATACAACCCCCCTAGAATTCTTTGAAGAAAGAGCAGGGTGGCTGACAGAATTTAGTTTTATTTCCTAAAGTCATTAGCAGAGTTCTGGACATGTGTGCTGGGAATTATGCTAGTCAGCATGTCTGAAGTCTGAGGATACTAATAATGCGTTGAGAGAGCTTACTGATGGCAGTAAATGGAGGCTGTAAAGTTGAGAAGCCATCACTGAAGAATTGCAGAAGGCTCTTATGAAACTCAGTAACTGCATAATACAATGACAGATGAAATTTAGTGTAGGTAAAGGTGAAGTTAGTCACACAGGAAAAGTAATTTTAAGGTTATATATGAAATGATGGACTCTTGAGATGATTGCTACTACTCAGGAGCAAGCTGTGAGGTTAGACTAGGAAGTCCCCTAATAATACTAGCTGAGTACATGGCAGGATTACAGCAGATACAGAAAAGCAAACAGACCGTTAAAAAGTATTAAAGAAGAGACAACTCATTATGCCACTGTATAAATAGAGTTTGCTCAGATTTTGCATATTTCATGTTCAATTCTTATGTTCAACTACTTAAAACAATAATAATAAAAAAAAAAAAAAAAAAAAAAACCACGCAGCCTTGAAAACATTCAGATTAAAAACAGCTCACATAATGAGTCCTGGCTTGGCAGTTTCTTTTAAGCTGGATGAATGACTGCTGGTGGAAGATAGGCTACTGCTCTGTAAGACCATGAGTGTCATGGAAAGGATGGGTAGGGATTGGTTGTTTATTGCATCCTTTGGTGGAAGTGCTGTGGGGTTTCAAAAGACACTAATATTTAGCAGGTTCAAACCACTCAAAGGGGTGAGTGTTTCTTCAGCTGCTGTCATTTAAGCCATAGAACTCCCTGTTTCGGGATGCTTCAAGTGGTGTAAAACAATTTGGGAGAGAGATGCATTGAGGGCTTCTAAATACATAGATACTAGCTCTGCTGCAGGAAATTCCTGAGTAGTGATTGTTAGAGATTTGGAGAGTACCTGGGAAAGTATAATATGCTGTTCTAACCACTGTCAGAAGGGTAGGATGGATGGACTTTTAGTATTACCTGTAATACTGATTTTTAAGACTGTAAACTTGTTTCAACAAGCTTGGCCTTTTGAGGCACAAAAATGGTTATTATCATGTGCGAAAGAGTGGATTAAATCCTAGAAACTTTGTAGAATCCAGTAGGGGCAGAATTTAAAGAATTCTAGAAATGAATCATGAGTTTCATGGGATGTAGTGATCTGATTCAGTAAGGTCCAAAAGATTAACATTTTGTCCTGTAAATGGGAATGGATCAGAAATTTTCCTTCCCAGAGTTCAAGAACATTAAATTATGCAATGGGGTTACTGCTGTAACATGGGGTTACAGCAGTGGTAGCTGCAGTATGATTCTGTACATTTATATATGTTAGATGCACCTCATAGGACTTAAATCATTAAATCCTCAATAACTACAAATGTCTCTGAGCTGTGAGTGGCCAAGTAGGACATGGAGACTTTGTGCTTGTGCTCCTTTCTGTGGATCCACTTTTGGTTAATGTGTGAACTGGACTTGATGAGCCTTTGGTCTGAAGCAATGTGAACAATCGTAGATTCTTCTGTAATGATCTCGTGTAAGCAACTAGCTTATGTTTATTTTTATCTCTCACATCTTGCATTTATTCTTAAAAAGAGAAATTGTGCTTCCCTTGAGCATGTTTGCCAAGTCCATTCTTTAGTTCTTTGTATTCACAAGTAGCATTGGGCATCTTGGATTTGTGAGCCCCTCTAACAAATTGCCGTGTCTAATACATTTCCGTTACTTATGTTTTTTCCATTACTTTTGTTTTTTCCATCAGGCTTAGAAGTATTTAATTATAGTTTGTCAGCATTGTTACATCATGCAAAATATGTTGTTTTAAAAGCTGTTTTTCCTCCCTATCCCCTTCCTTTTTTTTTTTTTTTTTTTAATTTTTATTTGTAATGTGCCTTACTGTGGAAGGCAGAATAGGAGAGAACAAGGTCATAGGTTTTTCTAGGCATCTGCTGAGGTCTAGAAACTGAGTAGTAGTGACAAAAAAGCTGACTTTTTCCAGAAGGACTTGTTTGATTGAACGTGTGGCTGGCTTGCCTTTAGGGTCAGTGAAACAGTGCGCAGCAGTAACAGCAGGTGTAGGCGAGCAACTCTTCAGCTGTGCTTCATGTATGAGCAAATAAATGAAAGAGTTTTGCTCAAAATAAAGTGTAACATGATCTGCAACAGTAATGAAACCCGTGTCACCTCTGCGTTCTTTCTGAAAATGTTTTGTATTAGGATTTTGAGATCCCCAGGACTTCTGATGTGCTGCGTAAATGCTGCTCTTCCTTCCTACTCCCTCGCAGTCCCGTACCATGGCAAGCTGCGGAGCTGCCCTTTTCTGGTAACTTTAGAATCAGCAACTCGGATCACTTGGAGTGAAGTGCGTGACAGATTGGCCTAGTTAAACTGCCTGATACTAGTGTTACTAATTGCAGCTGTAGCGGCCTCTTTTCATTGCTTTTTCTTGCTCCCTGTTTCTGTGATTGTCATAGCCATTCATAATTTCCTGCTATTTTTAGCAAGCAATTTCCATCTAATGGCCTGAAATGAACTGTTGCAAGAGCGCAATTTGTGTTGGTTATTTGCTATTCGTTACTTATGACACTGCTGGTCTCAACATCACTGCTACTGTTTCTGAATAGGTAACTGAACTTTAATCAGGTGAATGATAAATGTGATGAGGTAAAGTTAACTCTTGCTGCAGCTGTTGTGTCATGTTTCTCACTTTCTCATTAATTTTTTTTGTACACAGTTCTTGAAGTGTTGCACCCTAAATGTAAATGTGCAAAACTGCAGGTATTGTATTCTTTTACTAGTGGTGGGTAAGTGGATTAGTAGTAGAAAAGACCAGTCCTGAAGAGGAGAGGAGAAAGTTTGCAGAATTAGAAATGGCATGTGTAGTGTTTACAAAACAGTCTTTCCACTGAGATGTTTCCACAAAGGGATTTTTTTTAAGAACATATAAGGACAAGATCTGACAAGATCCTTTATTTTGATTCTGTACTTCTACCTTCCATTTTTTTACTTTTACTTTCCCTCTACTGCTCTTAGTTAATATACATCCATTAAGATTGGGAATTAGGTTTACTTATCAATTATCCATTTGCTAAATCTGTTAGATTACTTTTTCTGTCATATGTTAAATGCATGATTTTGTACAACACCTGATGCATCTGGAAAGAAATGCATTTTTTTTGTTGATACTAAGGCGTTATCATACAGAATGCCATTTCTGTAGCTCTTTGGAAAAATAACTGAAGGCATAAAGGATTATCGATGACATTTCAGAAGGCATTAAGATAAAATGATAAATCATCTTGCTCCAAATCATCTTGGAGAGAAGATAGGAGGCAGAGATCAATATGGCATCATCAGCTGCCTTTTCTGAAAAATCAGTAGTAGCTGTACAAAAAGAAACAAAAGCATGTGACCCTTGAAGGCAAAATAGAGAAATGAGATGTGAGTTAACGCAGCACTATGCAGTGGCATGTTGAGATGTTCCTTGTTGAAACTGTGCACCTAGGACAAGTCCTGAAGTCAACTTCTGCTTTTCTGCTCACATGAGCAGCCTGAGGACCTTCCCCCTCCTGGCAGATGTAAGAAAACTGATCAACTCTGGAGAAGTTACCTTGAGCCTTTGAATGTATCCTCAGCCAGACATTTTCATGCTGCAAAATGAGAGAAGCAAACTTTTGGATCAGACTGAAAACTTTTGTGATGATGCTTATTCATTGTTTTTATTTTTCTTCCCTCAATGTGCTTTGCTTTGATTTTCATTGTGTGGTGGCTTCTGGTGCCTCTATGTGGTTGGACCCCAAAGAGGTGGCAAGAGACGGCTGGAGTGGGAACACACAGTCATATGTGTTGTTTAAGGAAGCAGCAAAGTTTACTCTTCGGTGTGTGTGTGTGTGTGTGTGTGTGTGCTCACGTACAAGAAAATGGCTCCCCTGAACTTTGCTGCTGCTTTTTTGCTTCTCCTTAAAGGTGCAGATTCACATGAAATTACAAAATATGGGTCAGTGTGCAATTTCTAGTCCTTTTGTATTGTCCATTAGTGAACTGGAGGCTTCATTTATACACTGAAAAACATAACAAATTATGTGGGTGACTGCACAGAAATATTAGAGTGAAAAGATGGAAGGGTGCATCTGGGAGGTGCAGTGAGGAAATACACATTATAAAATAAATAATGTCTCCCTCTTAATAATTCCACCTACTCTCCTTATGGTCAAGCCCTGTGTTTTTTTTCTCATTTTTGTGCATCTTGGAGTTCAGCTTTTTAGTTTCCAGCTTTTGAGAGGAGGACTATTTAGGGGATCAGAAATATGAAGCAAGCAATTTGTCAGGCTCTGCGCTGCAGCTGCATTTGTAGTGCCAGCAGACACTGAGGGTAGAAGGTTAACTTCCAAATCTTTCTGCCCTTGAGCTCTGTGTGGTTTTATTTATGGTCTTAAAGACGCAGCAGGCACAGTAGTCTCTTGTGTTCCCTCCTTGTTGGCTTGAGCAGAAACAGTGCTAAAACAGTAGCTATATATGAGAATGAGCTGCAAGCTAGGTACAAAGAAAAGCTGCTTTTACCAAACGTTCCCTTATGGGGGGGAAAAAGAATGGAGTAAATTGCAGGTTTATTGCTGATGGCTTTAGTGGAGCCAGGTCTTAACTCCTTGTCTTCCTTTCACACGTGTGCAACTCGGAGTGCTTTATCTGCCCCTTTGAACACTTGCACAAAGAAGGTTCCGTGTATGTTTTGGGGGCATCTCTTGCTTCCTGAAGTCATCTGGGCAACTGTGTACCCAGCATCGTGTTGGTGAGAGGCCATCACTACTGGAACACTCTAAACTCTGCCATTTAGTTGTTACAGTATCACCAAAATATTTTGGCTGTAAAGCCCCTGAGCCCAGAGGCTCACAGAATCCAATGTAAATATATTGGCAAAAGAAACAACAATAATGATGAGAAAGTTAGGGAAAGGAAGAGAAAATGCTTGGGGTAGAAGCTGAAAAAGAGAGGAACACAATGAATGAAAAAAAACATGGTGTGAATGTGAAGAGTTGCAGATGATGGATGAATTTCTGGAATCAAACAATTTTAAGGCTCACAGATTTGAGACAATGGATATTTCCCACTTGTAAAGTGGGAAAATACTTAACCTTTTTTGTTCTTTGACCTTATCTGAAATCCTTTTTATTTGTTTGTTTTCAACATACTATTTTGTCCTATTTCAAATGAAATGTTCTTCAGCCACATACGGTTTTAGGCTGATTCTTGTTTTTCATTGTTCTGTGTATGAAGAATTTTATTTATGATTATTCAAATAATAGTGAAGGACAACTAAATTTGTATTAGTACAAAGAAAAGTTTAACTGGAAAATTAGAAAAAAAAAATTATTTGAAAAGCATTGTCAGCACCCTTAAATCAGACCAAGTGACCTCAAAATAAGTAGCATAATGTTTTCATCACATTTGACAGAAACCTAAGTAAGCTGTACTTAAGCAAATCACTGTGCGTTCAGGCAGAATAGTGCCCTCAACTGTATAGAAACATAAATTGCTCATTGGTAGTTTTCTGGTTTTATACTGCTGACAGCTACTGGGAGAATTCTGTATTTCGTTCAAGTTAAAAGAACTGCGGGGGTTGGATACATTCAATTCTTAGTACTGTCAAGAGGTTTATATTCAGTATTCTTACGTAGGCCATAAATTATTGCTGTTCTTATGAATAATAACATTCCTTAATATATGTCCTGAATGCACAGATTAACAAGCTGAAGGCTGGTCTGTTCCTTCAGTGCCTTTCTTCCATGCTTTTTATTGAATAAAGGAATTAGCATTAGGAAGTCCTATCCTGTCAAAGTCTCTGTTACCACCACAGTCTTGAGAATAGTCTAATAGTATAATCTTTTTGCCTTGATTCTCTTGCTTTACAGTAAAATCACTTTCACTGTATCAACTAAGCAATGCGATCCAACTTACTAGCAGGTAGCACAGCCCTGTTAGCCGGCATTATGGGGATTTAGAAAGGAGGAGAGAAGCGCCGAGTGTCTGGCATTTGGTTAAGGAAAATACCTAGTCCAGTCAGAATCTGCTGGGAAATTAGCATACAAAATGTAAATGATGCTGGAGGCACGAGGCTGGATTAGCAGATGTAAGGGGATTTATAGAAATAAAGGAGAAGGAAGCTAATGCATTAAGGATTTTTTTCTTCTCAAACATGAGTGCAGCCACTTCTTTTTGCTCACACTCTCAATTCAACATTTCAGTAGCTAATAAAATATTGTTAACGTAGCATTACAACATAGCATTTTTTTCAGAAGATTTATCCCAGTAAAATTAATGGCATGGTTTTAGTAAAACTTATCTGAAATGTTAATTTGATATATATCATGTAATTTGCACTGTTAATGTTCATAGTATCTTGGCAAAAATCCAGTTTTGGTAATTACAGTTAGCAGATGAAACTTCTCCTGGCTGTTTCCAGTGGTGAGAATGGGTTTCTTTCTTTCCTGCAGCATAAGCAGGTCCTCTTAAGAGCTGTCACGTGCAGCCTGGAGAGCCATCAGAAATATTTGCGGTGACGTACTGAAGTGGAAGATATAATTTAAGGATTCCAACTTTAATTTTCAGATTATTTTGTAGGCTAATATTATTGACACAAAGGACATCTAATGCATTCGGCAGTATCTTTTTCTAGTTTTCATCCTGCATAACAAAAGAGTTTTATGTATTTGTTTTTTTGGTTTAGATGGTGGTTTAAATCCTGTTTTAGTTTAAGCATTGATTTTTGCAGGCATTGTACGTGGCTGACATGAGTACATGTGGGACTGGGTCCTGCCTGGGAAGCAAATATACCCCCAAGCCTTCAAGTCCTCCTTAAGCATTTGCTGAGAACATTTATTGAGCGTTTTCTCTAAGAACGCTATTTTAAAAACTTTTTTCAAGGTAAGACAAACCTTTTCATAGTAATGCAAGGGATTGACAATTTATTGGGAATGGTTAAATAGGCATTTATATTATAGCAAATTAATATTGTTTCGTAGGAGAACCTGAGCAGTAATTCACAAAAAGACAGATCTCCATCTTTAACCTAAGAAATATATATGACAAACACATAAATCAAGAGCTCTTACAGCATGAAGACTTGCCATTGAGTATATGGCAAGAACCCATATTCTTTAATAAAATTTTGTTTTGCTATTAAATGAATCAAAGTGAATCAAGGATTACAGAGGTACTAGAAGGTGAGGTTTTATTACTGCTTTTTTAGTACATTATGTTATGTAATAATCTCTATTAATTTTCTATTAATCTAGATTGCTAGTTTCCTAGAAGTACAGATAAATTTAGATCAGCTTCCTGCCTAACCCTTCACTTAGAAATGACATTGTTAGGTGTATTTAGTATGTTTTTAGTAAATGACTCCATATTTTTTGTGGAAAAACAGTTCCTCTTTAGCTCTTTTCTGTTCCAACTTTATTGTGACCTTCTTATTACCTCTAGTTGCAGGGAGTTTACAAGAGCTTATTATTTTGTAACCTTCTGAGTACTGAGTTTTGGATTGTTCTTTTAATTAGCATTTTAATTGCTCATCAAAGTAATTGAAAATTGTGTTCAAAAATGGGTGCATTTACTCATCCCTTTGGTACCAGTCAACTTTAAGATTTTCCCAAGGTCAAATGTATGACTGTGATAGTGGAAACTTTCTTTCCTTACCTGATGCCAAAGGCTTAAGGAGTAGACGGGTTTTGACTATGCCTTGCAGTCATTGTCTGCATAGCTGCATGTACCAAATTTGCTCTAGGGAGATGTGTTACTCTACTAATCAAAGCCAATCTTCACTCGTTCGAAGTACAGAAGTCTGAAGTGGTTAATGGTGGGTAGGGAAGCTTCTTCAATGGATGACACTGTTCTGGGACAGCGTGTGCATGCAGTAATGCTCATCCTACTGCTAAGATACATCACTAGACTCTAAACTAATGGGTAATTCCTGGAGCTGTCTAGAAAAGAGGACTCGTTAGTTAGTTGGGTAGTGCTAGTTATTGCAAAATGATATTAGGAATTGCCTGTGGAACAAATTCCAGGTCTTGGCAGACTCGAGTTACAGCCTCTTAAGGGACTGCACTGTGAGCAGAAGATTGACTATTTGCTTTGCAACCTGTGGGGTTCTTAATGTTGATGGAAAAATTGTTCAGAGAAGCCATGAGCAGAAAGTATCAGCCTCTCAGTGACAAATTGTTCTGATTTTTAGAGCTACTAATCAGTTGTAATGCTGGCTGAAGTTAATAGTTAATAGTAACAAAAGGGATATTAAGAGGTATCTTAAGATTTATATTGAGTTTTATATGTGTGTGTGTATATATACACACACACACACACATATATATGCATGCTTATGGTGAATATGCTCGACCATCCAATATAGAGGGAGAAAACTTGGTGCCAACCAAAGCTCTGCTACGTATTTTAATGGTGATGGAATCTGACGTTGTAGGAAAAGCTCACTTTGCAATGTGCTTCTTGACTTGTATGCAAAGCAGGATTAACCACAAGCTGAGCTTGCAGATGATTCCTTAAAAAAAAAAAAAAAAAAAAAAAAACTTTTTGTCACTGGATAGACTTGAGAGGAAATGACACTGGTTTTTGTTTTGGAAGTTTGTAAAAAGGAAGTCTCTATTGTGTCTCAAATGAAAATAAAACAGCCAGAGACTGACCCACTGGAACATTTCATACTTTTCATTGCCAGCGGGAGATCCTCAGTGAGGCAGAGCAGATGTAATTATTGACAGAACATTAAAAAAAAAAAAAAAGTTTGTTTGCCTTGTTGTATTGAGGACAGCTCAGCAGGATTGGACCTGAGTATGCTGGATTCTGACTGGCATACAAGTTTGTGTGCTGCAGTTAGCAGAGGTCTTAGCCACTTAATTACATGGAGTTATTTTTGCCTTTGCAAGTGCTAGTAACTTTTTAGAAGAGGTAAGGGCTTCTTGCAGTACTTAAAACTTGTAGTTTAAACCAATTATCTGTCAAATCATGGGAATTAGTGCTGGGCTTGGACATACAGTTTGGTAGTGAGCCCTTGATCCTGATGGAGTGGATGAGAGTTTCTTCATCACAGAATTCATTTTGTCTTCTGAGTCTTGGCTTCTACTTCCTTTTATGAAGTTGGAAATGTAAACGTCACTTAAACTGGAGGGAAGGAAGGGATGCCTGCACTTCTTTGGTATAGGTGTGAACGTTCAGTTCTGAACCGTTTCTTGGCTCGCTAGCTGAGAATTTATTCTCCTGTACCTAGAGAGAGAAGATCTAGCAGCTGGGAGAAGAAGGATGCCTGAGGCCTGAGTTGCTTCCTGAAGGCGGCTTTTGCACCTTGTGACCTACACAAGGACCCCAGGGAACTTCCGTGCCTGATGTTGGGGAATGTAAATATGCTGTCCCAAGGATTTTCCTGGAAATCCAGTGGGTGTTTTTTCTAATGTAGAGCTTCAGGAAAAGCAGCTCTATGTGTAAAATGTGTCTGTATTTGTAAATAACTATGACTTCTAAGAATGAAAATAATAGAACAACAGATACCTGGAATATATAACCAATGTACGCAGAAAGAAACTATCTTCTATTAAAGCTGATCCATGAATTAAAGTACCATTTTTAGTAACTGCATCCTGATGGTGATTCTCAGCTTGATACAAATGATGGTGAAGCTGCTGTGGGCTTGTTAGAGGTTGCAAAAGTACTGAAGGAGCCATCCTTGAATATGGTTTAGGCTTGAAATAATGAATTCCTTGGGTTTATCAGTGTGTGCTGTACTTATTGGTTAAAAAAAAAAAAAAACTTCTGAAATTGTGAACAACTTGAGATTTTTTTTTTTGTCCAGTGGCAAATCCCATAGCAAATCAGCTTTTTTTTTGTAGCAGTTCCAAACTGGCCTGAAAAGTTGTAGTTGTGCTTTGTAAAGAATTTAATAGTAATACCAAAGATTTTACTTCTTGCAGGCAGTCCAAGTATTAACTATAACATTTTAGCTCAAAGCAAAGATATTAAGAGTTAAATGTTTACTTTATAAGGTGCATGTATATAAATGTAAAATAATTTTCTTATTGTTCTCTTGTTTCTTATTGTTCTGTTAAGAAATTCTGTCCACAACAATGTATTCTTGTAAAATGCTGAGTTTTCTTCTGGAAGATTGTTTTGTTATTTTTCAGTACCTTGTATGGGGAAGTGCAGTTATTCTCAGTGAGATGTGCTTTGAACTAATTAACTTATCCCTAAACACATGGGGCATCGCGTATTAAAATGCACCATAGATTGCAGTCTTAATTTCTCTTTCTCTGTGTGAGATATATCTTGGATCAAATGTTGCTGAGGATACAGAAGGCTGTAGTAAAAAAAAAAAAAAAAAAAAAAAAAAAAAAAAAAAAAAAAAAATCAGAACTGTCTTTTATTTCCTCAGTTACATTGAGGCATTGAAAAAATATCCTACTAATCATTAATTAAAAAAAAAACTTTGAGTTGTAAGATGGGCTACAAACAATCTTTGCAAAAGTGATGCAAGAGATACAAAAAAAAAATCTTTTCGATTAATCATTTTCTGAGCTGCATCACTTGTGCAAAGATTGGAGTTGTGGCTTGTGTCTTAGCTGGCTGGTGGGACACAGGTGTGGGCTGCGACTCCACTGCCGGCTCTTGCCCTTCCTTTCTGCCTCCCTGCAAACAGCTGCTGGGCAGCTGCGCCCCCTGTGGTCAGTATTAGTTTTCTGGCTGTCAGTATTTCCTGGTCTTTAGGACTTGGATTTCCAGAGCCTGCTTTTTCTTCTACATCATCTCCTTGGCACTAGAGTTATCACTTTAATCCCTCCAGAATGATTATTGGCTCCACACTTCTGGTCTTGCTGGGAATGTGCTCAAGGCCTTGTAGAAGAATATTCTTAGGGAGCTGTCTTTCTGCAAAGGTGTTTTTCTTTTTTTTTTTTTTTTTTTTTTTTTTAAAAAAAAAAGGCACAGCAATCTGTTGCCTTTCCCATTCTATTGCGTTTGTCTTGCTCTGATCCACTCGCTCAGAACAGAACTAATATCTCTAAGTCGTAGCAATAACAAATTCTGTATCGAAGAAATAAAGATATCAATGTCAAGGCAAAAATACTGAGTGCCTTTTTATTTTCTCTCCTTTAAGCAAACCAAGAAGGAAGGATGACAGTTCTATGTTCTGATTTATATCAAATAATATGTGGAAGTTCACTGTGCACATTGGTTTATGGGGAAAAAAGTATCTTTACTAAGGTTTAATTGTTTAAAATAAGGATAAAAGATTTTAATATTGCAAGCATACCAAGGCATTTTTTGTCATTTCCTTTATATATCTTTGCATTCTATCATAATTTAACTTTAAGTCTAGTGTTTGGGGCCTTGCTGACCAGTCAGGAAACGGATCATCGTTCTTTGATAAAATATTTTCTCCCATGTAGATCACTGCAATATCTGTGTGCCTGAAGCAGTGGTGATTAACATCTGTCATGCCTGTCACACACCTCCCTAGGCAAAAGAGTATGTAACAAAACAATCTGTCTGTGTAGGGTCCTTTCCCCCGTCTTCTCTGGTTTTCCTTATAAACAGAAGGCAAGAAACATCTCTGAGCTGCGATGTTTCACTCCATGCAGTCTTAGGGATGTGGGATGGTAGACATATCTCATTTAGGCTATTCTTTTCTGAGTAATGTAGGATGGCTTAAGAAAGGATACTAATGTTGTGGTAGATTTTGTGTTAAGAGTTATTTTTAATTTCCCAGCAAATACTTTTTTTATTGGAAGAGTTGAGGTAGTTCGAACATGATCTTTCCAGCAAAAATTATTTAGCAGTTTTGACAGGGCTGATATTTCTGACAGACTTAAACATACGTAATTCACTAGGTAACAGTTAGCTGGAAAGCACTTGTCTCTGAAAGTGTAAGGCTTTAGGTATTGTATTGGCTGATCTGGTTAAAGTATAAATCTCATTTCTTGCCTGCAAGGCTAGTACTTGAGTCAGGTGACTCTTGGCTAATCTAAAGAAGAATGAGGGTATCTTGGCATTATCTCATTATCACAGAGTGATAGAACGAAAATAGAGCGTTTCCTTTGTTTTTAAACTTTAGTCCCTTGGTTAGAAAGCAGGTAACCCAGTTCTCAGCTGGTTGAGTGTTCAGCTATTGAAAGAAGGTTCGATCTGATCGATAAGGCAGCCTAACTGTGTAGTATACATCTATAAGGTAGCTCTACCTGTTATGCCTTCGTTTGTACTTTGCTCCTTTTCTTTAAATGTAGGAGGCGAGAGGCTGGGGCACATGTTGTCTTTGCATGTACTAGAAGTTAGCATTTTTTTTTTTTCCTTAGACTATTAATAACAATGCATTGGAGAAAAGCTTTGTATTATTTTGTGTACCTTAAACCCAAGAATGACCCCATAAACAAAGTCTGGGGAATGTAATGCAAAGTGTAAAATATTGCAATAGAGCTAAATGTATAACAAAATATGTAACAGTTACCAAGTAGAGAATTAATTTCAACTTTTCATTTCTATATATCCTGTAGTAGTGGATCAGTTGTGTGACTTTTTGCAATATGTTTTATTCATCTTGTGTAAGTTCACTATGCTGTTTATTTTTTATTTAACTTATGTTTTGAAAGGTTTTTTGTTGTTTTTCCTTTATAATGTTGTTCTTTGACAGTCCTTTGACTGTAGTATAAGACTGTGATATAATGAAAAGCAAGAATAATGTCTCATGACTTCGGTTTCGTTTTATCATCGGATACATTTGGAACATATTTGCCACCATGCGGATGATAACTCCCGAATCATCGTTGTCAGGTTGTGAATACATATTTCTAATATGTTTCTTGCCCTAACAACTGTCATGCCACCCATAGTTGTCATCGAACTGGCCAACAGTTAATTTCAGCAGCAGTGTGCAGCCTTAGTTCTAAAGGACTGTTGTGTCTAACGTGTGAGGCAAATGCCTTCTTGCTCTTAAAGTATCCCGGCTACTTGCGGTTGCGGAATGAGACTGGCTTGCTTTGGCTCTCCATCAGAAGGAGGTGGTAGTGTGTAGGTGGGAAGAGAAAGGCAGAGGACTTGAGAAGTTCTGAAGCAGACAAGAATTTTGGTATATCTGAGTGCTTTTAGTAGGCAGCATAGGCACAGCCTTTATTTGTCTTAACCTCTAGACAGAATAGAGAATGACCTGTACTAAAACCAAGTATTAAGACTGCATTTGTTAAACAGAAGCTGTTCATTCCCCTTCCACTCAACTTTTTTTATTCTTCTCCAAGTCAACTGTTTAATGCTGGAGGGATGGGGGAGGGGGGGGAGGGAAAAAGACATATTTTGGAAAGTAGCCATTTTGACGCTATGTCATTTTAGCCTGTCTTGAATGTATAATAGGCAGGGATGGAGACAAAAAAGTGATCTTAGTTTTGAGAAATCATCAAGAAATGATAAATTCTATGTATTTTTTGACTTGGTTTTCTGCAAAATGGTGCACTTTTTTCCTTTCTTCTTTTTTTTTTTTTTTTTCTTCTTCTTCTAAAGAGTGGGAGAAACAAGTACTTCACTGATCTATTTTACCTGCTTTGTACTTCCTCTAGGCTGAACTTTTATGAATTTGCTCTCTGGCTCATGCCAAGAGCTAGTTCAGCTTGACATATTGTAAGTGCATTTTCTGTCTATAATAAAATGGAGAAATGAGAGAATGATGGATGTGCAGATGGATGTGGGCTCACTCACTCCTCTGTGCCTCAATAGTAAATCAATAGTAAATCATTATTATTGATTTGTAGATTTGTGTGGCCACAACTGAGCTTGCACTGGCCCTAGAGCCATTTGGGCTCTCCTTATTCATGTTGTGCTTAGCACCACCAGTGTTGTCCTGTTCTCCCTGTGATTCATACCTGTTGTTACAGAAGATTTCCACAGTCCAAAGATTTCTGCCTTCCTATTTGCATTCTCCCTTGTAAATAAGGGAAATTAAATCAGTTCTTTATGTAGTATCTTTAAAATGTATGATCTTTCCTTCCCCCCACACAACTGGATCATTCTTCTGTGGCTTTATAGAGAGCATCTTACTAACATGAAATTTGATCTTTTCACTGAGTGTCTATAAAATGTGCTTATTGCTCTCCAGATGCCAGGTGGAACAGTCTTCAAGTTGAAAGTTCACCATCTTGCTCACTTGTTCTGACCACCTCGACTAAGCTTTGCATGTTTCATCCTTCCTTTAAATCTACGTTGTAAACTCAAGGACTTGCTAACAAATGCTAAATAATAATTACACAAAAAAACCTGAGTAGTCTAATCTGTGCTATTTAGATATTACTGTAGTCAGTTCTCTAATCTTTTGTGCCTTAATTCTTCCAGTACAAGGTGAAAGTAGTATTTCCCTAAAACTGTTTTGCAGACCGGCTGTTTAAAGCGGTAACATTTCACACAGCCCAGTCAGTTATTGGCATAGCAGGAGTTAAAGCTCAGGCATTTCTGCTTGTCCTTGGATAATGTCTTTATGATTTCACATTGTGCATTTGACCATGGTCTGTACTGATTCGTTGGTTTTACTATTCACATAGAAAGTTGGTTTGCTGCAACCTCTGTTAGCTCTTCACATGTGGCATTTGAGCTACTTGGAGTTCATTGTCTTGCCCTGCTAGGGGAGGCTGCTGAGAAGGTAATGAGCACTGTATTTTTACTGCTAACTTATGGCATTTCCACTTGGGGGGTAGATTTGTGTTTTCATGCCAGTAGAGCCTGACCTCTTCAACTTTCAGATGCTTATGTGCTTGTTAGTTTGCAATATAAAGGTGAATCTGACTGAGGAGCTATGGTACCTTACCTTCCCCTGTCTATCAGCAATTTAATTTCAAGGATTTTTGAAACTTGACTCAACTTGTGAATTAGGCAGTGCCATAATGTCTTTGTTTTTCAATTTATGACATACTCTGTATATGAAATTAATGAGGAGTCTTGATTGTGTCATGGGAAACAATCAGTCCTGGATCAATCAGTATTTTATTTAATGGGATAGAAACAATTCTTAGGTGAATCCCATTAAGTACTTCATAAATCCTGTGAAATATATATAGAGAGAGAGAGAGAGAGAGAGAAATTTTATTTCACACTTTCACAAGAGAAAGTAAAATAGCTTTTTGTAATGCATCTTGAATATGCTATGGATCCCATGAAGTGACTATGGACACAACAGTGGGGTGACGCAGAGTCCTACCTGGTCAACACAAGGCTGCTTCTCCCTCACCCCTATTCCTGGCGCGCGTATTTGCTGTGGTGTCCCTTGGGAAGATGTGCTGTGCAGATGGTTTTAATCCCCAGTTGCGGTAGGGAGTGCTTAGGCAGAATGGGGCCTGCTGTGGAGCGGGAGCAGGAGAGACATTAGCCATGTGGTGGGCTGAGCAGCAGATCCTGTTGCTTGTAGCAAAGGGACAACTGCTTTGCTTTGGGGGGTTTACGAGCTCTTTGCTTCCTGGTGGAACTGCTACTGACAGAGGAAGGGCTCCCCGAAGAGCATTTTAAGACAATAATATGATTAGAGTTGGTAAAAATCCAACAGATGCAGAAAAGTTGTTCATGGTCATTTTAAGAAGTGCAGTCTTTTTAGCTTGTTTATATGCCTAAGGCCCAGTTTTGTATTAGTTTTGCTGAACATTCATATCATAGAGTATGCCAAAATATTAGATTATCTTTTCTTCCCTAGAAAAACACTGACTTCCATGGCTATGGATTAGATAGATGTTAATAAGAGGAAACGTGTGGCGGTGCAGACATTTAGCTTCTCGGTGTAGGCAATGGGTGTACTGGCAAAAATGCATCAAGCTTCTCTTTATTGATTCAGTCTTAAGCACCTTACACTAGAGTTTATTCCTTACCTCTCCACATCCAATGATTTATTGCTTCTATGAGAAGTAATCATGGCTTAAACTGTGACAATTTAGTGTATGGTTAGTATATTTTCATTCTATACATCTTTGTTACCCATTTAGCGTATTTCTGAGTTTTAAGAGAGTAAGTTCAATATTGGCTCTTTTCACTGAAAGAGAGCTATTATTGCAGACCAAGTAGCTAAAGCATTAATGATCAGGTTTGCTTGGTGGCAATGCAGATGATCAATCTTATTTTTGAATAAGTTTATTACAATTTGTTTTGGTTATTCTATGAGAAATAACAGAAGACTGAAGCAAAATAGTTGATTAACTTCTCAAGCAGTTACTAAACTACTAGAAAGCTATCAAGTAAACAAGGGCATTTAGTTCCTCAAGTATTTCTACCTGTGCAGCCAAAGGTAATTATTCTGCACGAGTTGTGGAGATACTTGCCTTCTAGTTTGCACCAAGCCTGCTGGTTCCAGAAGAGCTAAATGATTCTAGCATTTGCAGCCTTGGCCTGGAGTCACTTTCCTCAGTAACAACTGGCTTGTATGAAGAGGAGCTAATGCACCTGCACACATGTTCTTATCTCTTGAGATGCTCTACTGGAGCAGAAATGTGCTTTTAGAGTAGGATCACTGTCTTCAGGATGTGCCAAAAAGCCAAGAAGGTTCAAGTGCAGTTGCGAAACATTTGCAGCGTTCTCCCTTTGCTCCCTGGTTCGTTGAGCAACTGGGATACTTCTGATGTCACGAAGAGGGTTTGTGCAGGGGTTAAGATGCTGGCCAGGGGATTACTGATACTTGAGTAAATTTTCTGCTCTGTCACAGACAGTTAGAAGGCAGCCTGTTGGTGTGAAATCTCTAGACCTTCTGACAGCTGTTCCATGTGCCTGAAGAGGTCACTTTTATGCATGAGAGTACTCCGGAAGAAAGTGGGGGCAGCCGAGAAGGGGAGATCACTGACTAGCAGGTGAAAGGCTCCGTAATGCTTACACGATAAAAATATCAAGATCCTTTTCCCTACTGCCTAGCCTGCCACTTGAAATCAGTGCGTTAGTAGAAACAAAATGAGATTCATGCTGTTCCTCTGCTGCATTTTGGAGATAGAGATGATGGAATTTTTCTCTAGGGAAATACATTTTAACTGTGTTGATATGATGCTTAGATTCTGCTCTGTATTTCAGTATTGTATTTTTCAACAGTGTTGATGATTTATGACTAAAATCGCATTATGTTGAAAATGCCCTTTTTGACTGCTGATTTATTTTGGCTTACAGTGGCTATGTCTTACGAGAGGTAGATCTCACATGGGAAATTGTATAGCTGACAACAGGAGGAATTAATTCATATTCTGCTCATGTTGCTTAGGCAGAATTGCTTTCAGGTCTTGAAGATTGTCATTTAAAATTAGAAAAGTTGCTCTATTGCTTTAGTTTAGACTTAACTACAATTGCAAATTGATAGAGGTAATTTATTAAAAAAAAAAAAAAAAAAGTATGGACCAGAATCATGACACAAACCTTCTCTATGTTTGAGATGATTCTGTCATATCATCAAGACTGTTCAGTGAAATCTTATTTTTGAGCTACTTTTAGCAGAGTTTATTGTGTCTTCAGCTAATTGTGTGCCCCTGTTTCATGTAGAAGCGTAAAAAGTAGGTGGTTTGCTCTAACTTGTCTGTCTTGTTTTTATGAAAGGGTCAGCTGGGTTTTGCCTCTGTGCAGAACCACTGCCTGACTTCAGAGTGTATTAGCATGTTACAGAGCCACTCAGGTTTTTCATGATGCCTGAATATAATAGCATGCCTTATAAAAGATATGGGAACAGTTCATTTTCTTGATTGATTAAAGAGTTGTTATTAAATGTCTTTTAATCCAGAATTTCCTAAAGCACTATTAAGTGATGTAGCTGAATGCCAAATTTTGAAAGCACAAGCAGCTCTTCAGCTTAATCACAGGATCTCTGATCTTTTCATTATGTTCTAAAGCCTCTTGAAGTGACAAGGTTAGTATGAAAAAATAACATGTAATCACAAAATAACTGCATGTTGTGTTTTCCAAAACACTGAGGTAGCTGCATAATAATTACTTTGGGAGCCATTAAATGAAAAAGCACAGCAGTATTCAGGAATATGTGATTACTCACCAGATTTCTTTATTAAATCTCTAACTTACATGAACAGTAGGTTCTTGCCTCCCTCCTCCTCTTTATGCAGCACCTTGTTCTTGATGATATTAAAGTCTTTTCCAAATTTGATTAAATTAATCCCCAGGGAAAATCTACTGAAAGTGAAGGCATGATATCAGTGACTGATCATGGGCATTGCTTAAGGCTGAGTGGTATTCAACAGTAGCAGGAGGAAGGATGATGGCATTGCATTTGTTTTTGAGAGGGAGATTTTCGGTGCAAAGAGAGATTAAACACTTTCAACAAGGTAGATCGGTGGCGTCATTGTATATGAAGTCCATAGTTTAAGCTTGTGGTCTAAACATTGTGGGTTTTTTGCTAGTGTACAAAGAGTAAATAATTTTAATGCTTTGAAAAATGCACTATTCCACACCATTTTGTGAAAATGTGTTGATCATTTTAACCTTCCTAAATGTAAGTTTTTTTCTTGTCTTTTTGATACGGTTGTTCATTAACAGTTAATAATGTTGTCCTTCCTTCCTCTCTTCTCCTCCCTCCCTACAAAGGGTACTCAGAACTCAAAGTAGGACATATTCCTGCTGAAGGACAAATTGCAGCTGTGGGAATTTCCTATGCTAGGCGGTGTGTTAGAAAGAAGGATATCTATTTTCTGATAAGTTCAACGTGCATGTAGTGAAGATAGTGTCTGGGAGAGAGAGATTTGCATCTAAAAACTCAGCATTAATGTTAACACTCTCTGCATGTCTTTCTTTTTTTAATGTTTTTCTGCATTTATTTCAAAAAGCAACTTCATCACCTTTGGGAACTGTAAGGACAAAATGAATCGAAGTATCTATAGTGAAGATAGAGTACATACAAAATTGATAAAAAGCTGCGAAATGCTCAGTTATGTTTTACATGTAAAATAGTGGCTGAGAAAATGTTTAATATTTTCAGAAACAGAAAGAGTAGAATTCATGATACATATGTATAACAAAGGAGATATTAAAAGGGCAAACTGTGAAACACTTGGTGTATAGTTAGGCTGCCAAGAGGACAATTCATACCGAGGCTGTTGAAAGTTTATAACATGACCTAGGTCTGTGTGCGGGAGACAGAGCAGGTGAGAGGAATGGCAAACAGCATTTGCATTTTTTCTGTGACTGAATTGTCCTCTTTCATCAGAACGTATGTAGGAAAAATGATGGGGTTGGAAAATGGAGTTTTGCCTGCCTGTCTTTACCAAAAGTACAGAGGAAATTTCCTCTGTTTCCTCAATATAAATACCAAGTAATATTTAAGGAGGAGCATATTGTGGAGATGACTACTAACAGTGGATACATTAAATATTACTGTAACTGCCAATAATATTGAAGTGGAAGATGATTAAAAATGTTTGTTGAATTATAGGTTTTGTTTTAATGGTAGAATTAATAGGAAGATCAACCACTTCTGATGATAGCCACACCACTGTCCGTTTTCATAGCTTGTGTAGATGCAGTTGTGTGCACATGGATTGGAATGGCTGAGCAGAAGAGTTTTTAGCTGAGCCTGAGAAAAGACAGAAGTGTAGGATATGCATGTTTTTCTCAAATACCCCGTATGTAACAGTAGGTCACAAGTATATGTTTCTAAGATATGTGTGTTTGCCTTGAACATTGTCGTTAGAAGCTTCATTCTGACTCTTGAAGAATATTCTGATTAAAAAAAAAAGAATACTTTTTTTTAAAAAAAAAAAGTTCATCTTTTTATCATTTCTTTTAAATCACAATATTTTTAACTGGGTGTAAAACAAGATGTGAGATGTATTGTGCTACAGTTTTTCAGGTTGAAATAATTTCTTTTCCAAACCTCTCAGGTGTTAAGAGTCATAATAGAAAGATTTTATTTCTCCCTCTTTTTCCTCCATGTTATTGTTGTTTACCAGACAAGAGCATTGTGCTTTGTGGCATGAAATACAAAGATGAAGACAGTCACTGCTTCTGTCTGGCGGGTGAATATAACTCAATTCACCAGGTTTTGTTTATATTTTCTAACATGCAGGGTGGTGAGTGTGTGGCCTCTATATTTAGGATCTCTAATTCAGAAAAAGCACAGTTTCTACATGACATATTAGTGGAACTAAGGACTTGGGAGTACTTCTCCCCCCCCCCCTACACTCAGGCATCTAATTGTTTTCTTTCTAACAGGACTGTTTGGTTTCCCCAGTGACAGAGGACATGTCACCTTTCTCAGATGTCTGGAGAGGAGAAGAGAGAGGAGAGAGAGAGAGAGGAGGAAAAAAAAAAAAAAAACACCTCTAATTCTCCTGACTGTTCTGGCTAAGAGGCAGTGATCTTTGTTTAAAAGTTTTGCTTTATTTTTATTTTTTTTAAATGATATCAGGAGTGTGCCTGGCTATTGCAATCATGTAGAACTATGTATGTAGATTTTAAATTATAGGAATATTATAGAATTTTTGCATTGACTTTAAAAGGCCTTTTGGATTTTTTTTTTTTGGTCTGCTGCTAGCATTGGACTAAAATACCTGTAAACCTGAGTGGCCTTGGCTGCTCTGACACTGTCTAGTCCACTAAAAGAGCAGGTTTGAAACAGAGTATGTAATACTGTTTGCAACAGTATGTAATTTTTCCTTCTCATTTTGATCAAAATATTAGTTCTAACACTTTCAAGGTACTTTACTTCTATATTTCATTTTGCATAGAAAATAGAACCAGTGGATAATTCGATGGCAATATGCAGCTGTAGACGGTGTAACTCCTGCAACTTAGTGTGAGGTGACAGTTCCTCAATTGTGCAAACAGCACAGAAGTAGCTGAACGGTTAGTGCATACGGAGCTGTCTGCTAACTGTCCAGAATTACAGTCCTCTATTTATGAGAGTGGCCTCCCTTGAGGTTTTTTCTAATTTTAACAGGAGTTGCTCAGTTGAAGCTGATAAAATTCAGCCAAAGATGCAATAGCAAGATGGATAACATGTAATCAAAGAGTAACACTTAGGGGGAACCTGTGGTGTCCTCATGCTAGCATAACGACCTTGTGTTTATTAAAATAAATATCCCCAAGCAAGAGAGTGCCAAGGAGTTCAATAACAGAAATATTTTCCTGTTCTCCTGCTGGTGCGTGAACAGGGTCTGAAGGTGCCACCTCTAATTGAAAGCAGTCTGTGTGCTCATAACAGTTGAGGCTAATTTATTTGTTTATGACAAATCACTGCAGGCAGAGTACATGAGAAGGGGCTAGTGAAAGGCAAAATTGAGATAAATTTTCCAGCTGCGCCTGAGAGAAAGCTAGCAAATTCCCTATGTTATTATTGCAAGCAGTGATGATAAAAATCAAAAAGTAAAAATGAGTCAAGGCAGTTGGAAATGTTTTCCTGGTTTATGGACAGGCACATTGTTCCAGCAGCAGCTTTTATATGGCATCCTCAAATGTCTCTGGGTCTGGTAGGAATACACTGTGCAAAAGTGACTGAGCATGAGAGACCTGAACTTGCAAAATGGGAAGTTAAAGTGATTAGCAGCGGCCACCTCTTGTTGGCAATATCTCTGTCCTCGGGGATGTTCAGAAGCTGACCTGGATGTGGTCCTGAGTAACCTGCTTTGGCTTGGCCATATTTTAATGGTTTGGCTGGACAATCTCCAGGGGTTCCTTTCCATCTCAGTCATTTAGTGATTCTGTCAAGTTGGTTATTTACTGTCTGAGCATCTCAGAATGGGTATGTCCTCAAAATACCCCTGCAGGATAGGAAATCACAGAGCTGAGAGAACTCACTAACATAGTCATCTTTGTGATATAAAGCACAGTGAGATATGCATGTCTCATTCTAGACAAATGCCTTTTCATGACTTTTTGGAAACGTAGAATAGCCTGGAAGGAAACTGGGGAGGTCACTTAAGCCCACCACCCCTCAGAGCAAGACCAATTTTGTGCAGGTTGGTGAGGGCTTTGCCCGCTCATGTTAAAACATTTCCAAAGACAGAGATAACCTGGACATCTTACTACAATCTTTGACAAACCTCATGGTAAAATTAATTTTTAAATCGTGTGTCTCGGCAGATTATTGTTGCTGTTTGCGTCCATTTCCTCTCATCTCTCACTGTACAGCCACGGTGGCCCATCTCTCTCTTCTTGACACCTTCCCATGAAGCCACTTGAACAGTGGGAAAAATCCCCCATTAGCCTTTTCTTGCCAAGACTTGCTAACAGCTCAGTTCTCAGCTTCACCTTTTCCATCTTCTGCTGTAGCCTCTGAGTTGTTTTGGTGACTCTGTGTTGGGTTGGCTCAAGCCTGTCCAATGGTGGAGAACCCAAAATAGGAACCCCATGAGGACAACGCTTGAGTCCATCAGTAGCTGAAGAGAATGATCCCCACTCTGTGTGCTGGCTGCCACCTTGCTAATGCAGCACTCTGTACAGTCATCTGCGTTTGCGGCTGGGGCAGTTTGCCGACTCATGTTCAACTTCACTACTGGGACCATGGCTCCTTTCCTGCAAACCTGCTTTCTATCTAGTCAGCATCTAGTCTGTCCTGTTGCGTGGGTTATCCTACCCCAGAGGCAGGACGTTTCCTTTGCCCTTGTTGATTTTAATTAGGTTTCTGTCAGCCTGTGTCTCTGGCCTGCCAAGGTCCTTCTGAAGTAATCCCAATGACAGAGCTGCCACAACTTCTTTATTATATTTTAAAGTATGATTTTCCACATGGTTAGATTTTTCTTTTTTTTTTTTTTTTTTCCTTAGGACTAAGTTGGTTCTTTTTTCGATGCAGTTTGTCTGTTACGATCTGTCAAGTACTCCCTGGGCATGGGAAGCAGACTCATGGTTTCCTCTTTGCAGCAGTTATTTAGGTATTTGGAAACTTGTAACCTTGTCCTACTTTTAGATTTTCCTTCCATCTCTGTCTTTCTCATGGCTCATATTTTCTTCAGACTCTTTGTAGCTGGTCATCATCGTTCTTGGAAGGGCAAGAATCTGACAACTGTCTGAGGCTTATCTTTGATAAGCACAGCAGAGAAGAGTTTCTTATCTGTTATAGGCTGCGTTAACAGATACCTCCCAAATAAGGAGGTTATTGCTTTTTCCACAGCATAAAATTATGCTTAACTCCTGAGTCATAAGACCTTCCAAACCCTTTTCTGTGAAATCAGTTTACTTCTGTGATGTGTTTGTGTAGGTGGTTATTGACCACAGCTTCAGAACATTGTCAATATTTAAGGGCAATTTAGTTAGATTTTGTTCCGCTTTATTTCAGTGTGCAGTTCCATGCTGTCAAGATAACTTGTATTTCTAAGTTTGTCCTTTTGGCTTGCTGTCATTTTCCATAATTTGTTCTCCTGGTCATTAATGAAAATATTGCGTAGACCTGAATCTATAAGAAACTTGAAAAGATGTATGGCTTTGTTTTGTTTAGGGGTGTGGACTTGGAAAAGCATTGGAAAGAGCTTTCTAAGAATTATTCTCTAAGCATCTTTTCTAATGTATTTCCACCTATTCTACACTTTCTGCCTTCGTTATGAGAACATTTTGTGAAACACCATCTAAACACTGAACTTGGGTAACAGTATGTGAACCCGCTATACAACCTTTTATCTTGTCATAGTAAGAAATAAGTTGTTCTGCATGTTCTTAGGTTTTTCTTAACATTTTTTTCTGAGAACTGAGATTTGAGTTCAGAAGTTTTAAAGTCCTCAGATTTCTTGAGTTCCCAAAAGCAGAGAATGTGTTCACCCTCTTCCATTTCCCCTGCTGTGCTATATACCAAAGGTGTTAAAGAATCAGACATCAGGCCTCAGAAAATTGTTGTAGGTGACTGTGTTGCTGGGCAGCCTGTTTCACACAGTATTCCTTTCCCAATAGCCAGTTATTTAATTAAATTTCTTTATTATTACGAGGCCCTATTTTTTGGATGTTCTCCAATTTCTCACAGTCTGTTCTCTTCTAATCTTCTTAGTTTTGTAATCTATGCTAGGCCTCCTACCTGAGGCTTAAACTTCCTGGATTAGCATGTGATCATCTTGGATGCTTGGAGTGCCGATTCATTGTCCTTCCTTTGTTCTTTGTTGTGAATATTCCGCTGCTTTCTATTTTTTAGGTGTTTTAGATTTTTTGATGTCTACTTATGGGATTTTTTTTATTGTCTCTGTCACAAGATTTGTGAATGTGTAGCCGAAGACTTTCTAATCTCCCTGGACTTTGCTATGTTTTCATGAAACGGTACCTTGTGATCAAAGGAGCTGGTCCCTTTTGGGACCCTCTGCAGAAAAACAGTCTCCAGGGTGCATCTGCTTTTGCCTGAGCCCTGTAACTTTAAACAAAAATGTTTCTCTTATGCACTTCTCAGAAAGAAGGATTGTGACCTGGTGAAGCCTAATTTCAAAAGGAACTGTGAAGCAAATTTCAATCTGATTGCTTTTTCCACTCCAGATTTCTTTACGGCTCCATATTGGCTATGGATACTAGCCAAGCTAACATTTGGTTAAGTCATCTCAACAGGTTTTTATTTTTTAAAAAATTCCAGGAACCCACTTCAATTCAATTAATATGATAGGTCAAGCTAGGTCAGAACTGAAAACCGGTAGATATGTGTATTCCAGAGACATTTCTTAATTACATATAGTTCTGCAGAAGAGACCTAGCAGAGAGGCTTTAAAGGAGAAGAAAGTATGTTCAACTATAATCCAACAGGTTCTGGCTGCCTTGACAAATGTAAAACCTTTCAAATGTCTGANTTTTTTTTTTTTTTTTTTTTTTTTTTTTTTTTTTTTTTTTTTCTCTCCAAGAAATCTTTAATTATTTAGTTAGAGGTATTTTGGTTCTGCCTTGTGTTGGTTCATGTGATCTTGTGCTGACTTCTTATGTTCTTTTGACTATTTAAAATTGCCTCTCTATCCCATAAATATGGTTGGCTTATAAGGCAAACATCAAGTAAGAACCTGAAGTGGCTTTTCTGTACAGCACTGGTGTAACTCTTATACCTAGTAATGTCCACATTAGGTGTCCGTGCTTTTATGATGATGCAAATGTTAAACAGAAATCAGAGAAGAGTTTTGAGAATGACCTGTGATTTGGGTATCTTATCAGTGAGAGCTTTCAGAAATTCCGTCTGCTGTTACCAAAGTGATGATTAAGAGATGATCCCACAACAATTTTCAAGTATCTTTATAAGAAAGAGTGGCAGAAATTGACAAATGTGGTTCTACCACTCAAATCTGAAAGAAATTCAGGCTTAGAAATAAGACATGGAATGTATTGTGGCACAGTAGGGTTTCTTTCTGTTCTACTGCTATACACTCAAAGTTCTCTCTCCTTATGGAAGAAAATAAAAGGTATGTAAGATTCCAGTCATGTAGTGTAGGCAATTTACATATTTGGAGGGTAGCAATAAATTAACTGAGCTTAGAGTATTGCTCTCAAGAACAATGAAAACGGTCTCTGATGTTTTCCAGCAGCAAATTTGTTAGCATTGCTGCTTTCATGTCTCTTCAACTGAAGATGCAACTTTCTGGAACATAGAACATTTAATTAGTAACAAAACTTTGCTAATACAAAGTTGGAGTGGTTGCAAACACTGTGGGATTTGTAGCCCATAACAAGAGCCAGGTGCCCAAACGGCTTTATTGATGTGTTACCATGATGTGAAGTGAAGAAACCTCAGCAGGGGCCCAGGGACATGCTACTTCTGTTTGCTGTGATGCAGTCTCCGAAGGAAAATACCACATTTCTGAGCTCAAGTGGTTTTATTGATGTAGTTGCCACCTGAATGAGGTCTGAATTGCCACCGGTCTTGATTTGTTTTGTCAGATTTTGAAAGTGCAATCTCTTCCTCAAAACAAAATACAGAGTAAGATGGGAAAGTACTGCTCTGTTCAGCCATTGCTGCTGTGAGGAGATTAAAAAAGAAAATCAAATATCCAGGTAGGCAGCTAGTCTGCCTTGATCACGCTTAGAACATAATCATATCTTGTATTGGCTCTGTTCTCTGAATCCTACATGGTAACTGAGGAAATGGTTGTTTATCATCATTACATGTCTGTGCTACCAGCGGCAGAGTTGTCATCCAAACTGATTACCTCGATGCAACAGAAGCTGCACGAAGGACCAAAGTGACTCTGTTCCTGGAAGAGGAGAGTAACTGGTTAGGCAGCTGGAATGACTGATTCAGGAAAGCTAGCATTAAGTATAGCACGATAAAGGTGAATCTCCTGGAATACCTGTTTCTCTTCTCTTCTCTTCTCTCTGCTTTCCTCCCTTTGGAGTTGTATTTATTTCATATTAATGTGTGCTGATAGTAATGTGTGTTGATATTTCTCTAACTAGTTTTCTATATATAATTTCCAGTAGTATTTAAAAAAAAAGTGGTATCCACAATAGGCAATTTTTCAGCACATTTTTAAGACAAAAGAATTTTTTATTCTGAAATATGAATTTTGTCCAGAACCTGTGATTCAAACAAGCTGTCATGGTGGATTTTTTGGTTTTGTTTTTGGTTTGTTTTTTTTGTTTGTTTTTTTTGTCTGTGAAAGAGAAATCTTTGAGATGATGGTATAATGTGTGCACTAAACACTTGCTGTGGTTTCTGGGCTATTGTAGCACTTGGCTCCATGTTTCTGCCATAAGCCCAACGCCTTCTTCATGTGTAGGTCCATTTATCGCTGGAATCTCGCTTACCTATTAATAGGAGTTTGCAGCAGTAAAGCATAATGGAAGCAATTTCAAACATGAGAAAAGACTTAGAGCTTGAAATATGTTCCTTTAATGTCATATAATATTTAGCAAGTCTGCAGAAGTAATGAGAATATTAATGTAGAACAAAACTGTGCTTCAGGGAAACAAAACTGTGCTTGGGGCTCAGGTTCATGGATTTCATGGAAGAATAACCTCATCCTCAAACTTGAGATGTCTGTACCTCCTGCTGCATTATTTTCAAATGGACATGTGTTTTTAGCTGCTAATTTGCAATGCAGATTAAAGAGTGCTTCAGCAGCAAGATTTCGGCCTTTTGCCAATAGAATTAAATGTTCATTTAAAACAATGTTTAAATGGTGTTCAGAAGATAATATAGCAGAACTCATTAAGGGAAGACTGCTGTGTAATACAGCATGGGATATTCTAATTCTCAGCACTAATTATAAAGAAGAAAAAATATGAAAAAGATACGTTTTTAAAAATGTCCTGAATACATTGAACTAGGACTAATAAGAAAGGAAAATTTCAGCTTGTCAGAAATAAGATAGGCTTGATGGAATTGGTAGCATTCTTAGAGAGGTTTGGAAATATGGAAAATTTGAAATCAGTTTTGCATTTGTACTGTTTGACTTCTAAGTTTAGAAGAGAGCATGTTCATCACAAGTGGAAAGTGAAGAATGGCCCTGAATAGTCCTCATGTGAGGATTCATGTGAGTTTGTAGCATATTTGTGTTTGCTTAAAGAAATGAATTACTGTCGCAGGTAGAACATTAAAGTAATAGCAAGAATATCTTAAATGTATGTAGAATATTACAGGGAATATTATGGACTTAGAATCTATTATTATGAGTATTTTCCCCATATGTTTTAATAGGACAGTGCTGTTGATTTTTTGGTGTATGATGTTTCTCTTATCTCACAAGTCATAATTCCTGGTTTTTATTTTTTTTATTCCCAGAACTTTGTTTTGTTTTTGGAATTTTTTTTATTCTTATTTTTGCATAGAAGCCTAAAATATGGCATGCCTGTGGAGGACACTAAAAATAGGCAGCAAAAGAAAAGAATCTCCAAAGCGTTTCAAATTTCACCACTTACGATTTTACACTTTGGAGTTGTGAGCTCCAAATCACAATTGTTAGTGCTTGGTCTTTAAAATACTGAGAGATTTAATTCTCACTACTGAATCCATATATTATAAAGATAGATTTTTTTAAAGTATGAGCTTTCATGTCAGTCATTTTCTAAAACTTGAAGTATTCCCTAATAGATCCTTTTCTGCAAGCAGTTTCATTTAAACCAGAATGTCTAATGTTATACCTTGATATGAAAATGTTAAGGAAAAAAATGCTTAAGATCCTGAGTGAGAAATCAAATGTATGTCTACACTTATAAATATTGAAGAATTATGTTTTAAAATGATAGGAATAGTGCCCCAAAAGAAGACACAAATTGTTTTGAATCAGGAGGGAGATAGCAACAAAATATCCATGCTCAAAAATTCAGCTATGGACAGCATTTCCAAGGAGGTTAGATGAATATGAAATGTTATCTCCATTAGCAAGCTGTGGAAAATTTCTCTAATAATTTGATTTTTTTTCTGCTAAACATTTAAGAGCCCTCCCCTATTCTTCTCTTGAATTAGCTATATTTTCATTTTGAAAGGAAAATGTTGCAGAGATTTTACAGTAAATAGGATCTTAGAGGAGTCACTTATGTTTGTAACACAATGACAGGATGAGCTAACAAAGACGACAATATTTTTTCTAAATTTTTTAAAAGCTTTTTGTAATGTTTTCTAAAAGCATTTTTCTGGTCATACAAACTGTATCTCAGGGTTTGATGGTCAAGCGGAGGATATAAAGAAAATGATATATTTAGTAGCCTTTTATATATTCTTGTATTATGCCTTTACTTGATTATGTGCACCCTTATTGTTCATTCATATATTTGGGATATACAAGAGAATAACAATGCATTCCTTGGTGATAATCTAGCAGAAGAAATCATGTTAACATGTCGCAGTCTCAGTTGAAGCTGTGGTACTTGCAGTTGGAGAAAAGTAACCTTTTTAAGGTGTGAAATAAAATGTATGCTGGAACAGAATAACTTTTCAGAGCAGAAGTCAGCCTTTAAGGAGATAACATGCACCTCTGTGGGGATACCCTCTTTATCCGAGCGGAGGCAGTAGATGCTGGAAGGTCTCCCCGAAGCCGTCTCTTCTGCGGGCTGTGCAAGCCCGGATCCCTGAGCCTCTCCTCACAGCGCAAGTGCTTCAGCCGCAACTGGTGACCCTTTAGCACTGACCTCCCTCTGGTTTATTCTTGCCTTGTAGTGGGGGAAGAACTGAACATGTTGGTTTAGTAACCAATATTCCCTGCTTTTCTGTAAAAGTCCTTTTTCTAACTCTACTTGAAGATACTTTGGTTCAGTCTCCAGGTCTTTGGGGACCCACAGCTCCTTACTCTGACCTTGTAAGAACTTCAGGAGTGAAAAACAGACTTGGCAATTCACCTTTTTTAGATTGCATAGGAGATCTCGGAATGGGATGTAAAAAGGGTCAATGCAGAAGAGACTTCATCCCTCCTCTTTCCTTCTATCATATTGTACTCCCCTCTCCTGACATTTTCCTTTTCCCCTTCCCTTTTTCCACCCTTGTACTGGTAAAGACATAAAGACCTTATTCTTAAGAGGTTTTTTTGGATCACAGCTTCTCTTTACTCAGAGACTACAGAAAGGTCTTCCTGTGAGCAAATCAGTTACTGTAATTAGTTTTATTTAAGCTTAAAATCTAGTTAAATATTTTCATGCAACTTTATTTTGCTTGCAACTTTTTTTTCCCCACATCATCTTTATGGCAAGTTATTGACATGTAGGAGAAAGAATCCACCAGTCAGAAAAGCCTAAAGCCTGCCAAGTATAGGGTATGGTAAAAGAAAGCCAAAAAAATAAAAAGAAGAGGAAAAAAAAAAAACAGTTACCATAGCAACAATACAACACTTCGACCATCCAAATTAAAAATCGCAAACTCTCCCCCTATACCATCAAGAAATTAAATTTAGAGCATTAGCTCTGGGATATTCTGTACTGAACTGGCAAGTGCATTTGTTTATGAAACTCTGTCCTCCATCCCTAAGAAATCTGCATGTAAATGCAAGGATATCACATAGTTCTTAGTTTTCACAAGAGTTCTGTAATCTTTCTCTGAGTTAAATCATCAGTATTTTATACAAAAAAGGGTATGAAATTTCTTGGAGTACTCAATTCCATTGTATTTTTCCTTTGTTTTGTTCCAGAAAGTACAATATGGGGGAGGGGAAGTTAATTTTTGGAAAAACAAACAAAAATAAAAATCAATGCCGGTAGATTTTTAGTGAAGGTGGGGGTCTGGAGTGGGGGGATGATTTTTCCACCAAAGGGTGTTGGTTGTCATGGTAATTGCTTTCTTTGACAACTTTTAAATAGACCAGAATCCTTTCTGTTGGTTTTTCTGAAATTAGCAGTCTCTGATGAACAGAGGGACGATTCACGTTTAATCATTTTGGAAATTTAACATGTTCTTAAGTCAGTCATCACCACCCTCGATCTTTACACCAGGACAGCTTCGTGTGCAGGTTTAGAGCTGTCTGTGGTCACTGATAACGATTAACATGATTAGTGTGTTTGCATGTGGCAAGATGTTTCTGGTGCTCAAGATATCAAAGGTTCTCTAAGGCTCAATCAAAAACAAACTTATGAAAATAGCATTAACTAATCACAGATATCACAGAGGGATTGAAGCTGGCAGGGAGTGCTGCAGATTATCTGATCCAGCCCCCTGCTCAAGCAAGGTCACCTCGAGCAGGTTGCCAGGAATGGAGACTTTACAGTCTGTTTGGGCAACCTCTTCCAATGCTCGACCATCCTTACAAGCCTAGCCTTGGTTATGCAACTTTTCTTCTATAACAATAAAAAATGGTTTTATTAGTAGACTTATCTTTTATGACTCAGAAGGGGTACAGAGAATAACCACTGCTGTTAATGTATCACAGTTTATTATTTTTTATATAGTACAAATTCAACTTGCTACCTAGAATATTGTGTCTCAGCTTTCACTTTTGTCATCATTTCTCTTTGTATTAAGTAACTGGCTTATCACATCAGAATGTGTTAAGGGTCCTTCTCCTACTTTAAATACTGGGAGTACCGTGCCATGTAGTCAGTCCTCTAATGCTGCCTATGCATCGAAACAGAGATGGTGTGTATAAAAGGTAATGCACGGTATTAAAGATGGTGTACCTGTTTTTCTTTAGTGGATGGGAAGACAGAAGTCCCAACTAAAACTGAAAATGGAAGTCTTATGCTCTACAAATAAATGATTTTTTTCTCTGTCTCTCCCTCTGTCTCTGTCTCTCCCTCTGTCTCTGTCTCTCCCTCTGTCTCTGTCTCTCCCTCTGTCTCTGTCTCTCCCTCTGTCTCTNTCTCTGTCTCTCCCTCTGTCTCTGTCTCTCCCTCTGTCTCTGTCTCTCCCTCTGTCTCTGTCTCTCCCTCTGTCTCTGTCTCTCCCTCTGTCTCTCTCTCAGGGTAATCAAGAAGTCTCTTGAATTCTTTCCTTGTTGGTAAGTGCTGATGTGCAAAAGAGCTGCTTGTGTTTAAAAACTGTTTAATTGTTAGGCCTTGTTGGCATCCTTTGGCTATACCTGCTTAGGCAAATTAACTCACATTTGAATTGCATCTGTTCTGCTCATATATAATAATCTCTAATACATTCAACACCTGTTTTTCAAGTACTTGATTTTTAAATTTTAGAGAGTCTGGATCAATACGTAAGAACAGTCCACTAATTCCACATTATACCATATGTCTGTCCACAGTAATTAGGACTACCGGTTTTGAATCAGGAACATTTCCCTGTACTGTATCATGTAATACTTTATACCAGAAGTTACATCTCCATAAACAAACTGGTTCATAAATCTGGTATATCAGCCTTATACACCTTGTAAATGACTCAGACTCATCCATTTGCTTACTGATATTTTTTTTTTTTTTTTTTTTTTTTTTCTGAGCACTAATGCTACTCTGGTCTGTAAGACAGAAGCTTTCCTCCCCCTTAGATTTAAGGCAGAATTGCTTAAAAAAAAAATTTTTTTAATCTTATCTGTATGTAAGAACACTTAAGGGGTTTCTGAAGATAAATAGTGACTGTTTGTTCATTTTTGCTACACTAGCATCTAAATCTGGAAGTCTGAGAGCTTACTGTCCATGTAAGCTTCCCTGAGCATATGGTAGGGGCATGGCATGCATTCTTAAAGGCTGTATATCATCAATCATTCCAGGCATGCAGCATAAAAATAATTATCCATGCAGCTACTAATAAAAAGGTTTTTTTTAACATTGCATTTTGTGTGTAATTAATGTATAGGTTTATTACATTTTACATTAAGAAGTATAAAAAGTTGCAGAGCGAGTTGCTTAAAGCTGACTGAGCATAGTAGATAGCCATGTAGTCTTGTTTCTCACCAGAAAATGCCTTGTAGCTTTATACCTGTCAGCTATGTAAAAAAGGGTTGTTTAGGACAACCAGAAAATCTCTTGCTGTGTGGGTCATCTTTTTTTTTTATTTTTGTTTTTATTTTATTTTTATTTTTATTTCCAGCAAGCTGTAAAACATTGCGTGGTACTCATTTCATAGTTTTCTATTGAGGTAATCATAGCCTAAAACTTGAGTAAAAAGTTAATGTATCTTCTACTTTATTTCTTGTTCTAGTTGTTTATTTATTTATTTATTTTTTCTTTTGAGGCAGTCTTTGAATAATTGGAGTCTAGGCAAAACACGGAAGGCTAAATAAGCAGACAGCAAAAAGTCCTTGTCTGTTTACAGTGGTTAATAGTGAATTTTTGTTCTTAATCAGATGTTTTTTAAAGATTTTTCTTGTATTTATTTATTGATGTGTTTTAATAATAGAAGATAAACAAGTGTGCGTATGTCTGCATTTGGAAGGTTTGTTTTGTCTTTGTTCTTTGCTATATGGCTATTTTTTTAGAAACTTAGAGTACATAGTACTGAAAGGAATGAAAATATATCCAGTTATTTGGACTGGATATATTTGATATATTGCATCAGGTTGTGAAATGAGTGTTTTTTAGTTAAAGCTGTAGTTCTGTAGGTGCCATCACTAGTGGAAGGCTACCTGTGTGATTGCTGCCTTTGGTCTGTGCTTTCAGGAGGTACCATGACCTTCTGTGAACCCAGCTTTTCTTCCCATTTTCCCCTCTGCTTTTTAAAATTCCTTTTAGTAAAAGTAGTAATTTTACACTGCTAGTTCTTCTCTTTATACATAGCTTCACCTCTCTCTAACATAAATATGAAACAGCTATTACATGTTAAAAAAAAAAAAAAAAAGAAGTACTATTAGAATGGGATAATAGCTAGAGACGAAAGTATCAGCAGCAGTTCTCATAGTCCTTATTTCTTCCACTTACCCTTCATTTCCCATTGACGAGCAGATCAATATAAAATCTAAATTAGCGTGTAAAATAAGCATATACTGACCTTAGGACATAACTTGATTTTCTCTTTGTTTTTAACCATTGACTGTGGAATTCCTACATAAGGAATAGTGAGATATGTATAATGATGGGTGGATAATCTTTACATAAACTCTAACAAAAAGCTTAATTGGAATGAATGATGGAGGGCCACAGATTTGTGCCTTTAACTTTCAGACTAACTTGTTCAGCTGCTGCATATAATTCTAGATGGTGCAATCTGATGACTTCTTTTTGATATTCCAATTCAATTTACAAAGCCAAATAGGTCTGCTGTATTCATTTTAGATTTACTTAAATTAATGTCAATAATGAAGCTTACTGTTTTTTTCCTGTTTGAGTTATTCTATAATTATAGACAGCTCTGCTTTTTCATAAGTTTGATTTCCTATGTTTTTTGTTACACTACTTAGCTTTTGAAGTTTTTAACCTGTTAATCTAATTAATCTTTGCATTAGAAGATAGTTCCTAGCAAGATACCAGAGTGAAAATTTAACTACTCTATGAGAGTACAAGAACGTTTGACAACTGCTTTTGTCACTGTAGCTGCCTAAGAAACTGTCACAAGTGTAGGTAAAATTAACCTGAAAGAATCAGCTGTATGACTTCAGGTAAAACACATTGGATGTGTTCTTATAACAACGATTTTTTTTTTTTTTTTTTTTTCCTGAGGTATGTTTAGGCAGATGCAAGAAGTATCTTAAAGGTGAGGCTTGTTAGCTTACAGGACACTGTCTGCACTTGTTTACAGGCCTGAGTTTGTGGATGCAAAAGATACAAGTTTTGTGTTCTTCCAGTAAAAAATGAGAATCTGAGTTTCCAAGTATTACTTTGAAGGAAATAAGTCATATAAGAAAGTATTTTTAGTACAAATTTGATGAATATGGAAGTGCCTTGTGATGTAGTCAGATCAGATGGTGTTATTATGTTTTGGCCTAAAGTTTAGAGTAATATGAGAAATAAGAAGCTGAAAGTTGCTGGAAAGTTGTAATATTTGGTATATGTTTGCTATGTAGGTGTGATCTCTTGTCTTTTTCTCCACTAAGTAAATACAGCAGTGGCTGTAGGAAAATAACGGTATGGGATGGCAGTAAATATCAGTGATGTTGGGGTCTAAATGAGAGAAGTGATAGTGCGGCCACCCAGGAGCTGAGCCGCAGGAGCGCCGGGCCCGGCCCTGGTTGGGCTGGCAGCCGTGCTGTGATGAAGGGCACCCGCCTCTGCAGGATGTCACGGCCAGTGTCCTGCTGGGGCAGAAGCACAGCCACCCTCCTGACCACAGATCTCCAGTTCATCCCGTGTCTGAATCACTGCCCTCAGGTGTTCATGTAAAAAGAGAGAGAGTATCGAGGAGGAGATAGAGGAAGGGAAGCCCTGCTCTGCTGGGCAGGCCAGGGGAGGTGAGCTCCAAGGATGAGGCATGAAAGCGATTTGTGGCTTGCGGGGTTGTGCTGACCTGCTGGTGGCCACGTCCTTGGAGCTCTGGTGTATGTGCTAAGGTGCAGTCGCGGATGCATTTGAAATGTTTGTGCTGTTGTACCTGAGCTTTCAGCAAGGAAGCGCTTGCTCAAGATTTTCTTCCACTCAAGGAGTTTGCCTGAGCTTGTCTCAGAAAATCAGTTTTCCCTTCTGGGTGACTCCTGCTAGGAGTACATGAGGTAAACCTGCTATTCCCTGTCTTACCTTGCTCAGTTACATATATAATTCATAAAGCTTTAGGTGTTTTATATGTCTAGAGAAGCTGGTCTGACACTTTATAAACCTGGTTGCAGAACCAAGGTTAATAAATAGTGTTAGAACCACATTTAAACAGAAAATATGAAGTTGGCCAGGATTTGTAGATATTATCTATGGAGAGCAAACAGGCAGTGTTTTGGTCAATAAATTACCTTCTGACATGATTGGTAAAGCTTTGTTTGAAGTATAAATACAGGAGGAAAATAAAAAAGAGGGGTATATCTGTAAATAGACCTTGAAAAAGAATAACAACTGCACCTAGAACAACTCACTCCAAACAAGAAATGAGAAGTTTCTAAAGTGAATGTGTTTTCATGTAAAAAAACAAAGATGCTTTCAAACATGGTACTTTACATTTGGATTGGAGAATATTTAGGTTTTTCTACTCATATGTACTGTAGCAGCCTTGTCAAAATATAATACTGAAAACAAAGATCAGTTGATTTGGAAAATGCAGAAATTTATCCTTTATGTTCTGTCTTAGTGAAAATGTTTTGCAGATGTAGGAATGAGTTCTGAAGGTGCAAAAAGCAGAAGTTAAATGTTTTGAATATGAGAGTTTTCTTCTATACTCAGAGATGTTAAGTGGCTTGACTGAAGAGTATTATTAGTATCACCATTTAGTTTTGCATCAAATGTCAGTTTTGTTACCAAATCATGCTTTTTTGTTAGTGTGGATTTTTTTTAAAGACTTGAGAATTTTTCCCTATGTTTCTTTATCAAAGGCAGGCATGATCCTATGAAATTTTTTTCCCTTTAAAAACTGAAGAAGAAAAAATGTGGAAAAAACAATAGTTCATTCATATGCTTTCTCCTGCTGGGAGAAAATTTAGGGGAGTAATCTGTGGTGGTTTGTCCTATAAATGAGCGTTTGGTGAAAAAGTTATGTCAAGTTCTTTATTTCTGTTCCATAATCATGTTGGTTTGGTCCCTGCTTGTCATCTGTAATGAGGACTTCTACTGGACAAGTTTCTGTTATGCTAGTCTACAACAGATTTTTGTTGAAAATAGACTTTTCATTATTGTTCTTTAATGCTATACAAATTTTTTTTTTGGGGGGGGGGGGGGGATTAAGCTTTTACTGGACAACGACTTCCTAAAATCCAGCTATATTAAAACCTTGCTTTTTCTCCATCCACTAATTTTAAGACTCCATTAAAAGAGAAGCCAAGGTCATATTGTAAAATCTATCCTGTTATAAGCCTGGTTATCATTATGGCTTGGCCATTTATTGAAGCTGACTCTCTGTTTTTTTGCTCTTCTTCCCTTTTTGTTCCTCTGTTTTTCTATTCTTTTTCTTATATTAACTGCTCTGTAATTGACATTAATGCATCCTCATGCTGTGCATTAAAGAACACTCTAGAAGTTATTTTGATTGTACTTAAGCCCTAGATAAAATGGAGTTCAATATATAAAAATTTATGTGTTTATGTTGCTGAATCCTCTTAACAGCTTGAGGGGTAAGGGACTATCTGTATTGAGGATAAGATCATGACTTGAGAAAGATCATTTAAAGCTAGGATGACCATTATGCTGCATTCAGAGACGAGGAAGAATTCTAACTGAATCTGAATTGTGAAAAGCCTCTTTGAGTAAGAAGAATGGATGTGAAATTCAAAGCAAATAGCAGGTTGTCTTCTCTAAAGGTGGCCTGTACGCTGTTAAAATCAATACTCACAGTCAACACTCTGCAAGCATCTAACATAAAGCCAGCAAAGTCTTTTTATGGCTAGAGGCCTCTTGGGCTTTTGGTTGCAAACACATTGTACAGTAGAAGTGTAGTTATAGTTTGCTAATTAATAACATGAATATTGTAACTTGATGGATTACTATACCAAAAAATGTCTGGCTCAGCAACTGGCAGGGACTTTTAAAAGTAATCTGTTTGTTTGTTTTCTCTCTTTATCTTTGGGTTTAATAAGGATCATAGCATAGTCATCATCCTATCAGATCTCAAGAACAAACCAGTGCATGGCTTCCTGCCTCGGGTTGTCTGTTGGTTTTATTATAACTGCCGGAGCTTTGTTACTTTATTGCTGTGCCCACAGCCATGTTTCTTATCTGGGAAATAGTCCATCAATCAAATCTACAGGAATTACACTGCATTCTTAGACTGTTTTTAAGCTGTTTGGTTTTACACTATTTGTAACTTCATGAAACAATTCTGATATTAAGGAAGGAATAACTATTTGAAGACCCATTGGAAAATAAGCACTTTCCGCAGTCTGAGACTTCTAAGTAGTTGACAGCTGTTGGCTTGCACACTTGCAAATAAAGCAAGCAGAGATCAAATAACATCTTCAGTGTTGTGTGTGGCAGTTCAAGAATTGAAATTAAGCCTTTATGCCTTGATTGCTCAATTTTGCTTTACCTGGTACGATGAGACTCTAATTTCTACTTGCTTTGGTGAATTTAGAATTACTGCACCTAAGCTGACTGCAGTATCTTTACACGCTAGACTGCAGTAGAGAAAGTATGTAAAGCCTGCTTAAAGGTACTCCCTGACTTTACCCTCTCTGAGGCAGGTAGATATAGAATCATAGAGGGCTTAAGGTTGGAAGGGACCTCTAGAGATCATCTAGTCCCACCCCGCACATGCAGGGTCACCTAGAGCATGTGGCACAGGGCTGCGTCCAAGGTGGTTTATATAGACCTATTTGGGTATATTGCCTATTTGCTGCCAGTTACTGCCAGTAATCTGTATTTTCTACTGACTGAATGGGAAGATTAAGTAACATGTCAAAATCCATGAGGGAGACACAGAGAATCAGGTGACTGCTACAGATGTTACTGTGTATGTTTTGAGTGTTTGTGGAGGGCACCTTGAGGTCCTTTGGCTTAAAATAGCTTTCAGTTCTGGGAGTGACCAATCCTCAGAAGTCTGAACTGTTTTTTTAAGAGTTTTTTCTCTTGGATGATATTTTTGGTCTTGCATTTCTCTCCCTCCCTCCCTCTCCCTCCAGAGCTTTGATCTAGCACTTTTGAAATATGAGAATTGATTAATGTTCAAAGGAGAATTGTAAAGCATTTGACTAAAATAGGAAAAATTTTCACTGAGGCCCAGGTTATTTACAGTATTCCCTGAGCAGCTAGCACGCCGGGTTGAAACGGGACACAGCAGCGCTGTGGTGTCCTCTGAAAAGGTTCCGTGCTCTCTCATGATGGTGATAAATTGGGAAAATAGGCTCATGGAAACAAGTGTTACATTTATTCTGGTTAGTTTAGGAAGGGAGGGGGATGTTATACAAGGAAGTAGTGAGGCTATGCAGTGGTGCCACCTCCACTGGTGGTGGCAAAAGAAACATTCATATGTCTTTGAATTCAGCTGTGAGGATGAAGCTTTAAAGAGCAGCAGCACTTCCTAACGTCATCGTGAGAGTGCCTGCGGCCACAGCACTTTGTGCAGTAATTCAAGTCATTTCTCACAAGCTCTTCAGCACACCTAGAAACTTCAAGTGCTCCGCAGCCCACTACTTATCAGCAGTCTTCACTAACTGCTCCTTAAGCTGCTCCTGTAAAATGGAGAGAGACAAACATGTAAGGAGAAGCAGATAAGCTCTTGAGTTGTAGGCACCACTCTTCCCTAATGACTCTGTATTGAAGGAGTGCCATAGCAGAAGGGTTTGAGGTGCCGCCTCCTTCTCTGGTGAAACGTAAAACCAAAGCCAAGATTTTCTGTGGTCCTTGAATTAGTTATTTCCTCTCTCTTTAGCAGAAGTGGTGTGGGCTATAATGTTAACCCTTAGAGTTTATTCTGCTTAGCTTATAACTTCTGAATTTTCTGTTTGAATAAAGCCGCCACCACCACCTTGGGCTGGTTTGCTGCAGCTGTTGTTGGTTTTTAGACAGTTGCTGTGTTCTCAGTTACCAAAGGGATTTAATTTGAATAGTTTTCTGTGGGGCTCTGCAGTATTGACATTCTAATTTTCTTTTTTAGCATAAAGAACGCAGTCTAAATATAAGAGCAATATTATGTAAGATCTAGGTAAACTAATCTATTTTCAGGATAGACTGAAAATGAAGCAGAGTCCTTATCTGGCTCTTCTCTCTCTGCAGCACTGCTGAATTTGGGCTCAATTCAGAGCATGGGCAGCAGAGCTTTCTATGTTGTGAAACGTTCTTCTTATTTTGCTCCTTAGAAACGTTGTTTTACTTCCTCCCCCTTACCTTATGCTCTTGTAAATTGATTTGAAGGGGCTGACTAGCACTCAACACTTGAAATCCTGATTTATGTTTTGAGTTTTGTTGTGGTCTAATTGTTTGGCCTTGGGCCAGCTCTGTTCTTCTATCTGTCATACAGAGAACATCCCTTACTTTGCAGGTAAGTGCCATGGGTTGTCTTTGTGGCAGGAAATCTGAGGAATATGGTACAAAACTAACATCATAGCCTCAGTTCTTAAGAATCTATCAAAAATGAATTCCTTTAGAAGCATAAAGAAGGAGTTGTAGCTGAGTATAGAAAAAAAAAATGTCAGGATAAAATTGGAAAGGCTGGGGCAAAATGTGTGTTTTAGCAACTGAACAAGTTATAAGAACTCGATAAGAGATGGCTTTAGAAACATATTAGAAATAAGAAAGTGTGGAAGATATTGTAAGATGTTTATGGGAAAAGGAAGTATTATATCCAATATAGAGAAGGCTGAAGTATTCAATGCCCTTATCAGTCTTCTCAAATGAGGTAAATTACAAGAAGATTTTTAACAGTTAATAACAAAGAGCATAAATACAGGCAAGAACAAAGGAACAAATGGTTAAAACATCTGTGTGCAAGTTTTGTGATTTTTACCTAGGGACAGTTAAAGAACTAGGAACTTAGTTGATGAGAGAAGTAACTCAAGGAGAGAGGTAACATCCTAGAGGGCTGGAAAAGGGCCATCACTGAACCTAACGGGGGATTATCATAGGCTGCAAAGCAAATGAGTTTACTGTACTATACAGTGAGGAGAAAGTTCAGAAAAGATGATGATACCAAAATGCATGTATGTCAAAAACTGTTTTTTCTGCCTTTTTAAAAAATTTTTCTCTGGTTTCATTTCATTTTTTTCCTCTTTCTGCTTTGTAATACTGTATTTTGATTCTAGTGATGATTGGGTCCATGATCTGTGTATTTACACTATCCAGATGATAGCAACTGGATATTTCTGTATGCTCAACTACAGGCCCCTAATCCTGCATATACTCTAAAGTGGAAGTCTGAGTACAACATCAGTATGTGCACATGTCTATGCGCACAAGGGTGGATCCCTTAGGACGAAATTTTGGGCCTCAGAGAAACTTGGAGCTCATTGCTAGTGTATAGTGAAAACTGCACGTGGCTCCTAGGTCTTTGTGACTACTAATTTCCCTTGACTTACCCTTTTCTCTTATTCTGTACTCTTGACAGGTAGATGACCTTTGTGCTCATGTGAGGTGGCACTTTTTCCAGATAGTAAATCAGCTTTTTGGGCTTTTAGCGTAAGAAGAGAATCCCCAGAAAGCTCTAGCAGTTCATAAGTTCAACCCAGAATTGATATAAAGATCTATTACAGTTCAAAGATAGGGCTCAAGCACATCTAAGCCCAAGAAACTGAATCAGACTACCTGTTTAGTCGACAGGTAGTCTGATTCAGTTTGTTAGGCTAAGAATAAGGGTGTGCTTTGTTTGCTTGGTTTTTTTTTTTTGTTTGTTTGTTTGTTTTTTTTTAACCTGATTCTGTGGAGAAATGTCTAAATGTCTATGATAGAGGAGATGAGTAGCACACAAATGAATCTTTGGAAATAAACTCTTTTATAGGAGATGAAGCTTGGTGAGGCTCATAGAGGAGGGGAATGAAACATCTGTTTTTGAGATTTAAGGATGCAATAAAGAACTTCACACTGATTTATATGATACTTGTCTCTACTGTTTACAAACCCTTTATGACTTTTGAAGAGCAACTGTTGGGGTTATTGGGAATATCTGCAAAAGATGAATAGGAAGAATTCTTTTTTTTTGCACCTTCAATATACTACCTACCTATACTTCTACCTACTGACTTGCCACCTGGCTTTGCTTCTACTTATTTGAAGGAAGGCATATTTCTTCCAGAAGCAGGGAAGTCAATCTGCTTTGGCAGATTCTGGAAAAAGAGTCTTGATTTCAGGGGTATGAGTTACTCGCATGAGATGTTCTGCAGTACTAAGACTTGCTTCTGGAGCAGGAAGGAAAGACTTCTTGAAAGATTTCCATCTGGAGTTAATGATGTGTGCTTGGAAGCTGAAAATTACCTAAACAAAATTATTCTTTTGGAATGTGTTTTTAGCTATTTCAGTTTTTCTGATGCATTTCTATAACTATTTCTAGCATTGTAAGTTGAGCTAAACCTGGAGACGTGCCTAAAGCCAGTCTGCATTTCTTTATAGCTAGATAAATGCATCATAATCACTGCTCCCTGAAGGGCTGACAAAACTGTACAGTTGAATCATGCTACCAGCTTTCATTCCATGAGTTGCTGTATGTCATCACTTGCTACTTTGTCAGACATTTCATGAGGCTTTAGGTGTCAAACTATTAGGTGTTATTAGACTATATAATGTTTTTTTCCTCAATGCAGAACCTTATCAGTAGTGTTTTCTATCAGTCGTGGCAGACTTTAGTAAAAACTTCTAAATCATCTTTTTATCAGCTTTTGATGTCTTGGTTTGTGGAAAGATTGAGTTAAAAGGAAGTTGCAAAGAATAATTAAAAAAAAAAAAAAAAAAGGCTTATTGAGACCAGGTGATGCAGGAATCTGCAGGCTCAGCTATGAGAAATGTTAGAAATATCCTGCCAACAGCAAGGAGTGTTCCATATCACTGATTGGAAATCTTGCAATATTTTAGTCTTTCAGGGTAAACAAGAATGAAAGCTCATTCATTTGAGAAGGAGGATATTTATTTATTTACGGAAGAAAAAGGCAAACTTTTTAAATGTCTGACTTATTGCTGACAGAGGAAATTATAAAACTGTGTTAAGCTTTAGTCAGAGTAGCTTTAATTAAATAACCTGTATTAAGCTTTAGACAGTAGGAATGGAGTGGACCCCATAAACTTGCCTTATTTGACTACAGAGCTTCTTCATTTCTTCTTCATGTGTTCTTATTAGTCAACATTAAAATGTGTAATATATTAAACAATGTTTTAAATATTAGTGAGTATTAAAAAGGGATAATGAGGGATAATCATATTCTGGATTACCACCTACAGGATTTTTCTAAATGCTTCTAGTTTTAATGTTCAGAGGGATAAGCTATATTATATATATAATATATATATATTTTTTTTTCAACCAATGAGTGGGGGAAGTGAAAGGGCAGGCATATTATGAAAATATTTGTTCTGCTAAAACTGGGAATATATGGTTCCTGAAAAGCATAAACTTTGGTCTTGACAGAATAAAGTCAGGAGTCAAAAGCTGAAGAAAAACAGAAATAAGAACTTTTTTCCTACCTCTTAAAATGCTAATAATGTGTTCACATGTGCAAATAAAAATATTATATAGTTTGTTAAATTATAACATGTTCCTGTAAATTCATTGTAAAAAGATCTTATCTTTTCATAAAAGGTGACTTGATGTTGCATGACTGCTGAAAAAGAACCTATGATTTAACTTCACAATTTTTTTTCCATTGTTTTTGTTTTCCAGAAATGAATTCCTTTATTGCAAGAAGTCATGATTATTTGATGTGGAAGATAAATAAGCTGATATTTCACTGGGTGTTCTGAACAACATGTAAGTGTAACAAATTTCCTCTAATACTGATTACATGTTCAGTTCAGATAGTGATTATGATGTGATTTTTAACAGTGAAATCATTGGTTAAGGATTTTTCCTAATTTACTTTTATCATAGCAGCAGGATAAGGTAATATGACAGATTGTGTCTGAGGTGAGACCTTTCTGAAGCCACTGGTTGTCCTCTTGTTTTACTCTGCACATTCATCTCCATTGGGCTCTATGGGGCATTCATAACCTTCGCCCCGGAAAATAAAATCCATGGCAACATGCGTCAGGACTAATGACAAGGGATAAGCTAAGCTCTAAAGAAAAATATGCAGGGCTTACCTGGTCAGTAGAATGACCTGTCTCTGAATAAACTTCTTTATTTGTTAGCCTATTTCATAATAGCAGTACTGTGACCTTTTATAGCAGGAACAGAAAAAGCAAGACTATGTGGTGACAGAGGGAAATATGAACTCTGATTAAAAACTTCTGTTTTGAAAAGACATTAAGTAATATTAATGATCTTCTCAGATTTAATGTGCTGGTACACGAGGCAGGGAGAAATAGTCTATTTATTCCTTCTGTCACAGTAAGTATTGTGGCTTGTCTCTCTCCAGTAACAATGTTGCTTCTAATACTGCTGCTGGGGGGTGCCAGTCCTTAATCTCTCCTTCTGCTTCTGCTTGATTTCTTTGCCATAAGCATTTCTTGCCTGATAAAGGTTCAGTAAAATGATCTCTTGGTTCCTGAGATTGATGTGGCTTGAATCTCTGGGTATTTGTGTGACTTTTGAAAGGCTAACTGATTCAGCTGGGTTCATGATCTTGTTTCTGGCTCCTCTGATCACAAACACTTGTGGGGGGACAGTTTTATTGGTTCCAGTATTTGGGAATTGAAAATCTGTCATTCAAACTGTCCCGTAGTCATGCAGCAGCAGGATTTTGAGCATCCTGTTTGGTATTTTCCATGTGCTTCCTGTCAGTGTTTTTAGAAAAGCTCTACTCCACGAGTGGAAATGGCATTGGGTGTCTGAAATGATGCCTCACATACAGTGACTAGTGATAGTTTAAACCTGTGGCTTGCCACACAGTCAGCTTGCCTATCTTTCTGTAGGCTTTTCTACAACTTGGGATAGTTCTCTACTAAACCTCTGATAATAAGAAGGTATAAAGGTGGTCTCTGGTCAAGAAAATTTGGGAGGCTTGGTGTCAAAACACTCCTCTAGCAACAAAATTGACAATGATGTTTGTAGCTTTATGAAAGATTAGGCAGGGGAAAAAGTAAAATGAACAGACATCCCCTATCAGCCTCTTTACCTTGGTTGTGGTTACATAATTTCGGATGAAGGTCATTGGGAAAGAAAATAGATTTTTCATCACTATTTGATGAAGATGAATACTTGTGTGCTTTAGCTGTTTTGATAGAGAAGACCTACTTGCAATACTCATTAAATACATCAGTATTAGATTACCTTGTTGTCCACTAGAAAAACTAGATTGTTCTTAACCTAATATATCTGTTTAGCCATTGCGTGAAGCTGAGCAAGAAGCTTCCTCTTTCCTTATGTGGCACCTGATCATTTGCGTTTCCTGTTATTAGTTCTTAGTTCTTAGTATTAGTTATTAGTTCTTGTAATTTTTTGATACCTAGTTCTTCTCTGTTTTTTCTGGAAAGATATTGCTCATAATGTCTGTTTGAGCAAAAGAATGGCAAAAGTTGCACTGCATGAAGTACTGGTATAATTATAAATGCCTCATGATAGCACTTACCAAAATAACTAAACACGGGTACATTGGGTGTTTTTTTTTCCAGTGTATTCAGCAACATTTTAGTTTTGTTTTCTTGATGAAAAAATGGTGTTAAAATCCAGTGAATTCTGGTAGTGGTAAAAATTATGCTGACGATGAAGAGAACTTAACTACGTTTTTCAATGAAATGTTTTGTTGTCAGAAAGTGCCAGTTGTTTGAAACAATTGAAAAATCTGTGTTTCGTCAGTCTGTTATCAAACAGCCCACCTGGTCAGCCGGTTTTAAGAATACCAATGCTTTTGCCATTTGTGAGAAGCTGCTCCAACAGTTAAAAAAGAAGGAAGATGCATCCCAAGCTCACTGCCACAAGGCTTGGAGGACAGAAACTGTGCGCGTTGATCCTAGCTGGGTTGTGCTCTCCTTTCCGAAGAGACTGAGGGCCCTAGTAGTTCCTGTAGTTCCTGTTCAGATTGATTCTGGTCTCGAATACTTGGGGCGGTCACTGTGTGTGTGTGTGTTTTTTCTCTCTCTTTCTCATTTCTGTACTATATTTAATTTTCTTATTATTCTAGACTTCAGAAAGTACGTTTATTTTTTTACATAATTACTTCATGGAATAGAAATTTTGAATTATGAATTGGATTGCTGTGTATTTTGGTGGAAAATCATGTGAATAGTAGTGATAATAATCCAGGTATATATTATTTTTTACAGGGTTTTATGCAAGTAATGTGTCAAATGAAAACATTGTGTGGACATGACTAATTTTTTTCTCTTGAATGAGAATTGGCTGTTAGGTAAAAGCTTTATGTACTGCGGAATTTCATGATACATTGTTGCTTTCAGTTCAAAAGAAAGTGCTCCTAAGAGCACAGAAATGAATGACTGTGTTAGGGGACACATACTAAAATAATCTGTGTTTACTGGAGCTTCAGCTTGCATGTGAAAATACCATTTAACTGTGATAATGGAAATTACATTTCAATCAATATGCTTTTGGCTATTAATCCATTTTTCCCCTTTCATCTGAAGAGGCCCTAATAGCATGTTAGACAAATCATACTGTTTAAAAACTAATTGGAAATAAAAATGCCTTTTAATTCTTGCAATTTCAGACATATGTTTTTCAAAAATAAGATAGAATTTCCTTTTCAAGAGTGTTCATGAAGGGAACTGCCTGGAGAAGGGGAGCTTTTTTACCAGGAGACCCTATTAATCACTTGGTTTGGCTCTGTGCTGTAGCTGCCTATCTTCTCAGAGGTCTTCTGCAAAGTCTCTATTGTGCAGCGAACCTCTTGTCTCTTCTGACAAAGCTGGTCCATGTCTTTTGTGATTTCAAGCTAAAGCTTTCATATTCATGCAGTGTTAGTGTGGCTGCTTCCCCACCTGTTTGTGTGGTGTGTTATGGAGAACACTTTAGGTTTCTTTTTGCTTCTCCCCGAGAGTTATCAATTCTTTCCTCCATTTGCCTTTTTTCATGCATTATCAAAAATGGTGCTAAACCAACAGCTTCACTTTTTTTCCTAGTTATGCCACTAGTTTGTTGGAGTGTTGGCAAGACTTGCTGAAGTAGTCACCTTCAGATGCTGTGCTGAAGAAGTCTCTGTTCCTTGATTGACTCATTGAGTGTTTATTGTTGTGTGAGGGTGTAATTTAAACATGCATTAGGGAGTCCCTTGAGACAGCCATCGTGGGTAAATTGCTATGACTTCCAAAAAAAAAAAAAAAAAGGGGGGGGGAGGAGGGGGCAGGACAAATAATTTTCAAGGCTTTCAGGGTTATATGTATCTTGGTTAGTTTAGCTATCTAAGGCTATCCAAAATCTAACTAGGATTCTTTTGTCTAGAAGGTGGCATAGGTGAATTATAGGACAGATATGACCCACAAAAGTGCTTAGTGTTATTTCATTAATCATAAGGAGAGTCTACATGGACTATCTTAGACTTAAGCATCTTGTTTTAGATATTTGGAAGTTAAACACTACGAATCCTGTACTTTGTCATGAAAGCTAATCTTGCTTTCACTGGTCAGTACAGGCATAGTGTAAGAAATCCCATCTAGTTGTGATCTAGTAAACATTTAATTTTCCAGGTTTTGTCCGTCATGTAATTTATGGTAGGATCTTGTGTTCACTATGTGAATGACTATTGCAAGATGTCTTTTTTTCTAGTATCAAAGTATAAACTGTGAAGAAGAAAAGTTGCAAGACTTCATTACTGTAGCATTTCTTTCCCAGAGAGTGGCACTGTTACTTAAGCAGAGCCTTCTGAAGGCTGCCAGTCTAAAAATGGGAATCAGTTCTGTCCTTTCAAATGTGACATTGATTGAACATAAGGTCATCCTGCCTGCCTGTAACACCTTTAAAACATAAGTATGATTGTGAACTATATAACAATATATAGTTAATATTACCATGTATCTAAACCAATTCCACAAACCCAAAACAGCAAATTAAAGAAATAAATCGCAGCACTTGTTTAGATTAAATTGCGTGAAGACCATATTTGTTTCAATCTGTTCATAATAATCCTACATGTATATTAACCACGTTTGAAGAGGCAGCAGTTTTTAATTACGTATTTAGAGTACAACGATTTTAATTCCATTAATTATTTTTTACGTTTCATAAATGCTGCTGTTCTCAGCAATGATGTAGTACAGTGTGTATTGTTTGCCATGTATCATATATTAAATATACTCTATACAGAAACTAAAAGGTTTGACTCATCTATATGCTTTTAGCTTTCAGACTGCAGGTTTACTAGGTAGTGAACTTGCTATGCAATATTTTGATGCCAATTTTAAGATCCCTTTTAAGCAAAAACAGGAATATATCCTGTGCATGACTGATTGTAAATTAAAGATGTTGTTTCTGCTAAATGACTACATTATTTAATATGGTGTGATTGAGGTTGATGAAGGAGATTAAACTTTTAAAGCCATACTATGCTCTAAATGTTGGTAAATGCCATGTTTTTATCATAATGTCTTTAAAGCTTTGCTGTATTTATGCAAATCTCATGACCAGTTCCTGAAAAGGAAAAATAAAAACATTTGGTCCACTTCTGTCCTCTGTGGTTGCCCATTAAATACCAGAGTAATTGTTCAAGACGTGACTTTTTTTTCCTAATCTGAACACGTGAAGGTCCTTGATTTTTGTAGAGCTTGGAGAGGAACATTTAGCTGCAGTTTGTTTGTTATATGGTCCTGTGATCTCTTGGAACAAAGAATTAGAACTTTCATGAGTGACTGGTTACTAAGAAAATCCTGTAGATTTATATATTCATTTGTGTGTTTAATTTTTTTTTTTCTCCCCTTTCTATTAAGCAAAGAGAAATTTCCTCCTCAAGCGAGTCACTGCAATGTGTTCTTGGTGGCTCTGGCTGTCTCAGAGTGTCCTAGAGAACTTGTTCTCGCTTGCTTGTGTTGGTGTTGCTCTTCTCGGCACCCGGGCCGAAGGTCCGGGGCGCAGTAGCATACGTTACAGCTCGGCTCTCGTCCTTGTTACTAGCATCTCCAGGGGCCTGGGAAGCGTGTGATGTGCTGTTCTCAAGCTTGTGCTTTGTTTTGCAGGTGGGGTGTGTGCCAACAACATAGATGTGATAAAACTATTCTTGAGTTTTGTCAAAACTTGATAAAATAAGTTCTTGATAGACATCATGATAATCCTTTGAACACTGTATAATAGAAAAGCCTAAAAGAGTTGCACAAAAAAGAGTGTTTGAAATTCTTTGGTTTTAAGTTGCAGATAGAGGTGGAGCTCTTGCCTTGGCACTTGGTTGTTGTTTGTCCTGGCATCCTACCAGTGGTTGTGTGTGTTGAAATTTGTCTGCTGCAGTTCTGGTGCTTGTAAATGTCCTGAACTGCTTTAGAAACAGCAGTTAGAGCCTCCTCTGAGTATGAGGCATGCTTAGTTGCTACTGCTTGAGCAAAGGGGTAGAACGTTTTAAGTCACGTTTTTTCTTTTCTACAAACCACAATATGCTGGAGAATAAGTTCCATTTTCCGCATTTATGTACCTGTTCCTACTTTTTTTCCCCTAAACATTATGATAAACATATGAGCATCGTATGATAGTTTGTTATTTATTACATGCAGTTATTTCTCTAGTAGATATGCTTCCCTCAAAGATAAGGTGTTGAACTCTGATTCTTCTGTAGATTTCTATATATCTAAGTATAGATGTTAGAGAGAAGATGCATCATTCTAGTACGTAGTACTCCAGTTTTGTTGGAGAACTGTCAGTCTTTTTTATATGGAATGACTATATGAAATGTAAGGAACAAAAATAATTAAGCATGGATAACATTGTTTAGGTAAGACAGAACTCAGCTTTTTTCCTTTCTTCATTAAACTAAATTCTGAATATACTAAATGCTCTGAAATATGAATTTCTCAGTATCCTCAAAATCTCTTGATACATCTCACATGTATTTCTCTGTGCCTTCCTTGGTTCTCAGTATTGGTCGTCTGTGTCCACATGTACATACATGTTGTGTTAGTTTTTGCGAGCAGTGTGCTTTGTAGCAAGGTAAAGCTGTGCTTCTAAGCAGATTATTGGTCATGGCCACCTACAACTGCCTGAAGAAGCCATTTGCTTTCTTTAGGTTGACCCCCACTATAATGACAACAATATGAGAGGAAATTAAAGACTAGTAGAAATGTGTATAATGCGAAATAGCAGCTGCCTAATACTGTGTTTGCAATATTAAAATAAATTCAGGTGAAACAGATTTGTTACTAGGTAATATAGTTAAAAATACATGGTAAATCATAATGAGATGCCTTATTCATTAGTCAACTGTTAGATAAATAAAGCGTATATATTTTTTGTAGCTTATCTTCTTGCATTTATCTCCATAATTAAGCTGTGTAAATACACAGAGAAGACAGATGTGCATAAAAATACCAAGTGCCAGAAATTTCACAATATGTTCAATTCAATAGGATAGATCTTAGTGTTGTTTTAAGCTGCTCTTAACAGGCAGCCTTTTGACTACACATTCACCCCCACGGCCAGCTGTATCTAAGCTTAGGGCCCCTCAAGCTCCTCCTTGACGCCTACCTGAGAGGCCGTGGTGGCGTGTCCTTGCCTGGGCCCGTGCGCGGCCGCGCGCGCTCTGAGGACGCAGCCGCCGTCGGGCTGAGCGAGGGCAGCCGGGCCCCGCTGCGGCCGTGCGCTCCGAACCTGGCAGCGCATCACTCCCCTCCTCTGAAACGTTGCTGAAGTCATTGAGACAGGGGAATTAGAGAGCTGCCACGAGCTGTCTCAAGGCACTAAGTGTTTAATTCTTGAATACCTCCGTGGCGGAGCCTGGAGTAGAAGACCTCAGTATTTCACTTTCTCTATTGATCTGCAGCAGCCCTTTTCAATCAAACTGTGAGCTCTGAGAGCAAATACTAAACAGGGCGAGAAGGCATTTTTACATCATAGGAGCTAATTGGCAGGGGGGACCCTTTTATGAATATGGGGCTGAATTATGTAAAAACAAGAAGGTGATATAATGACAAATTATTACACAGCTGGAGATGCAGAATAGTCTGTGCCACCTCCCTTATCTGAATTATGGAAATTGGACATCTGAATGCAGGCAAAGTGCTAACCAACAGATATTGCTAGTTATTCTTAGACCTTGTTCTTTCTCACCTTCAGTTTCATCCCAGAGCTGATAGTAGTTTTCATCAAGTGGTGTTTTTTTGTTTTGTTTTCTGTGTGAATTTTGGGAGGTTTGACTGGAAGGAAAGATGCATCAAAAAATTAACTGAAGGAAAAAGGGGGCAGAGGGCTGAAGAAATCCTTGAGGATCTTGTGATTCCTCATCAGCTAAGAGGCAGTTTCAGAGTCTATAATGCTGAAGACACCACTTACCAAAAGACTGGATTTTAAAAAAAGCTTCATGGCCTCTGCAACTCCATTAGGAAATGCTTAGGTGAAAATGAGCTCTTTTTCTGTCACTAACTATTAACTTGGATAAATCCTTACATTTCATATTCCAATTAGTGTAAATATCAATTAATAAAAAATTCCTAGTGAAAAGTGTATTTAAAAAAAAAAAAAAAGGCAATAGCTTTTGCTTCCCATTCACTGCAGCTGTACCACTGAAGATGCTTTCCATCTTTCTGAAGTATTCTGGAAGAAAAAGTGAGAAGGAATCAGAAATATGAACAGCAAGCCCTGACTCCCTGCCCTCCTAATGCCCTCCCTGCCAGGTCAGAGCAAATGTTTATTTGTTACTCTTCAATGCATGCTAGAAAGCAGCAGCAAAAAGGAGAACAGATATAGAAGTAGGTCTTTCTGGCTAATCCAGAATGGTGTTTTTGTAATCCTTCCATTATGTCTTCTATTTTTCTGATGTTATTGTCCTCATAAGTCCTTAAGCACTTTAAGGAACAATGCTGAGTAGCTTTAGTACCATCCGGACACAATTCTTATGTCATTAACTCTTCCTCCCTCTCATAGAAATTCTCTTATGGTGCTTTGAACATGACTTTTCTATTCTACTTCATTTTCATAAATAGATATCTTGAGTGGCCAACAAAAAGCAAAAGACTCCTTTTAATACTTATAACCAGAAGGCTCGAAGCATGTAAAATAGCCTGGAAAAGGCACACATATTAGATGGTGGTTGACCACTCAGAAAGATAAAATTCTGGTGATATAGCATCAATGGTGACAAATTTCACAATGTAGCCAGATGAAATGTGTTTGTCTATACTGTTACTACTCATTCTTGGTATATGTTGTGAGTGCACTACTGGGAAGGCCAAGTTATCTTTTCCTCTGTTTGGATAGATAAATTGCTGTTTAGAACTGGGATGTTTTACTTTATCTTGAAAAAGCACATTCTTGGAAAAAAAAATAAGATTTACGGAACAAATCACATGCTTTACAGCATGTTGACTTCTTAACTTCATTGGTATTTTGTCTCTGTGCTTATTTTATGTAACATGTCCCAGATTATAATTATTTATCAAGCGCTAACAGCTTGTTTAACATTATCCAATCAAATAAGATTTTGTGCTTTTGCCCTAGTAGCCTTACAGGACTTATGTCTTGCCATAGTTACGCTTGCTTCTATGTGTGTCTGTGATCACTACTGAAGGATGATGATTCCTTTGCATAGAGTAAAAAAATACCGTTTAAAGCATTCACATATTCTTTTTGAACACTCGATAGATTTTTTGGGTGCTTTTACCCCTCACAGCATTTGTTGAGATCAGATGTGACTTAGAGTGACAGGGTAGGGCCAGGAAGGACTGCGGATGGGGACCTTTGCCTCTGCTTCCAGGCTATCATCCCACCAGGATTTTTGCTTCTGCTGGCAGTGTAACCTGGTGCTACTGAGGGCAACTCTTTAAGTGCCCCAAGCATTTGCCTACATATAGGCAAATATATTTTTTCCTAAAAACGAGGCATTGTCAGTCTTATGTGTAAAGTTCCTTGTAACATGAACAGATGCTGAAAAGCTCAAAATTATTATACATAACTTGAGCTAAATCCTGTATTGAAGAGAGTTTTCATATCTCTTTAAATATGCTGCATCAAGATAGCTTGATGGATTGTGAGACATGGAGTTTCCTTCCTAGATTAAAAAGCAAGTGGTAAGTGCAGAAAGTATAACTTAATAAATTAATGTCTAAAATGGTGTTTTGAAACTGTGAAAAGGGAGGACTTGGCTATTTTAGGTACAGCAGGCCTCAAAGGAACCTGATAAACAGGATGGTAGAAGCCATTGAATTTAAGGGAAGGAATTGAGAGCAGTCAACATATTGCCAAACTGACACAGTAATTGATCAATAAAATGCTATTGAAGTACAGGAATAGTTAGGATCATCTTACATCCTAAGACATTAGATTGTCACATTTCTTAGATTTTTAAATCTGGGAAGGCTCAGAGAACTTGTACCAAAAAATAAGCTTGCAGGAATAAATCTCGGAGAAAAGACTGGATGAAATAAAAACTCAAGTGAAGGCTTGAAGAATAACTCCAAATTCACAAAGCCTAAAGAACGTGTGTTTCTTTGTTTCTTTGTTTTTGTTTTGTTATGAGGGATGATGTTAATTATCAAATGAAAAAGTGAAGGAAGAGAAAAAGGTATAAAATGGAATTTCTCTCTCCTGAAGAGTTTCCTTCTGAACAGTCTTCTGTGCAGCTTTTCAGCAAATCAGAACAACACCCTTTCATGCAAACAACTATTCCAGCAAACCTGACTGAGGTAGCTTTTTAGGTCAAGGATTAAAAAATTGATAGGGTTAATAACAGTAAACCACTCAGAGAGATTACAGAGCATTACATTGTCTGAAAACTATAAAATGAAGAACTGGATGGCATTTTCAGTCCAGAGTGGTTTCATTACAAAAATTAAAATGAAGAAATAGCTTCCACAGGGAACGGTTCCAGAATTGTCCATGATTTAAGAGCAGTCTCCAAGTACTGGTAGGAAAAGATTCTTCTCTCATCTTCCCGACAAACTCTGCCTGTGAGAAGTTTTGCACTCCAATATTTTCCCCAAGGAAAGGCATGTAGTATTTTAAATTTACGCTCATTATTCCTTAGTCTTTCTGAAAGCTTATAGTATTAGATATGATTACTTTTTCAACTGAAACCTGAAAGGCACAGAAAGTATAAATAAAAGCAGTAACAGCATAAGAAACATGGCCTTTTCTCCTAAATTGTTATTCCTGGGAAGATTTATCCAGGTTTTCTGTGATTATTTGCTATTTTTTTGCTTTGTTTTATGAAGCCCAAGAGATTTATTGTGATATATTAGCCTGTTTCCACCTATCTTTGTGATGTTTAGGCTACAAGTCTGTTGGAGAAGGCAGTGTTTAACAGATAAAACAGAATTAAGAGTTGCTTCTGGCTGGTGCTATCATTGACCAACTGCCTGCCTGAACATTAGATGTTTCTTCTCCTTCCTTGGTTCTTTTAATAAGTTCAACCTGTTGTAGATCAGTTGTGAGGAAAGCTTAAGAATTAAACCAAGACTACTGGTGAAAGATGGCTAAAAATATTACTACTTTTGCTACTAGTAGGATAAACAGCTCAGTAACTGCTCAGAAAGCTGCTATTTTCTTTCTGTTCAACAGAACTATTCAGATGTGCGTCGCAGGCTGTGCATTGCTTATGGGAGAGGGAAGTAGGTCATTGGCTCAGGGCATGGGTGAGACATTTGTATTTGTGCCTTCAGAAATAATTCCTAGATGAACCAAATTGTTGGTTGTTACAGGTGTGTTGCAATGAATGTTCTCAAACATTGAAAGCTCAGGGTGGTCCTGGTAATAAGAAGTTGTACTTACGGTATGCGATAGTAATTTGTCAACAAATTATGTTAATAATCACTCTATTATCTTTGCAAGTGCTCAGTAACCTTACAGCATATCAACAAAGCTACACCACATTTGCATCAAGTGTTTATAAAGGTGAAAAATTGCCTAGCTTGCTGGTAATGCGGTCTGCATAAAATGTTTTGAGACAAAAGAGGTAGGATGCTGCTTTCTAGTGAGGGGTAAATGCAGCAATAAGTACCAATTAGAATAGCGGTAGGTGGTACACTAGAACGACTAAATAAATATGTACATTTTTACAGTTTTTTTTGTTTCTTAATTTAACTTTTTATGTAAAGCTATGAGATATTGATAGCTATTTTCAGAACTCATTTGCATCTCATCTTTGAAATGTTCATGTTTTGCTAATGTAATGAAAAAAGAATGTGATGTTTGAAAATGAATAATTCTTTTATACTTACATTTTTTCAGTGGTGCGAAAAGTTGTCAGATGTAAACACTTGAAGCTTATTGTACTGAAAACTCAGAGGCCGTGTTCAGCTGTTATACCACAGCTTCAAAGACTTTATCTTCTAAAAAGCCTCGGTTTTTGTTGTGCATGTACAAGTAAACAAATTTGTGCTGTGCCAGATTGAAAGCAGGTAATCATTTTTTGCCTTACATGTGAAAAGCCGTGGGGTCTGTTCGTTCTTTGAATTAGACATCAGTTGAAAACAGCAGATCCCAGAGGTGCGAGGCCCAGCGCGGAGCAGCCCCTCTCAGGCTGCGAGGCAGGAAATGGTAACGCTTCCTTGACTTGCCTCTGGATTTCATTATCGGCTTTGTGATACGTATAGTCCTCGTCAATCCTTATTCAGCTTTAAAAATGAAGATTTTAATTACTGATACTTTATTAGACATTTTGAGAAGAATTCTAGGGAAGGTCAAAGACTGGGTATGTATGTTATAGGTATTTCTTTGTTTTCCATCTTCTTTGTCCCTGTATAAACCCATTTGGAATCTAAATGAGTTTTTGTTACATCCTCTACAAGTTTACCAGGCACGAGATTTTCAAAGAAGAGATCTGAGATTCTGCAAATCTTTATTTTCCGGTGACATTTTACTTTAGCAGAACATTTCCAAGCAACTGTGTATGAGACTATTAAACTATTGCTAAGCTTTAACTATGAGAGTAGGACTTTCTCTTTTTTTTTTTTTTCTTTGTCTATTTTTATACTTATTTGATTGCATGGCACAGGTTATGATCAATCATTATTCTAGTAGGAATTTTATGTTATTTCCCCAATCCTGTTGCCCTCAGTCTGACAGCTGTTCCCTTGACATCTCCCCAAACTAGTCATACTGTAGAAGTAAATGATGACAGGCAAACTAAGAACTGTAAGGGATTTATCTCTTCACCCACTGTCTTTCATGCTGACAATCATTTTTCATTCCCAAAAGAGACTGTCAGTTTCTTGGATGACCGCTTATGCTTCTTGGATTGCAACCGTATTTGTTTTTATTTCTGAGGCATTCAAGAGATGGCAATGTGAAATGAGTGACCCTTTTCATCCCTCATCTTGAAGAAAAATGGAAATGACTAACTTGTCTCATTTCAGAGTAAGCTTAGCATTTTCTCTTCCTATCTTCAGCTAAATAATTTTGAAAGAGTTACTTCATTAGAAATGTTTTGAGTATCCTTATGTAATTGATTTTGTGCACTATTTAAAATAGGCTATCACAGCACCAAAAATGTTCACTTCTGCAACTGCAGCTTGCAAAGTTGTTTCATTTGTTTCATTGTTTCTGAGTCCTCCAAGTAAGTACCCTTGTGAAATGTATAAATGAATGACGGAAGAAAAAAAAAAAAAAAAAAGTCCCAGTAAAGCAATCATGGGGTATTAGTGAGTAATTTATCATCTGAAAACAGATGTTTTTCTACTCTTAATTCACTGCAATTCTGTGAAACCTATAAAGTCAATCCTATAAATGTGAAGAGAAATCCACAAGTACTGGGAACAGAAAATACTGACTGACCCATCAGTTAAAAGTTGTTCAGCCAACCTGTCCCAAAAAAACAGCAAACAAGAGGCTCAGTAGTTGTGTCTATTTTCTGTTCCAGTCATGGAGAGAAAAACAGGCAGTGTGCTCTTTCCAGTGAAAGCTGTGTCTAGTAGCATTCTTCACAGAGGAGCTGGAAATTAAAAATAACAAACACACATGATGACAATGTATTTTAAAAAAATAAAAATAAAATAAAGTTTTGAATTTAGGCCAAACAGCCCTAGAGAAAATGAGAAATTCCTAAAGCACAGGCTTCCTGCCAAAACAAACCAAACGTGTTTCCAAATCAAAGCATGAGGATAATAGTCATGTTATAAGATGGGAGTATTGTATACTGTTTGCTTACGTTGAATGCCTAGTCTAGGTCGTGCTTTTTAACCTCAAATATGAACAGAAGGTACAAAAACTTGAAGCCTCTGTTCATGACATTACCATTTTTTCTTTCAGCTAAAGGTTTGTGAAATCCACATTTTATAATCATTTAAATCAAGAGGGTGAACCACAATTTTTATTGCGTTCTTTCAACAAACATACATTTGAGTTAGTGAGGTGATTCTCTCAAGTATGCTTACATCTTCTGTTACTTTGTGATGCTTGTGCTTTGCATTTCTTTTGATCTCTTGGACTGTGTGTTTTATCTCCTTGCAAATATGAAACATTACTTCATTTAATACCTTTCCATAGGTATTCTAAGGGTTCTGTAGTTTCCTGTCTTCCCTGTTATGTAGTAAGATGAACTGGAAAGGGTCTTGTCATTATTTGAAAAATTTTGATAGGATGTCCTTCTCTTTCATGTCGGAGGGTGTCCCAAATATCCCTCTGTGAAGGCTCATGTAACGTAAGAAATTAATATTCAGTGAAATGTATGTTAAGCTAAATGGAGAAAATAGCATTAGGATGGAAATAGCATTATATTCTGTGCATAGCTAACCTGAATAATCTATACAATTAAAGGAAATTACGGAAGGCAAGTATTCAAAAAGGGATTAGATATGTAAATTGAAAAATAAGAGCATCTACAATTACATTAGTTGAGAGCAAATGTCTAAAGATTATAAAATTTATTTTTGGGGACATGAAGAGTAACAATGTAGAATTAGGCATAAATGTGCTTCTTTGGTTAATCATAATTATAAAATATTCTAATTTCTCTGTAAGACTTGGGATAAAATAATGAATAAATTGAGATCTGATATGATACTTTCAATATCTCAGATTTTGGAGAATATTGGAAAAAGTACTGCAATGTATAAAGCGGCAAAAATGATGTAAAATTCTAAACATGAAAGAGAAACTGTTTAAGGAATATAAACGTCAGTGATGGATGTCTTTGTGTTGGCTTCACAGCACTTCATCTTGTTTTTGGTTAATCACTGTACAAATTTTATAGCCTGTAATTATCTTTAATTGTAGGGATACACAACCGTTATTATGTTTAACTGAAGATGATAGCTGTGCACAATCCAAGAACCTGTGAGTTCTCATTTGTCTTTATGTTTTCTAGAAAAGAGTATAGAATTATAGTGTTCGTAGGTGTTTCTTCTGTCACTTTAGGAGCAATATACATAACAATTATTTCTATTATCAACACCTTCCACTCATAAAAGGCTTTGCAGAGCTAGGAGAAATAACTTACTTTGCAAATATCTGTCATTAACTGGCAATGAGAAGGTTGTAGAATAGTGACAAGAAATGGCTTAGGCCATAACTGTGCTGGCACCTCCAGAGTTGCCACTTCTTTCCGGTAGCTGGTGGCACTGTTTGGCTGCCGGCACGACTGAAGATCATCTTCCTCTGTGAGACAAAACTCAGTATCGTCCCCTCCCGTTCAAGAGTGGTTGGGTGGTTTCAAGGGTAGGGAAGAAATACAGTAAACCTATACTATGTTAAAAATTTCTATGTTAAAGAAATACAGTTTGGATGGCAAGTGTTCCGGAAACACGTGTGCGTCCTGATGTAACATAGAACTTTTTGCTCCTGTAAGGAAAGGACGCTGGGTCTTACTGGTCGGAAGGTCATTGAATGGCGAGACTGGAAAGGAGTTGTATGAAGGAAAACATTATGCCTTGTGATCAAGATGTAAACGAGATGTGTCTCTCTGCTAAGCAGGTGTATTTCATGGAGTATGTTTCTCCTTCGTTCAAGCTGTAAATTTAATTCTGGGATGGTCTCCTGACTGCTCTTCCCCATAATAGGCATTTTTCTGGAGTCAGCACCCCTCAGTTCATCAAATGTCAGGTGAAAGAAGCATATAGGTGATCCAATCTGTGATGATGAATTGCAGTTTTAATAATTATTTATTTTCCTGATGTTTATTTTTACTAGAGGAGGGATCTAAGTGAAGAGAAATAAGAAATGATATCACATTATTAGCGCTTGCACATTATTTCAGTAGTATAATAAGAGCCTGTGAGTTTATCTTGGAGCTTCTACAACCTGAAATATTCAGTATAAAAATAATAGGTGATAGTGCACTTATACTATATATGAATACAAAAAAAGAGTAAAAGTAGATCCTGTGTAATATATACTCTCTGCAGCAGTTCTGAGAACAAACAGATGTGTTCTCCAGAAGTCACTAAATCAGAAATGATAACATTTTGTGGTTCGTTTGGTATCTAGCAAATGCATATTTTAAAAGAGGAGGTCATAGAATGTAATCCCTTAGGCTGAATAACAGTTATGTGCCTCAGCTTAACTTGAACAGAAACATGAACAAATTAAGGCTTTTATCAAAACTTCATGACTTGAAGATTAGATGAAATTGATTTGTGGCTTAATGGAAGAATTTTAAGGAGATCAAGGACCAGATTTTGTTCAATGGAATTATAAATCTGAATGCAAGTTAATATTTGAGCCTTCCAGAATTGGTAGTGGGATTTAACTTCTTTTTTTAATATTGTTAATAACTTTGACATTAAAAATGCTCTTTTGCCCAGACTTTTAGAGAGAGAGGTCTGCCTCAGTATGAACCATCTAAAATAAAGAAAACTTTTACAAGATTGTATATGAAATCATATACAGAATATCTTAGAGATGTGCCTTTTGTGGTCAATAAAAACTAGTTATAGTTGTTGCATTCATAGAAGTAAGTCATTGCAATGAGTAGAGGGAAGGAAAGCCTTTTTGGAGCAGGCATCTAAAAGAGCTCGTTTGCTTCTCTCTACCTAAACCATAATGGGAGGGAAACTACTAGAAATGGGTAGAGCTAAGAAATGCTGCTACAGATATAATTGAGGATGTAGAGGCTTTAAATAAGTTCAGGCTGTCACAGTGAGGTGCATTTCTAACTGTCAGAGTATAGAGGTCTGGAACAGTTTTTCAAAATTAGTAATGACAAATGTGACACACTTTTTCTGAAAAGGAACACAATGGTTTGCAGTGGTAGGACAGAACAGGACCCTGCGACACAGGGGATCCCTTCCAGCCTTATGCTCTTCTGTTGAGCTATCCTGTTCTTTCTTAAATAAATTAATATTAGTAAAGAATCTATGTTTTAAAATTGTTTTAATTTGCCTCACTTATGAAAAAAAAAAGATTTTTTTTTTCTTATTTTTAATATAAGGAATTGAGAAATAAGACTATGAAGCAGTACCCATTCAGTCCAACTGAAAGTAAAAATCTTCAGTCTGGGTACAGACTGTCAAAGAGATCTTGAAAATCTTTAAGAAATCTCAAAGCTGTTAGCAAATGGTCTCTTTTCTTACTGCTATTTGTAATTGCCTCAGTTAATTCATGTACTTCCCAGGACAGCTTTATAGAATGGACACCTTAAAGCTCCATTTAAGGTTAACTACACAATTTAAAATTGATCAGACTTATCAAGCACATGACTCTGTGATGTAGTTGAGAATAAAACCTAAAAGAAGCAGGATTCAAACCATGAATAGTTATTAAACTCTGTTTGTGCCAGTACTACCCCCCAGAAAACAACAATTTTTCTATGGTGTCAGCAAAAGTAGTACACAATTCAGGAGATAACATTTTACCACTACATTTTTAAAGGGAAAATATCCTCTGATGACTCTCTAAATTTTATTCCTGCTGCTTGGTTTTATCTCATCTGAATACAAGTAATGCCCATAGCTGTCCCTGGAAGGTTGGCCTCCCCAGCTGTCTTGGGGAAAGGAGACTGCCTTCAGGAGAGGTTTTGACTGAAGAAAGCATTAAAGTTCTGTGACTTCTCTTATATTTATATTTGTCTTAGGAAAAAGAAGATAGGTTAGTATTAACTTCTTTTGAAACTGCTAGCAAATATGTCTCATCTGGTTATGACAATATGTAAATGCTAAAAAGGGAGAGGGAAAAAATGGAATAGAAAAAGTCAAAATACTAAAGAAAACTCGATAGTGCTAAGCTACATTTGGAGATGGAGATGTGCCTTTCAATCCTACTCATACTCATCGTAGCAACTGTAAGAGATAAGAATGAAGAAAATAATACCGAAGTCCTGACGGTGAAAATGTTCTGATAACAGATCCTGGGGAAGATGGATTTCAGTTGAAGTGCTGCCCTGGGCTCTTTTACAATGGAACTGGATGGAGCATGTGAGCTCATGTCAGCTACACCATAAGGGGATGTTGTCTTTAAAACAGGCGAGTGATTCTCCCCCTGTGATGTCTAAGCAGAATCTGTACTTCGACCAAGTGAGAGCCTGGTACAAGAGAACAGAAACTACTTGTTAGCAAATTATGCCTCTTTGCAAAGGTGTTAGCCCCAGGTGGTCTGAAGAAGTGTCTGTTTCCTGAAGTGCTTTCTCAGTGTAACAGCTGGAGAGAGAGAAAAAAAAAAAAAAAAACTGCAGAAAGAAATGATCTTATGTTTGGGTTATTGAAAATAATAGAGGAATCTTCCATGCAGTCAAGATCAGGTGAATTAGCTGCACCTGATGAGTTTGTTTTATAAATGAGGTGGTGATTTGTATTCACTTAAATGCTAATCTTTGTACAGAAAAGAGGAAAGGGAAAGTACATTTTGGATATTGTGACTTTCATTAAAACATATGCTGAAAGCTTAAAACTGAACAGCTTCATATGATGGAGGACTACCCTGTTTGAATCATTCCCTCCCTTATGAAATTCATACTTCAGGCTATTATTTACAATAGCAGATAGGTTGTTGGTTCATCTGGTGATATATCTGGTCCAGGCTGTCTAGCATATAGAAAACATTTCTAGAAGAAACAGAAATGTTATTTCACCAGGTCCTTCAGCTTGGCAGCCTCTTCAGTTTTGCTGCTCCTAGAGAATCTAATTGGATGGAGTTTGTCGAGCACAGGAGCATAGGAATGAGCTTGCTGCAGCAGCTTTTGACCCTGGCTGCTGCTAAGCGTCTTTGTGCTGGCGGGATGGAGGCCTCGGTATTGCTGTTCTGGGGAGGAAATTTCAGCACTGAGTCTTTCTCAGGCTGTGAGCACAGGCCCAAACTGGGGAGGAGGAGACCCCTGGAAAACTAACCCAGGTTGGTTTGCTAAGAAAGGCATAGCCTTACTGGAGGAGTAGTTCAGTGGAAATGTTAACGCCCAAATAGCTACAGGATGCATTAGCACAGATCCGTGACCAGTTTGGGGATTCCCTTTCTTGCTGTCTGATCAGAACAAGCTGCAGGCACGCGGCATGCACTGCTGCTCCTTCCTATTGCTTTGTCACTGGGTATCAAACCTTCAGCCGTGGCCACTTTCTTGACTGTTTTCATGCTTAAACCTTTATAATGAATTTATAGTTCACAGTCAGGTCTGCTTAGGCCATAGTTTTAGCAAAGCCTTTGTATGAGCACACATATTGAGCAATTCTCTAGGAAGACTTAGAGATTGGGTATAGCTGTTCCTGTATTATCTTTATTTTATTCATCAGTAGGTATTTAAAACATATCAGATGCTATCTGTGTGCTTTTACAGCTTTTGTTGATTTATTTGAGGCATTAGTGAGAAAGATTAAATACCCCATTAATTGTGACGAATCTAAGGAGGTACAAAAAGACTTGATTTAATCATCAGAGAAATAGGGACAAAATACTATCCTAATTATGCAGTATTAACCTGTAAGTATGTGCATGTTCAATTATATTTTGTAAAAAATATAAACAAAAACACTTGCAGCAATACAGGACTTGCTAACCGCTACTGGTTTATGTAATGTTAATTGTTCACATTTTTTTTCATAATTGAACAATTGTTGCTTTTCACATGGAAAAAAAGAGTAGACCAAATCGCCCCTCACATCTTTTATAACAGATACTGTGTGTGGCATTTTAGGCTTGTAGTGTCCAAAGTGTGATGTTGCACATAACTTCTGTAGTTCCGAAAAAAATTAGTACATGTGGAGGAGCGTGTGCATGGATGGATAAGAAACAACACAGGACTTTTGAGAGTTGCAGGTCCTTGATTCTCTTTTACCTTTTTCCTTTTCTCTTTTCTGACAAACTCTCCCAAATTGGTGGGCAGTTATTTCTTCATCCTTTTATAGGTGTGAAAAATGTATTTCCCCTATTTTTAACTTCAGATCACTGGCATCCTTTGTTGATCAGCTCCACTTTGCCTTTCTCTTGAAAAGCCTGATCCAAGAAATACTTTTATCTCAAGCAAAATTGAACCCCCTGGCCCAATTAAAACCTTCCCATACCTTTTGGGCAGTCAGGGAGATCAGATGGGAGGGTTGGCTCTTTGTATGTTATAGAGGCAGAGCATGTGAGGTGCGACCAGCCTGGATACCCATCAGGCATCGAACGCTGGCAGGCCTCTGGATGATTAGATTTAGATGCTATCTTGCAAATGGAGCATGCATGTCAGTGTGCGTTTAATTTTTTTCTATTGCATCTGCTAATGTTATTGACACAGTATTGTATAAGACTCTTTTTAATGCTGTTAACAAAAGAATGAAGTTATGAAGCAGAGGCATCAAGTTCCCTCACACTACCACCACGGCTGATAAATCTGAGAAAGGAATTTCCTTGGCAGCTGATAAGTCTCTTTGCTTTCATCTCTGTTGCAGAGTTTGTTTGAGGACAGATGTGCTTTTGTTTGTTAAAGGGTCTATTTTTTATTTTAAGGTGCAGTACTAAGGGAAGCCTTGGAGACCTGCATAGCATGAATTCGTGCTTTCCTAAGTCAGTTTGTGTCAGAGCGGCTTAATTGTGATTGAGGTTTTAGAGTTAGAGGGAATCTCATATTAATGCCTTTCCAGCTCCTGGCTGCTATGCCCATGCAGAGCACGGAATGAACTCTGCTATTTGTGATTCGCTGCTTTGTATTTCTTCCCAGTGAAGTATCCATCCACGGTGCTTACTACTACAAAATGCACTTCATGCAAACAACAAAAAAGCTGTGAAAATACTTTTCTGTTGCCAGAGTGGACTCGAAGGAATTCCTGGTGCTTTACCGAATCCCCGAAGCACACACACTTCTGTTATGTTGCAACTTGACTTGCAAATAGGTTTCAGTAATTGACCAGCTGTCACATCTGTCAGTAATACTTTTACTCCGTAGCATCACACAGCTTTCACTGGGCAGTTTAAAGGAATCCTGGCTTTAGAAATACTAGTAAAAGTAGTAGGAAGTATTGGTAAAAGAACTGTCTCATTTGACGCTTCCAATTCCATCATATTGAAATCTGTCATCCTTTTGCAGCTTTATCTATGAATATTAGAGGGAAACAAATGCAAATGGTGAGAGGAATTTTGAAAAAAGCAAGTGCTGATTTGAAGACCATGCTTCTAGCTGCTAAGGTTTATATTCTCTTTGTCAAGTTAATCCTAAAATTACTAAAAAATAAGGTACATAGAAATCTACCTATGTTGTTATATATGGAGAATAATAAATTTTACAGTTTTGTTGATGATCCAAAGCTCTTGCCAGATTGTTCAAGTGGCCACTTTTGGAACAGCAACTTGATTAATTCTGACAGTGAAGAACTGAGGGAAGGCTGGACCTGAGTATCTTGTTCGATGTCCAGTGAAAATATCTTTTGCAAGCTCTTGACACAAGTACAATATCTTGCGTGTAAGAAATGTAACGTTGGTGTAATGAGTATGCTCTTTGTAGGTGCTTTCTCTCCTTTCTATTCATCTTTTGTTAAATTGATTTTTTTAAGCAGCTGTGCTGACAAGTGGAAGTCTCATGATTTTTCTTAGTCTGTCAAATTCTTTTGATTTCAGTGTAATTTTTCATGTAGATTTAGTGGTGTTTCAGTTTAGCTGTGAATTCAGAATCATTTGCACCAGCGCTTTCTCTTGAAGCTTAGCTATGTCAAGTAATAATTATGCAGTATTTCTTTATCTTTCATCTTCACTTTCTGAAGAGGTAAACAAAGATAATACAGCTCTCTGAAGTATGAAATTATTGCTGGATATACAACAAAGTTCATCCGTGCTTTTCAAGAAATCAGTGTTAAGGATAACTACTTCTTTATGGCCATGTATTGTTTATTAGGATATAAATATTTAGTGCTTCTACTGTTCCATAAATTTACTTAGACATAATTTGGAGGAGAGCTAATGCATGAATTCTTTGCTTTCCTTTATTACTCATTTTTCCTCAGCCAATACGTGTGCATAAATTGAGTAGCAATTTGGAAAATTCTCCCTTCATTGAGTGCCACTTAGGTGATTACAGGATCTGCAAAGGCGAATAGCATCTTAAAATATTCTGGGGAGGGAAGGAAGTGTTTCCGGTGCAAGGCAGGAGAATACAACAAATTCACTACGATGTTGCACTCTTGAGGTCTATCGTACGTTCGGCTTTCAAGTGATGATTTCAAATTAGAGCACAGAGTAGCTTCTAGGACACTCAGAGCAGCAGTGACTTATGGTATGTGGAAGATCTAGAAGGGGATGGCATGTTTAACCTAGAAAAATGAGAAGTGAGAGCAGAATGTGTTTATTTTCTCTAACTGCATGATGGTGGAAGTGACAGAGCAGGAATAGAACTACTAATGCATAGTGCTAGCAGGTGAATAAATAGGGAGAAATTAAGCATGAATATTTTCAGGAGCAATATTGAAAAAGGTATACTATATTTTAGCTAGCAGAGACTTAAGTTTTGGAGAGAGAGAGGAATGTAATATTTTTCACATGATACTTGACAGTTTTTGATAATTATAACTGTGGTTGCCTGGCAGCAAGAGACTGGCTCCACTGACCTATGTGTTCTCTTGTATATTGTGGTTGTCTACTTATCTCTGCTCCTCTTACCCTTAGCACCTCACTATGCAAAATGTAGTCCTTTGTCGCTGGCTGGCTGCTGCTCTGAAAGAAAAGATTTTTATTTCCTATTTTTTTCTCCTTTCTCAGTTTTTAGGATAATCAGAAAAGGAAGATTACAAATACTCATATTTGTAACAGCAGCTGTTCTGCTGTGCGCTCTCTCTGAAAATACCCGAGTAGTTGGTACTAGCTTAAAAGTCTCAGTTGAGGGTTTGAAAATATTATGGGAATTATTGGTAGACAGACAATAAGTAAAAGTAAGCGTAAATGATCTTACGGGTTCAGCCAGTGGGGCTTAGTTTGGAAGAAAACGTGGTGAAGCCAGTGGGTGTCTCTAGACTGTGTCAGGAGCACCCTGACCCTCCTTTTATTGCAGTTCCTGTATTTATGTCCATGTCACGTTAAAGAAAATTATTAAAGAGGACAAAATAGCAAATGGATGCTATGTGAATGTTTACTGTTTCAGAAGGTGTCAGTGTTGTAACGACTTTGCTGATATTGTAAAGAATTTTTAAAAAATCAGCATGCTACAGCAAATGTATTAGCCAGGACTGAAGCACAGCTATATCCTCAGGGGTGATGCATGGCAACTCTTCAGTAATGCGTACAAACGCTGCAAAATAAAACACGAGCAAGAGGACAGGATAGCCATATGCTCGTTTCAGCGTATTTATAATGCATATAAAAGGGGGAAAACATTTCTGATCAGTGCTTGAAATTTGTTTCTTTCCTTCTACTTGGAGAGCATGAGAAGTACAAATAAAGGAGTCCTCAGGGCACCTGTTGTTACATAGCACTAAATTATTTTACAAATGTAGAAATTAGAATTTCATCTGTTAATAATTGACTTCAGAATGCTCTTGTAAAAAAATCCCAGGCCTTTTCATCTAATTTTGTACCTCAGTGCTAAACTCAGTTGAAGGCTGTTGAGTTTCTTTCTTTATATATTTAAACAGAGAAAAGGAAATTTTTAAGGGCGAACACTGTGTATGTTACTAATCTGCCCTAGTATTTCCCTTGGGATAATAAAGGCTTCGCAGGGTAGCGGGATCCCATATGGTTGAGATTTCTTGACCATGTTTAGCATAAGCATAATTTCTTCCTTGTGCTTAGCACAGTTCAGCTAATCAGAAATTTGATAGAAAGCTGAATAGTATCATAACTGAAGCTTTTGCTACTTTGACCTTAAGGAAAACAGGAGCAGTTAGACATCCCAGATGTCATGCTTCGGACAAAGGCATTTCTGTATGTTCTATTAGGTGGCACGGGGGGAAGTTTCAGTGTTTCAGTTTCGTTTGAAGTGAATTTCTTTGATTGCTGGTATATGCAGAACACACTGCTTGGTGCATAGGAAGTCGATGGCTTATGGTTGTTCAGAGAACATGATTGATGCTTCTCATGCCAGCAACAGCCACACGTGTGGATGAGTTGCAGTTTTCTCTCTTCCATTAGGTTCAGTAGTTCTGTTAATGTCTTTGCTTTCTTTTATGATGACTTGGCTGGTGAAAACTGTTGTTATCAGCTGTTGTCATCAGTTGTTATTCCTGAAGACCATAAAATTTTTTCCTATCTACACATTAAGTACAGCGTTCACAAACGCAATGCATATTTTTTGAATCTGTCAGCATGCCTCACACCTCACCCATGGAAACCTTTTTATAAACAAAAGAAGTTCTGTCTCCATGGCCAATTTACTGGGTAGTTTATAGGCATTTAGTAGCAATTGTTCTTTATCACTCTGATTTGTTTTTACCATCTATGTAATACTGCAGTCACCAGATGTAGAAGTAACTTGTTACATATAAATGAGGAAAACTGGAAGTAAACAGTTGGCTGATAGCTCAGGAGGATTTGGTTTGTTGTTTAAACTCTGGTAATATTGCTGTAGTGTGTTAGCCAATTTGCATCATTTTTTTTTAAATGTTGAATTTGAGCTAAGTTTTATTTTTGGGCTTTCACTGACGTTGTACAGAGTTCTGTTTTTAGGTTTAAGCAAGATATATTCATATGCACACACAACGCACACATCCTTGCCTCTAGCAAATTTGTGCTGTCCATAACCATACAGATTTTTGAAGCAGATTTAAATTAGAAACTTTATTTTCTCTAGATACAATATTTATATGGATGTTGTATTGTTTTGTATTCGGCAATTGAATGGCAGTTTGTTACCTGTGTTGACCTCGTAAGCTTCTGGCATGGTAGGTGTTGCCAGGTATTTACAGATACCTAAGGAACATTGGTAATGCGCTGTTATAATGTAATTTGTGTTGGCTGGCTGCTATGTTTCTTTCAATTAATATTTGAGTTAATTTGGTTTCTTACCAAGTTAAGAAGATTAATGATTACTAAGTCTCTCATGGTCCCACATCAGAAGAAAGAAGCTACAAGAACTATCTGTGCCAATTCCGGCATACTCTACAAAGTGACTGTGCTATAAGAAGTTCAAACTGCAAAAAATGCACAAAGAAACAAGATAGATATAATGAATAGCTTCCTCCCCCTTTTTGTTTTTGAGAATTTTCAAGCTTTTTTCTCCTTACTACTGTTTCTTTTCATAAAATACAAATTGTTATAGTGTCTTTTTTTATGTGCATTTTATATATCTATCTATATATATATATATATAGTAACACTTCAGAAATTAGATAATTGAGCAGACATTGCTCAGGTGGATAAGGATTAGCAAATCAAGTTTATCGTTCTAATTCTGCAATCCATCTTCAGATTTGGGAAATTATGCACGGAGAACTGCATTATTTTCTGCCTTAATCCTCTAAGGAGAAAGAGGCAAAGCCTTGCAGATTAATATTTATAAAAATAGCAGCAAATTCCTTTAAAGAGAACAACAGTACAGCATAAATGGTCTGTAGAGCAAATACTCTAATAATACTTCTAGGACTAAAAGCCTAACTTTCTGAAGAAATTAATATTTTCCCTGGGATTTCCCTTAACCCCCAAATAAATTGTGATAAGCAATTTATAAAGCAACACTAAATTTTAATTAGAAATCCTCAATGAAGGTCCTTCTAGATTGGGTCAGAATACAGCAGGAGTGATTTTGAGGTTGTGCCTGCGTTTGTGTACAAGGTAAGAGGACAAACTCAGGTGCGGCTCTGAGGGGATGCAGGGAGTGGTGGTCCCAGCAACCGCTTGGACTTCGAGTGGTGCCAGGGGGCAGTGCCAGTGGGAGCTGGAAGGTGTCCGCAGTAGTGGGAACTTTTCACTTTGTTTTCCATTCCTGGCATGTTGGGGTGCTGCTCCAGGACTGAGATCTTTTGGTGCTAACCGAACTCCTTGTAAAAATTTCCGAGACCCAGGAAACTTGTCTTTGATGATGCGTTGTTGTTCTGGTTTCCTGTTTTTTCTCTGGTGGTTTTCTCTATACCACATCAAAGCCTCAGTTTCTGTGCTCAGTCAAGGACAGAGGTTTTTTGCACCTATGTTTCTCGTGAGGCATGGGGGAGATGGACCAGTCTGAGGGGTCACTGTTGATGGCAGCCTGGTGCAGCTGGAGGGGAGGGCACACCATGCTACAGGCATGGAAACAGTGGCAAAATTAGAGGAAAAGAAAATGAATGTGGGATTGTAGCAAGCACTGACGCTCGAAAATACTGGGACTCCCTGTTCTGTGGTATCATACAGATGTAACCAGATCACTAGCAAGGAAAAAGAGTGTTAGGCTTATGTAGTTCAATGTGTCCTAAGGAAAAAATCACCTGTAGAACTTCTAAGTCAGTAGAATGTGAGCTGTTGCTCTTTTTTCATTTAACAAATATTTTCTGAGAATATCTAGGGGTATTAACTGTGTTGGATGCAGATTGTGTATGCATATATTACATATTGTCTTGTATTACTGTAAATGAATGGTATTTCTCTGACTGCTAGGGACTGAATCAAGAGGGATTAATTAGTGTCAACTCTGCTGATGCAGCTTCTGGTATGAACTTATTACCCACATGCCTAATTTCATACAATAAGCCCCACAGAAGTGTAATAAATAGATTTGGGCTTGATGCACAAAATCTAGATTGAGTATCACCTTTCCAGGCTGTTGGCATTGGTTCACCAATTGGGTCTGCTTCTGTCTGTTACCTAGCCAGAAAAGCACTTATTTTGATCTTTTGCTTATATCTGTATGGTCAGATGCATATATATACATACTCTGACAAATCTGTAATTTCAGAATATGTATAATTTTCATTTCTCTTTTAAAGTATAGGATCAGAGAATGGGCTGGGCATGCAGTCCATTCTACTGATCCAAAACAGGAATCTAAATCTTCATCATTCCTGATAAACGTCAGTGAGATTTTCCCTTGGAAGTGAGTGGTGATGGCAATTCCATGGTATCTGCAGGCAAACTGTTCTAATGAGTTTTTTGTCCTTATCATTGCTCCTGTTTTCCTAATGTTTTCCCTCTTCTGTCCTACTGCAAGTTAAACCTATTATTTCTTGTGCTATTCAATGAGGAGCTGGGAATCTGTTTCTGTTCTCTTTGTAGTTGTTACCTTGCCCCTTAGGCTAAATTCATCTTTTTTTTTTTTTTTTTTTTTTTTTTTTTTTTTTTTTTTTTTTTTTTTTGAGGGGGGAGAGGGATTTTGATGGATTGTCCTTTTTAAACTCTTATTTTCATTTTGCTTTTTGACATCTAGTTGATCTAAAAATGTGGTACTCATTAACAGACAGTATTTCAGTTAAGGCTTTATTGGTTAGTATTAAAGAGGAAAGATAATTTCTTACAGGTTATATTTATGGCGTGTGCCTTCTTTTTAACAGTATGATTTTGTTGACTTCCTTTCAGATTATTCCTCCTCTCCCTGCAACTCCCACTCATTTTCTGAGGCAATGTTGTTTAGAAAAGTGCTTCATGACCTGTATTTATGTTAGCAGACTATGCTTGCCTAGATGAAACAGCATGTACTTGCAGTTTTGAATTCCTCATTTAAGGAGCAGAACAGTGTGTTGTAACCATTTGAACTGCCTTGTGCAATGGCCAACCAGTGGCCTGTCCTCCACTATGCTTCAAATCTATGTTGTATCATCTATATATTCATATATAATAAATATTTCATCAGACAGGTAATAAAGTACCTAATAGTTCCTGATTCAGAAAAAATGATATAAAATCTGATTTCATATTATTTTTAAAAAGCCATTGATAGCTATTGTTTCAGTTTCTTTTTCTTGCTCCTTCTGCTCTTTATTCATCCTATGGATATCTTATGTTTTCATCTTCTTGTTTACAGCTTGTTTATGTAATTATTGTAAGAATATTGCAATAAGTTGCCAAAACGCCAAAAATGGACTAACTGCTTGGTGTTTCCCATTTCTATCTAGTTATTAAATTATATACTTCTGAATTAATTCAAACTGAATATCAAACAGCAAAGGTGAGAAAGAGTAATAATCCCTGTTGAATACTTTGCCCTATGCAGAGGATTTCAAGCAGAGCCAGAGGAAAGTATATTTGCATAACTAAAAGTCATAGGAAATAAAAATTGTCTTAAGATTCTAGAGAATATGAATTTCTTTCACATGAGAACTCTGAATAGGAAAATGGAAGTGCCCACAACATGGATTTCAGTTGCCTCAGAGAGGAGAAAACCTTTCTGAAGTAATTCTTTGTCTTTTTGGTAAGAATTGCTCTTAGCATGTGTAATTTTTTTTTTTAGTAAGTCCTCTGCTCTTTTTGTGACACTGCTTTTTAGTGTGGATTTACACAGGAGCTTGCAGTGGGTTCCTGGATGATCTTATCAATACCGTAGAATTCTTCACATAGCTACGTTAGGTAAAAGGAGGAGTGAGAAGGAAAATCTTCAGTTTAGCAACATTTAACTCTGAAATTAACTCTGAAACTGTCACAAAATATGAGAATATAAATTGTTTTTCTTGTATTGGTTACAATCCCTCTTATGCTATCTTTGCAGAATGATTAAATTCAAATATTAGTCCTTGGGGCTACACACAAATATAGAGCCTGGATGCACTCAATTTTGAATAGTGAGGCTGGCTTAACAGCTAATTCTTGTAACATCTGTCACATAATGACAAATATTGGTACTATGTTAATCTATTCCTACTAATTATGAAACTTATCCTGGCTAATTATAATGCAAAATAGGATTGTGATGACTTGATTTGTCAAGGACACATTATTTAACAATAACTTTGCCAGGGAAATCTGGTAACTTTTAATGGGTGCAATTGTGAAAAGTCCTTCCAGCCTTGGAATAGAAACTGTAATATTGGCACTCTTGTAAGCATTCCTATTGATTTGTGGTTTTGGGTAAGAAGGGCAGATATTGTTAGAAGGAAGTGGTGTGCAAAGCTTTTTAGGAATAAGCTTGATTTAGTTGCCTCTGTGTGCCTGCTGGAAGGGCATGGATCTCCTAGATCGTGGGGTAGCTGCCAGACTCCTGACCATGTCTCTTATAACCTGGAGCATCTCAAATACCATTAGATGCTTATATTTAAGCAACAGATTGAGGTCTAGGTTTTGAATACTAGGGGTATACAGCAGCTGAGTTGTACCAAAAGAATATTAAGAAGCTATGAAAAGTAAAGATTCCTGAGCTGGGATCATAACAAATTCAGTAAGCTTGTCCAAGATGGATCCGACTTTGATCTTGACTGAGAGTGAGGGAAACTCACTATTAAATTCTGTGTATTGAATTAATTTCGACTCAGCCAGATCAAGTCTAATATCCCTATTTAGAATAGGGCTATGGTGGCTTTTATGCATCCTTAGTAATGTTTCCTTAGGGATGCTATGTTGTCGGGGTGGGGGGGGGAGTGATTTTTGTGTATTTTAAATAGATCTGTTCAGTAAAGATTGCAGAATATACTCCTGAAGAACAGGGATGTTATTTCTACTCTCTTTGCGATTTAGAAGTTTGGCTAATTATATTCTGTCTGTCTTAAAACACCCTATGGTTTTAAATGGATAAGATATTTACTTCTACCTACTATTCTAGAGGGCTGACAGTGTTCATCTGTGCTGTTAAACCACTGCTGTGTTCTGCCTTTGAGTTGGCTGCGATTCAGTAGTAAATGGAATGTTTCTATTATTATAGACTTGAGAAGTGTTTTGAGATCTGTCAGGATGTAAAATATTTTGTAACTGCTTGCCAGCTAGGTAGATATCACAACCATTTTAGCTTTTTCTTATGTATGTTGCATTTTCATTAGCATTATTATTTCTTTGCAGTTTTTTGCGGGGAACAGAAATCCTGAGGAAAAAGTGATACACCGAGAATTATCTTGACACTTTTTTTTTTTTCCTTCTTAAGCAATACACAATAGGTGTTTGAATACCAAGCAAATACATTTAT
>VZSV01000001.1:7020307-7056706 GCA_013398735.1 Nothocercus julius | reverse complement strand
CCTGTATTTGCTGGAAGATGGAGGATCAAGATGGACCTGTTTCATGTTGTTAGGCCTTGATGAGCAAATAGAGGACAGGATTGTTAGGGTTTGAGATTTCTTCTTTAGACAAATCAATAGCAGAGAGATAGTATAAAAACATAAATTATCAGAGAATGATTCAAAACATAAGTTATGAATAAAAGGTCTATTTTTAGACATGAGCAGTGGGATGGTATTTTTTCTTCCTTGGACTTGATTTATATTAAGTATTGGGTAGTTTTGAAGCAAAACTCACTTTACTCAGTAATTCAAGCCAAAAGTGGTTAGCAAACCTGGGCAGTTAAAATATTTAACATGGACTTGACAATGCCAGAATACTGGAAAAGGATCACTGATTGTTTTTCCTTTTAATAAACTGAAGGGCAAAGATAAATTACGAGATCATAAATGCATTAATGTAGCTTCTAATGATGTACATTATATTCAGCTCTGTTTGCAATTTTTATGGTATTTCATTTTCAAACAATTTCCTACATGTGAAGACTCTGCTATGAATCCATTTGAATTACTTCTTTTGATGTTCAAATCCTAGCAAAGAGAATTATTATGAGTTGCCAAAATGAGACTTGCATTAAGGTAAAAAGTGTTTGAAGTACCTTCTGTTGTGCATTTGTATTGGTGTGGGGGGGAACTATTTCAGGCCTACTTGTGGTTTCTCCTGGAAATGTAATGGTGAGGAAGTGTTTGGAGAACAGGGAGGCTGACCAGAGAAAGCAAAACCCTGAAGGTGCTCAGTGGTGACAAACATTTGGATTCCAATATTAAAAGCGCATTTACAAAGGAGAAAAAAGTAAAGATGTATAATAAAATGAAAGCCCTTTTTGTGTTGGTTCTCGGCTTGGCTGAGAATCTTCAGTAGAATTACACTTGGAGTTTATGGTATCCATGAATTTTCAGATATTTCCTACAGTATTTAGTGTGTAATATATTGAGAGAGAAATAAATAGGCTCCTCTGTACAGCCCAGAAATTGTGATTCATCGTAGTGGCAGGGCTAAGTTGTTTCAGAGGCTAAAAACAGAGTCAGCACCAGGTGTGTTAGAATAAATAGATTCCAGGTGGTATAATCTCCAAATATTGAATGCAATTTGGAAGATAAATTTTTCATGAACTGCATCCCAGGGCAAGATAATCTGAGATGAAACATTTGTACCAAGGTTACAAATATTGAAAAATACGTCAAATGCCAAGTATCTTCCTAGCTGTTATTTCAGATAGCAAAAGCTATTTGGCCAAGAAAACGTGTGTGACTCCTAGGTGGGTCCCCTCTTCCCCATTTCCATTTTTTTAACCCTTGGACAGTGCTGGTTGTGAGAGAATTTGGGGTCAAAATGAGGGTCACAGCTCAGTGGTAGCCCAGAGATCCCTACGGTGAAGCAAAGATGTTAAAAAATGCAAGCATCGGTACTCAGTGTGTGTTTTTATTTTTTTTTTTTTTCTCCAGTGTCCTGGAAATGTCTAGTTACGCAGTGTCTGCTCAGGGTAACAACCTGCAACAAATGAATGGTTTTGAAGGCTGGAGAAATCCTTTTGTGTGTAAATTTGGATCCAGCTTCGGTTGTGAAGTGGCAGTGACCAGTTTTAGTTAGCGATGGTGTAGACAAGCATGAGCTCGCATTGTGCTTGCTCTTATGAAGCCTTAAGGGATGAAAAGTGATTTTGAGTCCCCAGAAATTTCTTTGGCACTTGTGTCAGTAAATCTCACATGCAGGAGGCCTTTTTCTGTGGGTCTTCAGTGTGAAAGCGTCTGCGGGCCGCAGGCCGGGTAACTGCTCCACTGCCCCCCGGCTCGCTCCCAGAGGCCTCCAGAGAACTAGGAAATAGGGCTTGTTGTGCCAGCTGGCGGCAGCTCGGGAAGACGCTGCTTCGCAGGAGAAATCCCAGCTGGGACGTGACAAGGGACCCAGGGATGAGTGGAGCTGCGGTTGCCCAAGTGTGGAGCAGCTGTGAGCTGCCCTAGGCAGAGCGTGGCCGCTTCCAGCCGGTCGTGGCCGCTTCCAGCCGGTCGTGGCCGCTTCCAGCCGGTCGTGGCCGCTTCCAGCCGGTTGCTGCTGGTTCTAGCCGGCCGCCGCCGCCAGCTGGCGGCAGCCACTGGGGTTAGGACTGGTCACCGGGTTTGGTGTATGCTGAGCTCGGGATGACGGAGGGGAGGTGGTCACTTCAGTTTGTGTTTCCTTTCCCTCGTTTGTGTTTCTTTCCCCTCCATATCTGAATTGGTGATTAGATGTGAGTGCGAACTGACAGTCAGGGAAATTAAGTAACAGCTCTCTGTGTTGTCCATGACACCCATCAGTGAAAGAAAGATTGCAGTTGTAAGTAGCACTGAAAAAATGCTTGAGCAACCAAAGGCCGATACATCTGCATTTCTAAAACTGTGTGTGATATTAGGCACGAAGTGCTGCCTTAGCAGTTGTGCATTTTAGCAGACATTTGCAGACATTCATACCAAATTAGAGCACTGCCACCACCTGCTTTGTACTGGGGTAAATACCCACTTGCCGGTAATAGGCTGTTCTTGTGCAGGATTCTTATGCAGGAGGTAGTCTTTATATTACTGTGTTGTCATTTAATTTAGTCCATAGCATTTGTTTTCTTTCAAAATAATCATCAATGAGGAAAAAGCACATTTCTAAAAGGATATAAAAATGTTTTTGTTAATTTTTCCTTGTCAGTGGACATATAAATAAAACACACTCCTCCTCTTCCACACCCACATACCGAGGCTGTAGGAACACCCTTACAGGTTGTCATCCTCTGCATTGCAAATGTCTCTTCATCCTTAACTTGTACATTTAGAAATAGGACCATTGGTTGTAATTGTGATCCTCAGACACATAGCCATGAACATAGCTGCAGGCTTGAGTCACTATTTTTTTCCTTCTTTTGAGTTGAGTGCTCATAGGTACTCATAGGTCACTGAAATCCATTTTTTTGCAGGCTTCTAAGAACAGTATCTGCTGCTATGTCTCCAAATTGCAAAGACCCTCCATTCTGCAAACAAGTTTAAAGATTCCTATTCTTCCTCGAATCTGATCAAAGATCTGCAAGATGAGCCATCAGGAATGACAGAGATTGGTGATGACGGTTTCTTGTTGAGGTGAGCATATTCTGCTGCAATGCATTATGAATGGAGTTATGGAAGTGTTGAATCCAAATGCCATGATATACATTTCAAAAATGAAAATGACAACTGAAGAAGGTAAATAGAAGTGCATATGCACACTCTGTTTGCCTGGAGCTCAAATATCACTGTACCTTTGCTTTGTGTACCCTGTGGCAGTGTTAATTTTCGTAACAGGCAGCTCGACAGATTAAAAAGTATTTAAAGTCAGTTATTTCCTCTCCCTTCACCAATTTTCTCAACCTGTCTGCTGTATAAAAATAAATAAAATAATTAAAAGCAAATTCCTTTTCCTGAGGTTTCTTTAAGGTTTTGCTTCCTCTATGCAATTGCATGCCAGCTATCACCTTATCTCTTACTTCCTTTATGCCTTTAGTTTAGTGCCTAAGATTTGAGGTTGAAATAATAAAAATCCTACTACTTCCTTCTCTGTCACTATTTTTCGGAGATTACTCTGACATCTTAGTAGCAATTATCTGTATGGCTCTAGGGGTGGACTGAAGGAAATATCTAGTGAGAAAAAGTGAACAGAAAGCCTTGTATTATGTGGAAGGGCGAGAAGTTGCAAAGAATCTCATTGTAAAAAGTTATACATCTTTTTTTTTTTTTCTACCCTAATCATCTCCTCTGATCTTTACAGTCTGCTCCAAGCAATGCTCTTTCTTTCTCTTCTGATGTTCAGATGGGAACTGTAAATCTGTGAAGTCTGAGAAGGCTATGCAAAACTGGGTTGTGGGTTGAAGAAAGGGACAACAGAATTTGTCACAGTTCAGCCTTGTTTTCTAACTACTCTATTAAAAAGTGTGTGAGAAATGTGGAAAAAGATATAAAATATGGGTCATGAAATTTCAAGCTGAAATGCACAAAATGCTGTTTCACACGAGATGTCTGGCAAACCTACCAAGAGAGATTCTGAATGTGACTGGATTACAGAATGCAACTTAGAGAATCAAGTTACATTTTAAACATAGAAGATAGCCTCCCTCTACATTTCTTTGCATTGTGTACCTTATTAAAGGCATGTCCTTTATCTTGGATGATTCTGTTACAGTTCTTTAAAAATCCTTCTGTTTCTGTCATAGATCTGCAATATGTTTGAAAGGCCATTGTGAAAAGGGTCTTTCAATTAAAATTTTTCCTCTGGATTTGCCAGACTATCAAAACTTTGTATTGATTATTGTACTCTTCGTTATGCTCAGTGATTGCAGTTCCCTTTAGAGCTTTCCTAATTTATACTATCTGACAGTTATTTTTCTAAGCATGCTTTTAAATATAGTATTATTTTAGCCACTGGTTAACCACTGTGCAAAACATAGGGAGAAAATATGTTATTGCTTTTTCTTTCTGAATGAGTTGGTACATATATGATAACTGGGATGGGATCTGAGATCTATTTGCACATTACTGCAAATTCCTAAAATTCCTGCTTGATATCTGATAGTCTTTATTTTGCTTAAGATTTTTTTTCTTTAATGGGAGAAAAACATTGTGCTGTGTCAGGTGGAATGGAAGCACCAGCAGTGCTTCTTTGGGCACGACAGATGTGTGATGTGAAGGGGTTCAGCAACCCAGCCGAAACGGGCAGCAGGTGTTTGTAATTTGGCTGCTGTGTCTTTTCCTACTGTTTAATATGTTGTCTGTGGTGTCAGAAGGAATTGTAAGATAGACCAATCACCTGAGTGACATTAAGAAAATCTGTTCTTTTTGTTGCAGTGTCTGGTGGTTTAGCAGGTGAAATGTGGCAAACATCATTGCATCCACTGGAGTAAGCATTAGGGTCATTGAAGGGTCAAGTTGTTCTTCTTTTACTGAATGTGCTATATTGCTTTCAGAACCCTTCAAATGGCCTCACACCTCCTTTGCTTATCGCTTCCAATAAAACAGCTCTGACAGAGAATGCCATCTCAGCTACTTTCTCAAAGGACACACCAGAGATGCCAATGGAATACACGCCGCTTACTCTGTTGAATCACCCTATTTGTGAAGAAGTTGATGATGTCCCTAAGTGGCTTGAATAATATACCGCTCCTCACTCTCCCTGTGAAAACAATTGTGTGATTATCCTGCCTAGTGCTGAACTAAGCCATAAACACTTCACACTGTGAGTGATGGAAACAGCTCCAAACTGTTGGGTTTCCATTGCATAAATCCCTTTCAATAGAAATGTATATTGATCTCTCTAGCTTTACTGCATCTGCAAAACTGAATGGGGAGACTGCAGTTCTTTCAAAATCCTCAAGTCCATGTTCTCTTCAGGACTTTAAGTGGAAACAAATGTAAATGAAGAAGGCTATATTGTGTCACATTTCCTATGAGAGCCAACAGGTGGAATGGTAGGGTATTGCTGTTTTTTAGGATGTGGACTATGCAATAAATTCCTGAGAAAATGAGTTGATGAGAAAATCCAGGATGGGGCGTTACCTAATCTAATTTCTCAGTTTTATAATTGTCTTTTTTTTTTTTTTCCTGATCTTACTGTGTTTGGTTTGCACAATGAATGAAAAATTAGGAAAAGGCTGCTAAGATTTCGAGCTCTCACAAGCAGAACTTCAATGCATAGTTAAGTTAAGACTAGTGGGTAAGTTGTAAAAATGGTGGTTGAAGAGCTGGTAGTTCCATCTCGATTCTGCCAAAAAGGTAACTCCCCTCACTACTCTCTCATGTCAAGCCTTGGTCAAAGTAGTTATTTTTATGATTACTCCTCTTTCTATTTTTCTTAATGTTTAAGGTTCTCAAAGCCATTAACTTAGAGCAGCACAGAAAATCTCTGACAATGATAACTTGTAAGGCTACCCGATATTGAGTAAGTATATGAGTATTCATTTACTTAACGTTTGTGTATATTGACACATGATTCAGCCAAAAATTAAGAGCTGATTAGCTAGCACTGCTCTAATGCATTTATGAAAACAAATCATCATGCGGTTAGTATTATTAATTGCCAAAGCATGTTGAGAAGCACTAGCTAGGGCATATCATGTCTCAGAATTTCAATGCAAGAGAGCTTCACAAAGAAACTGATATTGTTCTGGCTCTGGGAGCAGGAGGATATTTTGGACAAATAATCAGGTTTTAGATATGAATTTCAAGCAAGAGAATAGCCCCCTTAGCCAGCATATCATCAGAAAAACCTTGATTATTTATCATGTACATCTGAAGAAAGACAACATGTAGTAGAGAGTCCCTTCTAACCTGTGATGTATAAAATATGCTAAGCAAGCCGTGCCATTGTATTGGTCTGACTCTTTTCTTTTGAGAATCACCTAGTCATCTAGTGTTATATCTTCTCCTATAAAGCTGTTATCCTCTAAATTATATTTTGAAAACTTAAATAGCATTATTTCCTAATCCTCCCTTTTCTCTGCAAAAAGTGGAAATAGCTGCTTCTGAAGTTTTGCAGTTCAGCTAACAGGATTAATTGAAGGGCCAAGGATAGGTAATATCCAGATTTTTTATTTTATAATATAGACTATGGCAATAAAAGCTGAGAATCATGTTTCAGAGTTACTTTACAGTTGTTTCTCTTGATAACAATTTATACTCATAAATCTTTTCAAACATTTTTGGTAATACTTCTTTTGACATTTCTCGTCTTTTTGTATCTTTTAATAATTTCTGATCTCCCTTTCATCAGAGTCCAAATTAGTACTAGGATTTGGACACCCCTTTCCAATGTTGCATCTTATCTTGCTTACCAGTGGTGAAGGTTGTCAAGAACGAAGCAGTTTTCACTGTCTCTTTTTAGAGGCAGTGTGTACTCTGTGGAGAAAAGCTTAGAGATGGAAAAGAAATGTTCAAGGTTATGTTGCTATTAGAATTTTTTTTTCTTAGAAGCATGACAGCAGGAGGTTATGCAACAGATGTTTCATAACATGAAGTGTTGCCTGTAATGGCCCCCTAATATCCATGTCATATTATTCACCCAAAAAAGTAAATAGCAATACTCAAAGTTAGAAATGAAAGACCTGGACAAAATGAAGAGTAAGGGAAAAGCTGTGGTAAAAAACAGTGCATTGAAATGTTTTGGAAATGTGCTTTATTTGTTTGAAGAAAACTGTCTATTTTTCAGATTTATTTGTTTCAGAGAGAAAGTACTCAATAATGTAGAGAATCAATATCATTTTTCCTGTTGTGTGTGCTTAAAATGAGTTACTTCATCTTCCTTTATCTGCAGTGAGAGAAAAACCACTTTTGTTTCTCTGAGTATGATTTGGGGAAAAAAACCTTAGCCCATCAATGTGAACGTGACTGTAGCGGACACTCATGCATGCACTGCTCATGGCAACTAGGCCTTTTTGCAACCCCTGATTTTCAGTTATAAATGACAGTGTGGTGCCCTGGATACTGAAAGGCGTTATAGGACATGCAACATTTATCAGTTTTGTTCTAATGTTTCTCTATGGTAAGGCAAATGTTCAGGGAAGAGTAGTTTGCAAGTCTAATGTAAATATAATTAGACATTTTCATAGATTCTGTGACGGAACTTGATAGTTTCCTATCAAACGTATACCATAGATGAAAGTGAGACTTACCCGTTGCTTTAAATAGTACATATATCTTCCTTGGAGATAAGAATTGTCATGGAGAATCATCCAGTAACTTCTGTGCTCTGTCTTTAAAAATAGCAGGAATTGTTTACTTCACAGAGAGGTTATAACATTGCTCAGCACTGCTGAACTATTAAGGTAATGATATAGAATATAATGATGTAGTACTAGGCCTACAGCCTTTTTTCTGGAGCTAATATTATAAAGAAAGCTAATGGTTGGCCTGAAGCTTTTGTGAGCTAAGCTACTTGCTATTTTTTCTTCTTTTCTTTCAGTGAGCTATCCATTTTGTAATGTGATTGTGTCATTTTGACCTGTTGACTGATAACTTGTTGGCTGTGAAATCCTTGTGAAGGAAGTTTAATCCTGAAGCTTCACTAAACATGTGCACAGTAGGGAAAATAAACATTTCTTCATGTTTTTAACAGCTAATTTGATAGAGATTAAAGATGAGCATCTTTAGGAGTTTACAAGTAGCTAAAGAAAATGAGACCACCTTTCCACCCATGTAGCCCTATTATGGAATAAAAGTGCGTGTATTTCCAAGGTTGTTCTAAATAATAACTCTTTTGCAGTTACTCCAGTAATGTATCTCACTAATGCACTCGTCACACTGGAGAAAACCTTGAGGTCAAAGGATGGTCCCTAACAACAAATCACGGGCTGGATGCTAGACCAAATGCTAAAATACGACTTTCCACAAGTCCCTGGTCTTTCTAAACAGCAATCAAAATTCTTAAGGGCTTGTAACTGACAACCTAATGTTCAAAAGGGCAAAGAATGAGAAAAGAGACAGTTGCAAGTAAGACCTCTGACATTTTCATTTACTTAGGACTTAACTGTAGTTATTTGGAAAGATTACAGGTTTTTCTTTGCAAAGGGTCACTTTTTGTGCAGGATGCAAAAAAATAGTATTTCCAGCTGCTTTATAGGTAACATTGTCTGTGCTACTTTGCCCTGTGATGTTGATAACACTACATTTTGCCAAGTAGAAGGACTGTACCAGCATTCAATAGTTTTGCTGAAGGTTAGCACTGCAGTCAATCCTATTCCCTGTTGTCCTCTGAATATATTCTGATGTCCAGACTTCCCTAGAATAAACTGAACTGCACGTATGAATTACAGCCTATTTCCTCCATGTCCTAAAACTGATTGAATAATTCAGACTAAATTGTCATTTTTGTTTAATACAGTAGATTCTTCTAGCCCTTGAGTGCTGGACTGTGGTATTTTCTGCTGTGTGTTTTGCCTTTCACATGCGTTTCAGTGTGCTGCCTGGCTCTCGGCTTGCGAGTCCCCTTGGAACGCTGCTGGTTTTGCTGTGTGTTACGTTTCAAGAAGACTCTAGTGATGCTGACGAGGCTTTGTGTTTCAGCACTTGCTTGCCCAGCTTTCCCGAGACCTTGTTTCCCATGTGGCAGTTATTTCGTGTTTCTTCGGCTATCCAGAGTGCTCACTCAGAATAGTTTGCTGTCTTTGTGGTGGTCATTTTCATTCTTCAGTGTTGTCATTTTTTTAAACTGAGTAACAGCTGTTTCATGAACTTATAGGTGATGGTTTCTAGGCAAATAATGACTGTTGTTCTTTGGACTCTCAAGCTGCTTGATTTCTGTCTGTGAGAAGGAATTCTCAACTGAAGCCTTAGTGCTGGAGTTGAGTAGATTTTGACTTGGATTCAGCTTCTGATCCACTGTATTCCCTTTTTTGCTGATCTTTTCAGATAAGGCCTTTCTAGAAGACTACAGTTCAATATGAATTATTTAGCCATAGTAATGAATGTTCTATGCTATCTATGCAGATGTCGATGATAATATGGTGCTTGCTCAGAAATGTGGCAAAAGAATAGCTCTTCTTTTGTGAGCAAGAGATGAGGCATTACAACCAGCCCCTTTGTGCTCCTTTATTTACTGGGAGCTCATTTGCTTGAAGAGGCACATTGACTACTGCCATGGGCTCTGTTCCATGCACTGTTCTATCACGTTACTTGAAATGATCTGAGTGCTGTGTGTGTGTGTGTGTGTGTGTGTGTGTGTGTGTGTGTTGCCTGGAACCTGCTCAAAAGGAGGGTGCCAGCCTGCCTGCAGGCTCTTTGCAGCAGGTCCTTGTCCTTTCTTGGTTGTCTTGGTCTCATCATTGTCATTCATGCAGTGTGAAATGGGATTAGATGAAGTTCAGATCGTTATAGCCGGAACCCCACCCCCGAACTTAGTCTACTTAGTACTACCATAAAAATAAAACTGATGCCAATGTGGAGAGGAAGCTGCTGGTTATTGAATAGATATAATAGAGACATTAATATTTGTTTCAGCTCTCTGTCAGTCTCTGTAAAGAAACAAAGAAACAGACTGTAATGAGTATACACAGGTAAAATTGCACTTCATTCTCTTAGGCGTGCGATTAAATGTATTTATCTTTATGTTCCTGTGCTTTGGGGCATGAACTATTTTTTTCTCTGTTTGGAAACTCCCATATGCAAAATCTAGGTCACCTTAATAACACCTATAAAAGCACAGAATCTGAACTTCAGCACGAGATGTAGATAATTGTGGTTAAGGTTCTTTGGGATTGACCATGCATTTTGTTTTGTGTGTGATTTTTCTCATAAAAAGACATTTAGGGTTTTATCAAATTTTGTTGAATTTGGTAAACTAAATCACTTTTGAGAAGTTTTATTCTGTCAAAATTTTCAAAATCTTTTCAAAATCACGCCACTTGATTTTTTCAACATTTGATTTTGAAATGTTTTTTTATTTTTATTCATTGACATTTATATCCAGAAATAGAAACACTCTAAAATAAAATGTAAGGTTGTTTTTCTACTTCAGGGAAAAGCGTATTCACTTTTTTTTCCAGTTTGTCAGTTGTTTTTTGTCAGTATCAAGCCAAACAAATCACTTAGATTTAGTCTTTACAGCATCACTGAAGTGTCTGTGTAAATTAGTGTCTTATTACATGATTATTACTGAAAGTAAGAAGCTTTAGATATTCAAAACTTAAGAAAATCTGGCAAAATTTGGTAATGAGGACCTTGAGTGCTCATATGTGGAAGGGTTAGCAAAAGTCTTTTCTTAGTGCTGCAACACAACAGATGTTCTTATTGGCTAGTAAAAAAGGATGAAGTGATCACCTAGAATATCTAAAATAGTTGGTACTTAAAAAAAAAAAAAAAAAAAAAAAAAACACTAAGAGCTTAAATGTGACTATCCTTGTTCACAAGAAAAAGAAGAAAAATGCTGTTTTTTTCATAATAAATGTGAAGGTTGACATCTTTTCATTTTTTTAGTCAAGTTCCTGCAGAATTGGATTCAACATTTTAAAATGGTGAGAGGACAAAAATAGCTTGCTATTCTATTAGAGAAACTTTAATTATAATGCTTGCAGATAGGAAGAGGGACAGTAGGTCTCTCTTTATTAGAACACATCTAATGAAGTAGTGCAGATAAAGCTGTCTCCTCTTATAATATACCTACTTTTTGATATAGATCTGACAACTGGTTGGGCTGGAGTTAAAGAATAAGTTTGGGGTCAACCAGTGCACTCAGATGATGGTTTTCACATTGACTGTCACACTTGGCCAAAGCAACAGGAGTCATTTTTAATGAGGCTAGTGCTGCCCAAGAAGGACATAGACCGTAAATTAGTAGTATAAGAAAGAGAAGACATAAAGGGATACGCAGAGGAGATGAAACAATTTTGTCAGACAAAGAAAAGTGATTTCCTACTGAGGGCACTTGCAGGTCCTTCAAAATGAAAGAAGCAGATGGCAGAGGTATTGTCACCAAGTTGGGATGACAGTCCCTTAGAAAGTGATTATTATCAAGGATATTTCTCTGATGAAAAGTCAGAGATGGGTTTTTCTGGGTTTTGGCTGACTGTCTCTCACCTTTCTTCATGGCTGTTACAGCACTCTGGACTGTGTCTTTGAGCCACCCAGTTGCAGTGATGTCCATATTCTGTGAATTTTGATTGAAGAGCTGAAATTTGGGTTTACAGTATTTAAAATTAAACACTGAGAACATTTTTTTTTTTAATGTTATTATTTGGAGAATACACTTATTTGTGAAATGACTGGCTTTTAATGATTTTTTTTCTTTCTTTGTAGCGTGTGCCCTAGAAAACAAATTCTTTTCTTCTGTACTGCTGTTCTCTTTTATTTGCACCTTACTATTATAACAAATTGTCTTGGCTTCTGTTTTTGTATTTTCCTTACGAAATTTATTCAACTTAGGTCAAGCAGCCTCTCCAATTCTCACACTCCTTACAATTGCAGGTAATACAATACTTGAACTGCAAGCAAGGTGTGTTTAATCCTACAGGGTTCTCAGTATCAGTGAGTTGTCACAATAAAGACCTGTGTCTTCCACATAGTATCTCCCAAGTAACTTATTAAAATTGAGTGCTCTGATTTGGAGAGGATCTTTAGTGTGAACAATTCTATTGAGGTGAATGGAGAAAACATCTTTTGTCTCAGATACCTTTAACAGTTTGTTGCAGCCTGTTTGCAGCGCTGGCTGATATTCAGCTTGTGTATGGAAAATTATTTTCACAATCATGAAATGTAGCAATAGTCTGTCTTTTCCTGTTGCAGATGCAATACTTACAAATGCTTACTTGCAAAACAGATGCAATACTTAAAAGACAGATAAACCAGACTGCACTCAATTTAACTATGCATCTTAGTGTATTCTGTATCTTTTCAGTGCTTTTTCTCACGCATTCGCTTACAAAAAGCAAAAAGCACAACGAATGTTTAGTTTGGGGGTCTATTAATTTGTTAGTCAAGCAAAACTGTGCCAACGGATGTGGCTTTTCTACCAATACTTAAGATGTATGTAAACGTCTGTGATCCTAACAGGGACATTGTAATAGAATGTGATTCTTCTTTGTTAACTGTCCACCAAGAAGAACAGACATTTTTTGTCTATTTGTTTTGATTATTTATTATGAAGTATGTCATTTGTTATCAAGTAACAATTTCCTTCACTTTAAATGTAAACCTATCCAGAACTGCAAGGAATGCTCATTTGTCAGGAACTCCACTAAATTCTCTTTTTTGGGCAATAGTATTTTATGGTATCCTTTTGACATGGATTTACACATGAAAAATGCTTTATATTTGATCATGTTTGGATATGTAGAGCTAGGCAGATTATTTATGCTGGTAATTTAATTCTTTGTTCAATGGGTGACCTGAAAAATAACACAATTAAATGTTTTCAGGTTTACCCACCATGGAAGTTTTTCATTTGTCCTGTCAGATTGAATGAATTCAGCTGAAATGTTTAATTTCAGATTTTTTTTTTTTTTCTAACAAAAGCAACAGAACCTGTGGCACAGATGGCTAGATTTACAAGTAGATTTGGAACAGAGAAGGAAGGAATGATTGTGCTGCTGGTATTTTTTTCAGCCTCCTTTTAATTGGTGTTTAGAGAGCTCACTTTTGAGGTGAAATACTAGGAGTTAGTCTTTCACCTCTTGAAGGGCTTTTATATGAATATTCTACTTCTGAAAACCCTATTTTCTTTGCATCAGTGTGCCTTATTTACCTAAACTGGTGAATTGTTTGAATTACTCTAAAACTGAATTTTGTTCAACATTACTAGTTATTAATAATAAATTTATGAACAGTAAATTTTGAATATATAAAGCAGACTCAAAAGCAATTTATTTAATTAAAATCTCTCGTCTTTTTATTTTCTTTTTTTCCTGGGTGAGAGTTTTTTTTTAAAAAAAAAAAAAAAAAGATTTAAAAAAGGCTTTATTTTCTCTTATTGTGATGGTTACAGGGATCATGTGCAATCTGCTAAGCTTCACATCTCAGGCCTGCTCCGTGCAGAGTGAGGTTGCTAATTTTTTTTTCTTTTCCTTTGAATTACTGTTATTAGTAGTAACCCTTAAAAAAAAAAAAAAAAAAAAAGCCTTTACAATATTTAAGACCAGTGTCCTAACTACTATTTATAGGAAGTGTTGATGTCTCCTTCTCACTCCCCCTCATCTTTTACACATACAAGACTGCATGCAATTCCAGAAAAGGCTGGAATTTTATTTTATTCTTTTGGCTCTCCTGGAAACAGAGATAGACACAGAGAGATGCATTGTTTGTGGTATAACCTCTTTCTGGAAGGACATTTGCTAGTCCTTTTAAAAAAATCTTTTGATACAAATTCATCAATAACTCTAAAGTTATAGAGTGGGTTTTTTTCCTCTCTCCTTTCCACCACTCTTTCAACTCTATTTTACTCATACTGCTTTTAAATACCTAAGTAAGAATAGATTTTAAAGTGTGATATAGATACACTGTCATATGAAATGAATTCATAAGACTCACCAAAATCATCCATAATTTTTTTGTTCTCTTAATGACTTTCCAAGTTTAAAATAAATTAAAATTTATAACTGAATTTGAAAATTATTCTGATCTAGAGTTCATTGACCTTCATGGTTTTCAACTTTCATAAAACTCCCAACATATACTTGGGCAGTTGGGCAATTTCAAAATTATAGCCACAATATGTCACAGCTTAATATAAAAATATTCATAGGTATTTTCAGCAAATTGTTATTATTTTAAATTTAAGTACCTCTGTTTTCATGAAATTCAGAAGCAGGTGAATTTTGAGACTTACAACAATGTAACAGTGTTAAAGGAAATGCAGAAAAAAGTTTCAAGTCAAAGGTAAATTGATTTGGGATTAAAAGTTATATACTAGCTAGTTTTGTATTATTTTTAATCAGTGTTTAAAACATGAAAAGCTTATTCAAGCCTCAAGGTTCTTTTTAAATGAAACTTTCTCATATCACCAAAAGGAACTTTATATGAATATTTTTGCCTACAACCAATTAGTCCTCACGAGGTAGTAAGTTCAAATTGAATGGATATAATCTGAGTCTCTCTGTAAACTGGGCCTGTAGACTGTACATATGAGCTCACGCCAGTGGTGGTTGCTTTCTCTGTCTTTGCCAGCACAGCTGAGGCTGTGGTTTAGAGAAATTTCCTGCCCTGTGCTAAAGTTATCCGCAAAAAGGGAAGACAAAGGAAATGTGAGCTTGTTTTTTTTTTTTTACTAGCACTGAAATTTTTCATTTTAGTAAACAAGAAAACATAACATCTCAGTTAATTTTCTGTTACGCTTCTCTCAAGCAAACAATATCCTTGTAATGGACAATTCTTGAACGTTGAAGATTTTTCAGTGTATTTTTCAGTGGTGCCTGGAATTCACTGTCTATGTCTATTAAATGTAGTTTACTTTATATCCTATTTCCCCACAAAATGACTTTTACAAAATTTGAAACAAGGTCTCCTAGTATATTCAAATAGATTCCATCACTGACACTTAGTAAGTTAAGAGGACAAATAACTGCAGCTGTCAAAATCAGATTCATGATGAGCAAATGCCCTCGAAGAAGCCGTGTTGATGCACATGTAACAGATCTTCGACCACATGACAATACAACGGAGTTGACTGCAGCTGTAGAACTTCAATTGAAAGCAGGCATATCAAGTGTTTACATATTTTTTGATAAACACTGCAGAAATTCCTTGCCTAAATTGTAAACTGCACTTGCTGTAGTGTCAGCCCAAGACTTCCCCAGTATTTGATATTTCTGGAAAAGGTATTTTTAAACTAGTACAATATTTTGCAATCAATCAATACCTTACTGAATAGCATTTTAGAGAAGTGGTAACTGACAGAGAATGTGTGCCTGGAAAATGTGCCAGCAATTTTAAGGGCGGAAAGCGTGAGGGGATTCAGAAGAAATGGAGTGCACTGGAAACGATTACAGAAAATCAACAGGGGTATGGTTGATGCGCAATTCATGCAAAGGAATTACCAAACTTCACTGTTTCCCGTAAATACGTAAATTTGTAAAACTAAACATAACAATTCTGAACTTCTGCAAAACGTTTTTTTTTTTTTTTTTTTCAATAAGAAAGGACAGAATCTGAGCATCTTTATTTAACAAGCTCCTTGGATGATGTGTACAGCAAAATACTGCTCTTTCTCAAGGCAGTATTTGCAAAGCCGATGCAAAATACTGAGTTATGCAGGGTCTGCTTGTGTACCCAAGTTGTGATCAGGTAAATAGAGTAAAAAGGATATCTGTGTTCAGTTCTCATTAGGCAGATCAGATAATTTATGGTAAATTACAAGAAAATATATCTAAAGCAAAAATACATTGTAATTTTTTTTGCACAGTCTTAGAAGTAGTGTTATACTGCTAGACAGGGTCTTGACTGTTGATAGCACATCAGAAGCACAAGTGTGTTTCCTCAACAGAGATTAAAAATTGTAGGTTCTGCTAATGGCCAGCCATATGCAACTATGGACAATTCTGCAGAGAATGAGGTCAGTTGCATGTGTTCACCAGGCAAATAATATTGTAGGTTTTTTTTATTACTGTAAACTAGCACCTAGACCAGACCAAAGTTCCTCGGTCGTTTTTTACATGATGAATTATGGTTTTTTTGTTTGTTTTGTTAAATGTATCTTTGATCACATACATTGTATTTTTTTCAGTTAAGCTTTGTTAGGTTAGATCTGAAGCTCAGATGTTTAGCAACTTTGATATGTCTTCAATTTTGTGACTGAGTGAGCTCCAGTATGTTCCCTGTATTTGGCTCCTAGTAATATTTGAGAGAGAAAGAAGAATTTGCAGGAGGATTTGAGGCATCTAGCTTGCTTTGTTATACCTTCACCTTTTTTTTTTTTTTTTTTGGACATTCCCAAATTCATTTTTTAAGCTTCAGGGAAAGCAGGATGTGTTTTAAGAAGGGTTTTTCATTTTATTGTGGGCATGCATTTTAAGAAATAGGGATAATGTGCATGTTTTTGTAAAATAGTTCTTTGTATAATACATGTTACCTGTTGATTCAGTAGTTTATTAGCCCAGATTCAAGGCTAATTATTCCATTAATAAGCAGTTGCTTTACAGTTTGACTTGAAAGTTATAAAGGATTGATCCAGCTCTACGTGACAATGGTGCTCTTCATTTTAATAATATCTGTGTGTAGTAAAAATATTAATTAATAATATTTAATATTTAGCTAGTGATAATTTTACTGTGCTCAAAGACGAGACAACCAAGCAAAAGAGAACATTGTTTTATTTCATCTCATGAAGATATGGCTGCATATGTTTTTCTATCTCAAATTGATATGGGACAGATTTGGTTACTGATGGTTTTGCAGGTTAAGAGACTTGACTGTTATCTGGGAAATATAAATTTCCTATTCAGAACCAGAGATTAAAGTTTACAAAGCAATCCTTGCCTTTAGCTCTCAGATTAAGGTTTAATGACATTGGTTTGGGGCTTACAGTGAACTCTACCCTAATCCAATAAAGTTTTTAAGGATGTATATTTAATATATATGCATAATATCCTCACATTAGGCATGTACTTAAATTTAGGCATACACATGAGCATCTCACTGGTTTGGGATAAGAATATTCATTGCTTTGTAGGACTGAGTGCACTGAGGCAAGAAATAACCATTCCAGAGTGTGAAGAGTGTGAAGCAAATTTTGGTTCCAGCCAGGCAGTAAGTGTCCTGTGCAAGTTGGGTTCTGGCTCAGATTTCCATTGCAATTTACTCAGGGGTTAGGTGAGAAAATGTTTTTTCTTTTTTTTACTCTTATTAGGCTGAGTAAATGTCTCGTGCCTATTAGGAGAAGTCATGGCTGAGGGCTGCACTGATTTAGCCAAGGACCGTTGCAAAATACAGCTGTGGTGGCAAGGTGAGATATGACTAAAAGCAGGTCTGCCAAAAGCATAGTTAAGGCTGAGGGAAGCCTTTATTACTGCAACTCATTGAGAAGCTGATGCAGGAAGAAAATGTGATGTGAGAATAATTGTTTGCAAGGAAAATTGTCAAGATTTATTCTGTGGAATAAAGAACTGTTAAGCATTCAGTGGTAGTTTTAAATTAAAAGAAAGTAAAGGATTGTAAATCAATAGCAATAAAAAGGGCACTAAGCGAATGGATCCCTTGTTTCAAATTGTAAGTGACAGTTCTGGATTCCAGAGCAAACCTCTGGCGAAGGCTGTTAATGACCCTGCGGAAGCCCTGCTGTGCCCGTGTGTGGGCTGCACTGCTGCTTTCAGCTGCCACTCTGTCTGCCACGTCGTCGCTGCGGGCACGGGCAAGTGGGAACTCGTTACCAAAACACACCTGAGTGACTTGGAAGATAGATTTTTGTGTCATGAGCTGATCCCGGCAGCTCAGAGTGCACCCCTTGAATGGAAAGTTAAGTAAACTTGAGAGGACTTTTGCCGTATTGTTGATTTAGAAGGGGCCTTGGTGACTAACTGATGTAATGGGTGTATCTGTTCACAGGCGCCTGTGTGTCTTCCAGCAGAATAACTGCTTTTCCTGGTAACACAAAGTAGCTGGGTGCTTTTTCTAGTCGTCTATCTTGCTTTTATTTGTGCGCTCGTCTCACAATACTATGGACCTCTCACTCCTGACATGCAGGAGGTTAAATAATCAGAACTGATCAGAGTATTCAAGGTAAGATAGCCCAAGATTATACCATAGAAGAAAATCCTGTGGACAGAGCTGTCTTAGCCCCTCATTTATTTATTTATTTATTTATTTACTGTGATATCCTTAGGTACTACAGTCCTTTCTTTTTCCTGATAAAGCTTTTCTGATGGTTTTCTTTTTAAAAAATTCTTTAAAATTGTCCTATTTATGGAAAAAAAACAGAATATCCTATGTACAGTGTTATATTTGTATTTAGGTTTTGAAATATCAACTGGGATGTATGTTTTTGTTTTTCAGACTGAAGTAAAAAAGAAAAAAAGTAACTTGACCACAATTATTTGAGAGTTCCTTTTATTTTAAGGAAAAAAAAAAAAAAAAAACCAAGACATGCAATGCAATTATGAATCAAATCATTTGGCCAGGATGAATATTTAATGGAAGAACAAACAACTTAATTTCAGCCATTTAATAGCAGAGGCAGCAGCTTCCCTTGTGTCCAGGATGGTTGAGGCATTCCCTCGTGCTGTGTGAAATCTAGCATCCATTTAGATTCGTTCTATTCCCTATCACTTGCTGTTCAGAAGGATCCCCTAAATATTATTCTGTAAAATATTTTTAGATGTCTTTCCCCTTTTGATGTTTTATTTCATATAAAATATATTTATTTTCTGACTCTGTTCCCTAAAAAAGAGAAAAGAAATCCTAATATTTCAGTAGATTTTTTTTGTAACTTTCACCTGGCAGAACAACAACTCAATTCCTTCTCCAAAACACTGTGTTACATAGAACAGTGTCAAAAAAGAACATTGAGAAGCTGTTCCTGAATACACAGTGAGTGCTCGCTCTCCTTGGCCCAGGAAGAAGTGGATTAACATTACATCAATTAGGGAGAGGGAGTCAAATCTGAAATTAACTGAAGAATAGTATGAATATATTCAAAATTTGGAGTTCTTAATTTATATTTTATTTTTAGGTGTTAATTTTTGGTGGTGAATAAATTGACTTGAAAACTAAAACTTAATGAAATTGCTTATCTTATCAGTTTTTCAAACTGAACATTCCTGAGTTTTTGAGAGAAAAAATCGCAGTTGGTAGAAGAGTTAGGTATATTGCAAATCCATGTGGTGTTAACCTTTGAAGCCTTTTTGTTGAAAGCAGCTCACGAGGAAGCATAAGGACAGTCTGTTACAATCTGAAAGATGAGGTAATGATTTGGGGATTTATCTGTGCCCTTGTTTTAGGCTTTCTTCTATGCAAGAAGCTGGGATGTGAGGAGATGCTGCTTTACCTTTTCTAATGTCGCTTTGAGACCTTTCTTCACCTGCTCATCCCTGTCCCTGCAGGGCAGTTTAATACTCTATGGCAGGATACTGGAGCTGTTTCCATAAGCACCCTTATATTACATCAATGTAAAAGAAAATCCTCCTTGGTCTTTATGCTAATACTTTACCTTGCCTGTGGTGGCATTTCAGATGTGTGATGGGTAACTGGGGCAGAATTAGCCCTGGCTGCTTCACGGGCTAGAGGCTTTACTGGCCAAGTGGTAAATTTGTGTCACGGGCAGTTGAGCAGGCAGCAAGTGCGAGAAGCACAATCTGGTCTGTAAGATGTAGTGTTTGTTTGTTACGTGTACAGTAGCAGCGCGCGTGTGTACCGACCATGCACCGTACGTTGTCCTCTTACCAAAGTCTCATCAATGTCTTGGTCCAACCTGTTCTTGGGAACTCAAAGGCTGGGGAACTTTGGAGTCTGGGGCATCTTTAGGGTGTCTTGGAGTCCTGGGAATGCTGGAGGGTGATGTCATGCTGTAGAAGTAAGACCAGCTTCTTGTTTCTCCCAGTGGCTGTGTGTTCTTTATTCCGTTCTACTTTAATACTTTTCCAGTTGTTCCTAGGAGACTAGTAACAACTTTGCCTAATCCAGAGCTAAATTTTGCAAAAATATTTCATGTGTTCAATTTATTGAAAATATTCTTACTTTCTTGATATTTTCACAAAAATATCTAACTTACTATTTTTTCTGCAAAACGTTGATCCAAAAATGGTTTTGAAAAAACAACTCCAAATGTGCATTATAAAAACAGAAGAAGCCTGCCTTTGAGATGCATAATATTTCTATATCCATTTTTCCAAAGTGACTATAAAATTATAATGACCTCTTCTATACAGTGTAAATCTTAAGAGTATAAAACTTTACTGTGTGGTAGACAGATGTTTTGTTACCATGTAATAATATTGGAGGCAGTAATGACTGGTGGAAATAATGGGAGTCATTGTGATAGTGGCTAAATAGCTTACATCCATGCCATTGAAGTTATCTGGCCATTTAATTAGCACTAAAATTAGTCAGTATTATGTACCTAATTCCTTTATCCTGGGATTTGGAGTCTAATCTTCTGGCTTTGAAATTAATGGAAAAATTCTGAGCTAGTATTGAGTTTCAGGTTTATATGTCTGTTTCTCATTTTAGAGAACTATGGTTGTATCAATGCGCACTGAGGGCCTTGGTCTGTTTGGAGGATATCTGTGCAGCAAGTTTTTTATGTATTGATGTCATCACATCAAATGATCTGGAACATGTGACAGTCAGCAGAGATGGAATTTACCCCAATTTGGGATGGCCATACCCACACATGTAGCCACGTGTGTGCACATGTATACACATGCATCTTGCATTTTAAAATGTTACCATGGTTTGGGAATTGTGTGGTGATATGAATGTGCACTAGTGAAAGGAGCACTGTAGTCGCTGGTTTGGATGTGAGAAATACTGTGTGCTATTAGGAGTTCCAATCTTATTAGTCTTATGCGTATAGAATTAAAAGCTTTTAAAAACTGGGATCTCAAAGACAAACCTGAGTTGTCTCTCTGACTTAACCAGTGGCTTGCTGTGTGGCCCAGGGCATGCTGTTCTAGTTACCTGTGCTTTCAGTTTCCAGTTTGTAGAAGCCAGATAATAAACTGTATCTGCCTCGTGGTGATGCTGCACATTTCAATTAGGGCTTGTAATGTGCTCTGAGCTATCCAGATAAAAGATACTGTGGCAGGGGGAACTATTATTATTGTATCATTATAATACACGCTAGGTTTGCTCTGCATTCTGCTTATTTTCTCCGTGTTGAACTTATATGCCACATTGGCATAAAATATCACTTTATAAAAAAAAATACATATATCTATAGAGTATTCCTATGATAGGTGCGAGAATAAATATTTCTGAAAATGCTGAGAACATTCATGCTTATTGTTTGTAATGACTTCAGTGATGACTGGCATGTTATCCTTTACCTTTTTTTAAAAACAGGTTTGTCATTGATTAGCAAACAACTTCTTTCCTGGATTTTTACCTGAGGCTAAGATTGAGAATATGGTTAACATGTTGAGAGTTGAGATCGTTGCCAAATATTCTGTCATATTTCACATTATTACACATCACTGTTGTATATCTGCATCAGTCATGTTGTGACCCTGCTTTAGTAACAGCACTATTGCATCTGCTTTGGGTAGCTACATAATTGCATATCAAACAGAAGGACTACAGGAATCAGACACTTTGTATGATGGCAAAGCAGGCAGTTATATTTTGAAGGAATGTAATAAATATATTACATACATATAAATAAAGCTATGTGAAGCTTGTAAAAGCTGTGTAAAGCTCTATGAAGAAATATCATGGGGATGTTGCATCAATTTATTGTTGTTCTAGATTTATGTATCGGAGATCAGCTTTAGTGCCTAGCAACTTGGATACATGTGAATCATTCATTTTAACAGGCAGTACCTCACTTTGTTCATATTTGTTCTAAATTAAATATAGGCCATTATTATTAAATTTCTCCTATTATTAATTTTTTCCTATTTTGTGCAGACTTGCTTGTCCTCTTGTGAAAGGTGAGGAGCCTTATTTTGGTCCTACACTATTGTTTCACAGACCGAACTTTACTGATATCAGAGATTATGAATATATAAATAATATATTATTCATTTCTTATTAATATTAATTGCATCCTATGCTACCTAATATTAATCATATTTAATATTAATTTGCTGTTCCTGACGTAATATATAATATTGCAAAGTATAAATTATTTATATAATAAATTATGAAGAAAATGAATATGCAAATATAGTATCTGCTTGTAAAATCTAGTATTTAAAAAAAAAAAAAATAAGAATTTGTTTAGTAGCACCTAGGTTTATCACAAGGTGAGTCATAGTCATCCAAAATTGTTATAAGGGTTTGTAAGGGCAAGTGGTCAGGTAATTGCTGCAGAAGCTGATAGGAACACTTATTTTTAGCTACATTTTTTGTACTCCTATGTCTTGGCCCAATACGCAGAGTGTTCAGTTGGTTTCAGAAGCGGTTCAAACTAATCTGTGTGATTTTGCATTAAAAGGATACTATGTTCACATAGTCTGTTGTGAGGCAGAAATCTCAAATGGGGAGGTTCTGAGTATAGAAAAACAGAAATACCGAGGCTTTTCCAGTTGTTTGACCGCAGCCTAGGTTCCAAATCTTGAAAATGAGAAGGTGAGGCTCATACTTGGGTGCAACAACATATTCACATATTCAGATAATTTGCCTGCGTGCATCTAGAGAGCTATTCACAAGGTGAAGATTGAACTCTATTTACGTTTCTTAAACAAAACCATAGCATTTAACACACATGTTGAACTGGTGATAGGGATTAAAAGAACAAAAAAGGCCTGTCAAACATTGCTTCTGTCATAAACACAATTTTCATTCATACTTCAATTTCTTCTTCTCCATATATTGGCTTTGCATCTTGAAACAAAATAAGTACTTTCATGCAAAAATCTCTGCTTTCATTCATGTTGCTAATTTTATCTAGAGTAGATATTTTTCAAACGGTTTAACCTCAAACAAAGATGTTGTTGCTCAGACCAGCTGAATTAAAAAGATGTCACAACCAAACAGCAATGATTCATTCTCAGCAACTCTAATGTTTTGTTTATCTTCAGTGCATAATGAAGTAAGGGGGACCCTTAGGTAGGGGGTCTGTCTAATGCAGAAAACTTAGTCTGTGAAACGATGTCTGCTCATAAAAGACTTTTGACTTACTGACATATTTTGGTCTTAAGCAGGCTTCCTTTGTACTCATAGAATCATGGAAACATTTTAATGCTTTGTAGTTGCATTGTATTGACACTTGACACCATGAATCTTGCATGTATGGTATGCACGTGATGAGAATTTTCATTTCAGTGGACAGTTTGCCTTGAAAGGATCTCCACACTATGAAGACAGTGTCCAGCCATTGGCACAGCTGCTTGGAAATATTAATGGGGGAGGCAGCACAACTGTAGCAGTACAAGTGATACAATCTTCTTGGCTGATTTCACTGTGAATTGTGATCCGTAAACTAGTAGCCAGGCTTGTCACTGATATTAAATCTGTACCAGCTTGAAAGGTAGTCCCTGCTTTAGAATTATAGAAAACAGCCAAAGAGTAAAATCTTTCAGAGCCTTCTTTTCTTCTATTTAGGAAAACTTCTATCCTCTCCTTGCTCTCCTTTAATACGCTATGTTTTTCTCCCATTAATGTTAATACAGTGTTGCTAATGATACCTGCTAGGATTGCATTTTTTTTTTCCCACTTATGGTTTCCTTGGACTATTACTTTTGTGTAAAATTGTTTAAAAGGTTCTTATGAAATTATTCTTATTTACTCTTACTCTTTTCTGAATTCCTGTTTCCTAAACCAGTAGATCTTGAAGGTCCATGCCAATAAGTGAGTAAAAAAATAAGGCAAATTTTCAATTTGTAGACACCGAAAGTTTCATTAAACTGTTTAGGCACCTTGTGGAGAGAACTGCAAATCTAAAGTTAAACCCACTAAATTAAAAGGAATTCTAGAATGATCAAATAATTCTGTTATTGGAAAAGCATCATGTTGCTGTAGCTCACAGAAACATCATTATCCTTCAATGGATGAGCCTGTTTGTATCACGAATAAGTTTACGTTCTTCTTTAGGAGGATATTTTGTTCTGATCCTCAAACATGTTGATCTGCCATGAAGTCCAGTGATTTTATTGTGTTTTGATAATTCAAATGCATGTCAGGCAGGAATAAGCTTTTTGGATGGTGAAATGGCCTTCCAACAGTGACAGCGTAGGAACATCTGAATCACTCTGAATCAAAAAAAAAAAAAAAAAAAAAAACCTAAGAATGCATTTTTGCATTTTTGGAATACATTTTTGTCCAGTATGACATAAGAGGATCAGTTAAATATGTGGGAGTGACAAACTAGCTCGCTCTTTGACTGGTAGAATATTTCAATTTCCATATTAAAGACAGGATATGCATCAGAATGCAGTCTGGGCCAGCAGTTGTATGCAGACATAATAACTTAATTAGTGTTCCTAGAGCAGAGTTACAGGAGATAGTAGAATCATAACAGAGAGAAAGTAGGCTTGCAATTTCCAAGTTGTGAGTGCCAGATCATTTTTACAGTCCTGAAATTTGAATCGATGATTTCAGTAAAACTTGCTTTTGGCAATTTCCTAATCATCCTGTTTGTGAAAGCACTAAGTGGTTAACTAAAGGGTTAGTTGGAATATTTGTAGAAGTTTTCATGTAAAATTTCGGATTAAAATTTTAGACAATCAGAATTCAGAAACTATTCCTAGTTTTTATTTTGTTCTAGATGTTCAAGAGTTTTCCCATTCCAGCAGTTGCACTGGAGCTGGTAGGAGTTGCCAGGTGAAGTGTTTGTAATGTTCTCTTCTGTCTGTTACCACCAGTTCCTGTTTTCAGTGCTGCTTTCGCAGGTTAGCTGACAATGATGTGGGCGATTGCAGGAAACGCTGCGTGGTGCAATGTACTTTACTCTCCAGTAGTGATATTTGCTATGCAAAGTTCAAAGGAGCAGAAAATTACTGTTTAAAATGCTACTCAAGTAACTTTTTCAAGACAGGAAAGGAGCAAATGTGTCTAATGTCATATTTTCTGAAGTCACTTTTCTGAATATGACAACACGGTAAAATAATGCCAACATTAGCATGGTATCTTATAATGCCCCTGACAACTGGCCTTCATCTTCTCTTGTAAGAACATGTGAATTAAGTATCTTTACAGTTGGTAGTAATCCCTTTCAGTGATAGGGTAAAACACTGGAATTAAGTGCTTCTCTCTAGCCCCTTCTCTCCCGCTTTTTAAAGAATGTGATGACATGCTCAAATGTAAAAGGTATTGTAGAGAAGAAAATTGTAAGCCTTTATCTTCTGACAGCAGAAGGGAATTACTGCCCATTTAAATAGCCTGTGTGTTTTGTCCAAATAAATGATTCAGACTTGAGATTTCATGATGTCTTTTGTTAGTTTCTTTGCCAGTGCAGCACAGCATGCAAAATAGGGACTCACATTTTTTAAAATTGGTATTAAATTATATGTTTTAGAGTAAGAAAGAACATTCTTTGTTCTTGGTTTTCTACAGTGTTATTCTAGCATTTCAGCCCCGAAATAAAATAAACAAAGAAATGGTAGGTGAGTGATTCATTTACTTTCTACATGTTACTCTTGCACATTTATCATTGTCTTGTCATGTGTTCACTCAAATTATGAAATGTCTACTTTATTTAGATACTTATATTTATTGATCTGAAAAATTTTAGTTGATTTGGCCCAATTATTAAAACTTTAGGATCAAATTGTATTGTGAAGACTGATGGCAAGGTTTGTCTCTTGGAATTCCAAGGTCAGATCTGTGGAGAAGACTGTCTGGTGTAACTGGTAAGGACAAAACAGGAAAAGGCCCAGTTAGAAGCAGAGGGTTACACTCTCTAGGTCGATCTGGGCAATTTTATTTATTTAGCAGGAGCCTGCAAGCAGGATATTCACTAATTAAAAGTACAAGCAATAATTCATATGGTCTGTAGCTAGAATGGGGGAACTACTAGGATAAGCACTAATTGGCTTAATCCCCCTGCATAAGACATTTGCTGAGTCTTTGCTGGCCATGCAGTCAGCAGGCCAGTGGGGCAGGTTGGCTGCAGTTTGGGAATGGGATGGTATTAATGCCCTGGAGTTGCCTTATTTCAGTGCCTGGGTTTTCCCCTTAGATCTGCATACTTTTTTTTCAAGCCAATACTCTTCCTCTTGAATCCTTGGGCTGTGGAGTATCCCATTTTCATTGATCTTACCTCTATCCGCAATTGTATTTTTCTTTTCTTGTTTGTCTCTAGACTGCCTGGTTTGTCACAGCTCTTTCCCATAGCATAGCAAGTTTCTAAAAAGCTTGAGCTGATGGTAAGCTTCTGTGCTGCATCAAAACTAGTGTGTTTCACTAGATTCAAAAAACTGAATCCCTGTGAGGAAAGTTAGAGGTGATAAAGGATAAAATATTTGTTAATACATTTATGGGTTGACCCACAAATATATCCCAAAGTGATTCTGGCTCCAATAAGTAGACTTCTCATTGCACTTTCTCTTAGGATTTTAGGTATTAAGTCTTTAGTTTCTTGTTCATTCCTGAAACCTTTCAGCAGTTACTCTCTTTACACTCCATTTAAAATGGATAATAGCAATTCTGTTCTGGTGTCTACTTCATATGTCATGCTCTTTCGTTCTTCCAAGGCAGGCATAGTGGGCATCTGTTTAAAATAGTATATACGTGTTGTGATTACTTCAAGTGAGCAAAAAGGTGACTTTTTGTTCCATGTGCTAACGTAGTTTATAAATGCAAGATTCCACAAACACCTCAGCTTCTTGGAGAGAAGCATCGTAGACATATTACTCTTGAAAACATTTTAGAAACTATTATATATTATAGTAAAATGAGTTGATTCATACATAAACAGAGGTTTAAAGTTGCTTGTAACTAGGATGAAACCTAAGGCTTCTATTTTTGCCCCTTTCCTTTCTGATTTCCTGAGCAATAAAGCAGGTGCAGCAGTAGAGTTGCCAAAGGGCTCAGACTTGCACATTTATCATTTTCAATTCTAAATATCTCATCCATTGGGCATTTCTTAAAAATTTCTTATGATATCCTTTCTATCTTTTTGATCTTTGAAATGATATCAGGAACTAAAGGAAGAGGCTGAAGAAGATAGGAGGACTGGTCAATTAACTAAACAGTCAATCCTCCCAAGCAGTGGGAGGATACAGAACTTGTTCAAACTCCCTTCCAGCCACAGCCTGCTGGTTACAGTGTAGTACCCTGTCTGCTAATGTGCTGACTCCAGCATAACTGTAGGGAGAGAGAGATAGAGAGAGAAAGGCAAAACAAAACAAAACAAAAAAAATGCACACACTTGAAGCTCTGCTCTTGGAATCCATCCAGAGATGTTTTCCCCTAAGCTTGTAGTAAACAGCTGCCAGGACTCCATGAGTCCCTTAACGTACAGCGGCGAGTGCTCCTCACAAGCACTGCTTTGATAATGTGCTTGGTCAACAGTTTCAGAGAGGGCTGATCCAACAAAGTAGAGAGCAGAATGGAAGTCAGCAGGGATATTGCTGTACTTTCTGCCAGAGAAAGCAGGAAAACCTATAAATGTCTTTGATGATTTCACTGCTGATTTGCCTTGTGAAACCTTGTGGCACAATACCTTAGGGTTCACTTGTCTTGCCTTTTAATATATGGCAAATTCTTTTTGCATAATTAGAATTTTAGCCCATTGCTCTTTGCCTGTATTATAGGTACATGCGTGGGTAAGCACAGCCCCAAGAATTAAGCATCAAATGTTTATTTCTTTAAAAAGTATAAACTACTTGTCTGCTTTTAAAATGGCAGATATTTTATACCAGTATCTGTGGTATCCAGTTTTTCACCCATGGAAAAACTGTGAACTAAATGCAAGAAAAATCAGGGCACAAAGAGTAAGCCAAAGGGTTATAAAAATGCAGGAGATTTAATTGCCTGACCTGAAGAAAATCAACTTTCATGTCTATATTGGAGAGCAATGAATGGCGTATTGCCTTGTTTTGTAATGTTACTAGCTTATACAGACTAAACTGTGGCTAGACTTTGGATGATGAAACTTGGAAGAGGACTAAAATTTCCTGTTAGCTACCTATGTGCTTCACTAGGCGGTGCTCTTCTCTGGGCTTGTCTTTGGTGAATCGAATTTTAGTGTTGTGCTAAAAAAAATCTGCCTCAGAAAACTTAAGGTCCTAGATATCTGTGATTATTCAGTAGTCATGTTGCTACGCTGTTTTTTCGGTATTACAGTGATCACAGGAGGGGTTTGGAGAACATTTTGTATGAGTCCATACCTGACACCCATTCCCTCCCCTGCTGCTTTCTCCTTTTCCTGAAGAATAAGCGTGGAGCATGGAGTAGAACATAAATATTCTGTTTGTGCCATGATCAGATCTTCCCTGATTGGAGTAACTATCATGTTAACATTCTGTCTAATTTCTCCAACAGTCTTGTCAAATATAATTGGTGATATTTACTTTTTTCACCTGAAAATCCAGCCTTCTGTTACTAACAGTTAATAGTACTTCCCACCCCCACCCCCCTAAAACCCCCAAACAAATAAACAAACAAACAAAATTAAAAGATATGTATGAGAATAGCTACCTCTGAAACAGTCAATATTTTCTGGTACCCACCTTTGCTTTCAATTATACCTTGGAGAGGAGAGGTAACATAGTCACATAACACTTGAAAACAATTTAGAAGCTATTATGTATTATAGTAAAATGAGTTGATTCATTCATAAACAGAGGTTTGAAGTTGCAATGTCCTTGCAGTGTCCTCCTCAAAACAGCCAGCCCGGAATGCTCTTCAGAATCAAGTGCCTTTTATGGAAGGAGGCATTTGATGTGAAACATGAAAGGGAAGGCAGGAAACTACTGGAGTCTCAGCTATTCCTATCAACCCATACCCTTATACACTTTTTCATTCTACAGATATTGGTCTGTTCTCTTAAATATTCTTTCCATCAGAGCACTCACAGACATCTCAAGTTTTTCCTCATCTAAAACATAGGACACTCTGGAGAGGTTCATGTAATTGCAGAAGAGGCGGCATCAATGTCAGACAACAAGTCACAGGTCAAAACTACCCATGGGGAATCTGTGTGTTCCTGTTGCTGTTCGTCTGAGCACAGTCACAGAACTGCCCATCAGCTGCACTTGGCATATGGAGCCCCAAGGAGAAACATGTTGAACTGGCAGCTTAAAATTTGGAGGTCCAAAATCACTATCATTTTGTGAATTTCCTGCAAGACTTCAGAGCTTTGTCAGATCTCTTCCGACCTTACCAAGCTATGTGTCAACATACTAAATATTGACTCAAAATTTTCTAGGGCATGAGTATAACTTCAAAATCAAACATATGGCAGAATAAGGTAATATTCCTTTCTCATGTCTCATTCACTTTTGCTTTAGGGTCTCTGCTGCTGTGTAAAGGGAAGTTACTTCTGTGTTCAGCTAGAATTGAAGCAAATATATCACAAGCTTTTCTACCTTTTGTGTCAGGCACTCTTACATGTAAAATCATATTGTTTGTTGGCATATACATATTATAATGACAGGCTTATCTGGACATCACTATTACTGTATGACTGAGAGTTTTAGTATGAGGCAAATGCATGCTGGTAAAATGCTTTTACATTAAATGAATCATGATAAATGAAAAATGATTATCATAAAAATGTCAACTCTTACCAAAAAATCATTAAAATTTCATTTTTGGTGGTGTAGGAATATTCTGCTACAGTGGGCACAAATACATCTATTGACAAATTTTGGCTTTTGTTAATTTTGCCTGTTTCTTCTTTTGCTTTGGATAAGGTACTCTTGTTTTGGATCTACATAATGCATTATCGTATTTCCAGTAATGTATCTTTTCTCTGAGACAGAGTGCTGAAAAAGGAAGGAGAAAAGGTAAGTAGATTTTTAAGGATCTTCTGAGCCTTTCTTTTGTGTGGTGTGCCATATTAATGCTGCCCTACAGGGAAATAATCAAAGAACTTTAATATAATACTGTTTCTGAAAGGAAACATGACAGCCGTACGTTACTGCAAATTGAATTTAATGAGCTTCTTAACATCATGCAAGTGAGTCTTTGAAATAGAAGCTATGCAATTTAGATAATTTTGATTATAATTAAATAATCTAACATTTACCACAGGGGCAAGTTTAATCTTAATTAGACACTTTTAGAGAAAGGTGACGCTATATGTCTTTATATACATGCATGCTTTTGAAATGCTTAAATTAGTCAAAGCTTAATCTTAAAATAAGTAAATATGGCAGCACTTTCTCCAGGGAAGTTTTAGTAGTGAAGCGTTTCCTGCTTTTGAGATAGCAGAAAGACATTTTCCTCGAAGTATCATTACGTCCAAATTTTTCACAGACAATTTATGATTATAACTCAGGATAATATCTTGTTTGTAGGCAAATTTGCAAAAGTGAAGAAATGTCAGTCTACGGTGTTAAAGGTTATGGTACACTTGTACGGTATGCTCTACTGGTGGGACTTTACTACGTTAGGTGGGTGTAAAATGAGGTTTGAATTGAACTGGATTTCACTACTACTGTGTTGGGTTTTTTTTTGTTTGGTTGGTTTTTTTTACACTTCTTTTCATCTTATGGAAGGTAATCCTCAGTAAAATTCTGATCCAAAGACTTATATTTACCTAACAGAGAATGAGAAATTGCCCAATATTAAACAACCAATAGAGATTACTGATTAGTTGAATTAACACTAATAAAATGTGTTCGCTAAGTCTTCCCTTGGACACAAATGAAATATAATCAGCTTATTTTTCTTGCAATGTGCTTCTCTNTGATAAACAATAACAATTACTTGACTGACTTTTTTACTTTCCTTTTGTGATTTCTGAATTTCTTTAGTACAAGACTAATTTAGGTTCCCTAGGGGTGTCTTACTCAGTGCAACAAGGACTTGCTTCTCATCTGTCCAGAGGTTCAAATCACTCTCAGTTTCTCTGAAAGTCAGTTGGAGATACAGGTACTTATCACGCCTGCAAAAGAGGCTGTAAGACTCAAGACTGCAGGATTCTTTTTCTGCAAAATTGAGAAGTCTTTTACCTTGAACAATAGATTCTCCAAGTGGGTAGGTGGTGAGAAAAAGCTTGTAGTACTGGTACTTATGCTGTTACTGCACTGTGGATGAAGTCTCCAGCTGTCAATCCAGCATAAAATTCAGATATTTTTACAGTTATTATTTTAGCTCCATGAGTCATTCTGTGATGCATAAGGATATGTGCAATAAATAGATAATGGATTATGCCCATCCAAAGCTTTGAAGTGTTATAACTGGAGATGCAGTTGTTGTGCTTTTTAGCTTTGTGTCATTTTGTAGCAATATTTCTAGGTATGTAGAAAACGATTCAAACTTAGGTAATACTGCCTTTACTTCTATTTATTATCTGCACATTTGAAAACCCTAAGAAAATATAGTAGGTCTATGACTGTCATTTCACACACACACACTCCTGCTCAGTCACCAGCCTTATCTGATCTGATACCTCAGTACAAGTCCTGCATCGGAACTGGTGACCCATAATGCTGTATAGAAACAAGAGAGCTAGTGAAGACCTAAAATTCTTCACAATTCCAGGAGCAATTTGCTACATAAACAGGAATGTTGGTTTAGCCTTAACGAACGCAGATGTATTTAGTCTTGCAATTTTTCAGCATTTAGATATCTAGCTATAATATTTGACTCAGAGATTTCATCAGCATTGATGCTGAGAATTGGAAATACTCAGCACAGATGAATTTACTCAGTAGTGTATGGAGAAGCTTTTTTTTTTTTTTTTTTTTTTTTTTTTTTTCCCTAAACTTGTTTTGTTGTCAGTGGAATATGTTATGGAACACTAAAGGATAAAGGAGAATAAATATTCTGTGTGACTGATTTTTCCACTATGTAGCACCTTGTGTCTTGGCAAACCTCAAACCTTCTTCACCCCAGATCTGGAAATGGTTTCAGCTGTCTTACATATCATGTAAGGACAAGTGTCAATCAATATTTACTTATGTATATACTTTGCTCTGCCTTGTTAGAAAGAAAATCCAAAATTTTTCCTAGTGGCATTTTTCTTCATTGTTCTCTAATGCTTTTGGAAGTTTTCATAGTGGGCCTAGGACAACTAGTTATTAGTTGAAAGTTGACCTGGAATGCCTTGAGCCGCTGTATGTGGGCAGATGCAAGTACTGCAAAGCTAATTTTCCCAACTGATGTTATCATACCTCTTGCTAACTGCCTCAGTAGGGAGAATAAGTTTTGAATATGGAATTGATTTGACTTCTACTTTCATCTGTGTGTAAGTCTTGCTAAAGGCAGGATTTGCATGGTAATTTCTTACATTGTGCTGAGAGCATGCGGAGATGACTTACTCTACTGATTTAGGGTTAATACAGTAAAAGCACATCAAAACAATGAGCTTATTACTGCTAGTGAAAAGGAATAGATTATTTGTGTCTAAAAGTAGCCCATTGGGGAAGGTGTCTGATTCAGAGCTGCCATTTCAAGGATATGTATTTTAGAGTCAGTGAAAGGAGGTAATGAATGCTTCAAGCAGTAATTGGGGAACTGCATGAATTAATGGTTAAAATACCCCAGAGGTGCTTATGCATCTTCTTTCTTTACAATGGTGTATATACCTCCATCTTTCTTCTTTCTTATAGTGAAGTTTCTTTAAAAAAAAAAAAAAAAATTATAAAAGAACATACTTGATCCTGACTTTTGTTTTTCCAGCAGTTTTTGTTCATCCTTTGCTTTAGGAGAAAGAAAATCTACAAGCCAACAAACAAAAACTTAGATTTTATTATTTGAACATCATAAATTTTTGTCTATAAACTATACTAGTTTCATGCATACAATGGTGTAATATATGAAACAACATATCTGATACTGGTTATTTCTATCTTTAATGCCTTTACTTGCAAAAGTGCTAATTTTTGTGGATTTTTTTTTTGTTGTTGTTTTTATTTGGTTCTATTGTTGTCAAATAACCAGCTTATATCCCATAATACAAACTGGGAGCAGAAACAAAGTGTTTAGAATTACTGCTCTGGGGCAACTGCAGAGCTCTGATAATACAGCTGGCTCTGACACAACAGGACTTTGACACTCAGGCCTATCTTATTCCTGGAAGATTACAGACTTTACCATCCTGTCATTTTAGTTCACATTCTCATTCTCCTGTGACATAAAGAGATTGCTCTTGATACACCTTATCCTCTCTCTTCTTTTGCCACTGGCACTTAGCGTTAAGATTCAAAATTAACCATTAACCATTCAGAGGAATCTGCATCCGATAACTCTTTCCAAGGATCTATTTTTGGAGGGTTCATTTACTAGTTTGGTGAGTGCCTGTTTGTTTGGACATCACCACCAAAGTAGTTCTTTTCAAATGTTTAATTACCACAGAAATGCCACACAGGTGAAGAAGTCAGGGTTTGGGGAGTGGAAGGGGTTTGATGGTGTTTCTGTCTTATATTTTATATTGGTTTTGTTCAGATCCACTTGATTGAGGGTGGGGATGCGACAGTTACCAAACTCAAGTTATTGGTAATATCAGGACACCAGAAGGATATATGAGCACTATCTTGCATGTTTATCTGAACTTTCCAAATCCTACAAAAATCCTACTGAGAGAGAGAAATTGATCATTTTTTTTCTTAAAATATTCGCAACATTTCTGTAAGCTATGTTGCTGTGTTTTGCGTTTGTTTTAAATCTCATAAATATTTAAGGATTAGTTATTTTCATTTATTTGAATAGCTGTGTTTACATTTGACCTGAGGGATTTGTTGACCCAGCAAGAGTACTTATATTCTCTGTTCTTGTTGGTCTTCTATTCAGAAGCGTAATATAGATTAAGGCAATCCAAAATCTTTAACATAAAATAATGCAGCACTCCAGAGCTACATTCCAGCTTTTCCTCCCATCTCTAAGAATATAAACAAGAATAGAGAATGAGGCATTTTTTCAGTGCCAAAAGCTATGAGATTTTCATGGCTCTTGCTCCAAAAAAGTTGTTCTTACAGGAGTGCTTAGCTTCCAGATGGACATGGTCTCTTCTTTCCATTGTCCCCTTATTTAACTGTTCATGAGGAGTTTAGAGATACTTCCATAAAATGTGGATAATTTTCTGAAACTGTAGTAAACCTGAAAAAAGAAAAGAGAAAAGAAAAGAGAAGGAAGTGTTTAACAAAAAGTAGTGGGAAAAACATTACAGATTATATTTTGTTTCTTGTCTCTGTTGTGGACATGCACTTCTCTGATGCAAAATCTTTTGGAAGTCTTACCCAGTGGACTCGGTTTGATGTTTGTTAGCAATGGGATAACTGATGCAGTGCCTTGGGCAGTGCACACTCCTCAGACCAATCTTTACTGTGTTACTTACCTGTTCATTTTGCCTTTCTAGTATCTAGAAAAGAATGAATGGTTGTAAGAAAACCTAGTAGATTAGTAAAATTGATTAATTCATTGGGTGCTGTGTTGGTTAAATTGACTGAATTACCAGTTTGCCATAGTGTAAGTTCTCCAGGCTCCAGTGTTTCTAAAAAATGGCTTGCTTTTTTTTTTTAAAATTTGATTCTTGGCAGGCTAGCTGATGATCTGAATGAAAGGCCAATGCAGTGATACATATACTAATAGTCAATTTTACATATTATTAAATGTTAATTTCCATTAATTAAAAAAAAAATGCCCCTTGTACCATTGATCCTTAAACAGTACTGTTATGAAAGGGAATAGAACAGGCGGATGCACCTTGTCAGGTTCCAAATTAACCGGAACCAGTCAAGAGAAAGGCACCTGGGTATTCCTGTAGACAGATAATGAAAATACAGAAAAGCTTGATGTGTGGAAGAGTAATGAAAGCAAATAAAGTGCTAGCTTGCACAGAATAAAGAAATATACTGAGAATGCAACTGTATAAATGAACAGTATTCTTTCCTTTGGGGTACTAGATTATGACAGGAGTAGGAATTTATTTTTACAAAGTCAGTAAAGCAAAGCCCTGAGATACAGCATAAGGTATTTTTATTATAATGAAGGGAAAAAGTGTTTTTCCTTTCCCCTCTTTCTATCCACACCTTGTCTCTAAGAAATTGCTCATGTGACTTCCATAATCTTATCTGAATGAAAGTATTTAGATGGCTAAATCATTAAGTGCTGTCTTTGATGACATTAGAGGTTCCCTCTACAATGGGTTCATCGTGGGTTCTGGGTGTTCAGGGTTCACCAAACCTTGAATGCAGATCTGAATTTGTGTTTAACCTTATTCTGCCTTCCCCTCAGCCAATCTGTTCTTCTGCAGATCATTAATAGGCATGCCCTTGTGTCTGTGTGTTGGAATTATTAATCTCGTTCAGCTGGTTCTCTATTTTAATCCATTTAGAAGAAAATAAAAAGAAAGCAAAGCCTCAGTGGATAAAATCCAGTAAGAATATGTTATGTTCATGTTTCACTGCTTGTCAGGTAATCAGTAAAAGAAAATGCCTGGAGTATTGCAACTCCCACTCAGTGTGCATGAATATGTGCATCATTGTATCCATCCATAACAACTCCCATTAGTAAAGCTGGGGGTTATGAGGAATGATGAGCTGTAGGAACTACTGAAGTAAATAATCATACAAGTAGGAATAATTGTAGGATACTGTTTTTACATTTATTTCAGGCTGTTTCGAGACCATTCGTACTTTAATGTGCCTAAAGACTCTAAATGAAGGGGAGAGTGTTCAAAAGATTCTTGGCTTCCAAGGTGAATCCTGTGTTTAAAGGCCAGTCTTATGAGCATCATAGTGGAACATGAAGAAGAGTATGGTAAAGAAATATATGTTACTGGCTGATTCTCAGACTGAAAGAATGCGTATTTTTGGAACCATCTTACGGATAGTAAGCATCTGGAAGTGGTCTATCAAGATTAGTTCTATCTTCTGAAAATAAGCTAAGCAGAGATTGAGATCAAGTAAAAGTATGCTTTTGTTCCTGCTTTTGATTTCATGTATGTTATTGACTCTGGCTCTGCCTTCTGTAAGACTGTGACATTGTCTTCTCTTCTCTTAAATTGTTTTTAACCTGTTTTTGTTTTGTTTTGTTTTAAACAAAACAAGAAGGGCTTTGTTAAGTGCAGGTTAAAATGGAGGGTTATCTGTCTTCTTCTGTAAGCAGAGAGCTATTAGGGAAATTGTCCATTTTCATGTTTAGAGATGTCTTCTCTTTTTGTGAATAAATATGTTATGGTTCAGATGCACA
>VZSV01000001.1:6898283-7019170 GCA_013398735.1 Nothocercus julius | reverse complement strand
TCGAGTTTCCTTAGGTGCTCTCTGACCCAGTCCTCCTCAACCCGGGGCAGGTCTTCCTCTCTTGTTCCTGGGGTCTGGGACTCTAAAGGGCTGCCCTTGGTAAACACCGAAGGAAAGAAGGCGTTCAACAACTCTGCTTTTCTGTGTTTTTAGTAACCAGAGCACCCGCCCCATTCACCAGTGGACCCACATTTTCCCTGATCTTCCTTTTGCTATTAATATATTTGAAGAAGTTTTTCTTGTTATTTTTAATATCCCTTGCCATATAAATAGCACACTTTATGTACAAAAGAAAGGCAATTCTTGTTTTCTGGGTGAAGCTACTTAGGATCCTATAGAGAATAAAGATAGATTAAAGTAAGAGAGTAGGATGATCTCCTTTCTTGGTGGCAAAGGGCCGTGATCTTTGTATGGATTTCCAGGCTTATGGGTTTCTCACAGACCAGCTCTTTCACCAAGAAGTATCCCTGCCACCTACACTTGTGATTAATGAACTCAAAGACATAATGTATAGCAAAATAGTTTTATCTCTTCACAGGTCTGCCCTGTTTCTTCCATGTTGAACACCTCTCCACAGCATGTTTTTTTCTTTCCCTAAGTTTTGTGACATCTCATTACAGTCTTCAATGCTGTGACTGACTGACAAAGAAACAGGCTGTTTTTATTTTGTACTAGAGTTGCTACATTCTAATGCAATTGCTTTCTGTTCCCCTAGAGAATTTATTTTTAAGAGTTGTACTTAAATAGAAAAAAAAGTCACCTTTGTCTTTTATTCTATTTACTCCTTGGAGCCATTTGTCACACCTTCTCCCTTTCCTGCTTTGCGTCCAGCTCAGACTGATTTATTCTTCTTTTGTTTCTCTTCTTGGACAGTGTATGTATTTAGAAGAGTCACCTGCAGCTCAGTTATTGGCAGTTATACAGTGGTCATGGGGCCTTACAGCATTAACAAAGATAAATCGGGACCAGGAGTCCACTTGGGATTTGCTGATGCCAGCTGAATTAACTTTATTATAAGTGAGGAGGGGTGTAATAATATTAATTGTTTCAATAAGTTATAGAGCTTTTTGGCAAGGTAGAAACATTTAGCTGATGAGAGAAGTGTCTTCATGTCAGCTATGGCTAGAAGAGCCAGCAAACTGCTCTGAATGATGCACCATCCTTGCTCTGTGGCCATCTGGCCATGTATGTGACTGAAAGTAAATGATCATGTTAGAAAGGCAGCGAAAAGGGATGGGGAGGATAGGGATTTTCAATTATCTGTGTTTTTTTTGTCTTTCTACCCACTAAGTTGCAGAGACTGAACCTCTCCGCTGAGGTTGTCAACAAAGCCATTATTCCACTCATTGGTCAATATATGCTCATTTTCTGCTGACTGCTTCGGGAATCAATGAATTGTGTGCTGAGCTTTTTCTTAGGTTCATTTTTCTAAAGGCAGTTACGTGTAATTCTTGGTTCATCTGTGTCCTGAAAACATCCTAATTAAGACTTTTCAAACTGTTGAAATAATAATTCACCTGTATAGAAATTTTAGGAAATAGCAGTGATAAGTCTTTCATTTTTCCTACAGGAAACTACTGTAGTCTTTATTGTTGCTGTGATTTGTGTGTTATTTTTTTGCTTTGTTTTTGTCTAGTAATCTAAACTAATCTAGTAATTTTCTTGATTATGTCTGAGTTTAATAAAGGAGCTCAGATTTGTGTCTTAAACCTCTTCAGGAAGCTTCTGAGCTTGGAAGAGGAGGAGAAGGACAGTTAAACCAGTAGGGAGAATCAAACCTCTCTTCCTGTTTTTAACCTGATCTGCAGCCTATGGGGAGAAAAACAAAACCTGTTAAAAATTGTTGGATCTTTAAACAAATATGCTCTGTGTGCTCTGTGGTACTTTGTGTTACCTTTGGTACTTTCTCTGCAGTACCTTGACTGACCTATAACTATGAGAGATGTCTTTTAATTGAAACAAGTTTCTGAAAGGTGGGGAATAACTTGAGGTGGTGTTCGATAGATGTGCCTTGATATGACACTCCAAACTGCATATTATGAAATAAATATAACCCTCCTGAGCAGAAGCAGAACCCAGTATGATACTGCTTGTGAAAGAGGGGTCAGAGAGAAGATAAGATATAATGACTTTATCCACTAAGGTAAAATCTCTTTCGGGTCAAAAGCTTATGAGAAAAATAAGTTTTAGACTGATAATTGCATCATACATACATTTTTAGTACACATGCATTGATTTTACTATGAAGTAAAAAGAATTAAATTGATAAACCTGCAAATGACAATAAGAAGGAAAAACGTTTCTGCAAAAATGCAAGTTCCAAGAGTGTCAGTTTGCCTGTTCTTTTTCTTTTAATTCCAGTAGTATCTCAGCAATAATGGTAGCGTGGTTCTTTCTGGCTTTCTCAGAGACTATGGAACGTGTTACAACATGTTGTTAATTCTGAGCACATTGTGCTCTAAGAGATGGATGACATAATACTTTTTATAATATCATCCTGCTGCCAGGTTCAAATTCTGTTTACAAGACATAGTTAAAATATAATAGCAATTACCATAACCTCAGGATAATTTGATTGCAAGATGTTACTTATTTAAATATTGTTTATCCACATATATATATTTATGATAATAGGATAATTATCTCACACGAATTAGCCATGGAGCAAGATTTTTAGGTGTTTATAAATTCTAAACATATACAAATAAATTCTGTGGCTTGGATTGTTCGACAGTTAATGAATAAATATGAAGCTTATTTTTTAAGCCATTTAAACAAAAAATCTTTCTATTTTAGCTACCTTTGTTTTAATATATTTTGACTGCAACTAAATATTGTACTGTCTTGATGAATGAATTAATTTGAATTTATCAATGTGAAAAATATTTCTTGTTTCTCTGTATATAAAAAGTAATCATGACATGTCTTTTTTTTTTTTTTTTCTTTTTTTTAAACTGTGCCTGGAAGTTGTTTTCCCTCCATGTGGTAAAGAGATTAATCTATATTGCCTTTTCCTGAGAGTAGCATCTATCATGGAGTAATGAAGATGACTTAGGTCCAGTTATAAATCTGTCCTGAAATCCAGTAATAACTCATATCTTAAGTTATTTCAGTGTAAGCCTAAGTGTGGACATTCGTATTTCAGAGTAAGTGTCGTATTTTTGATTTAGTTTAAGTCAGTATGAAAGGACTGTCAGTGGCTTAAAATCAATGGCTTAAAAATGAGTGAAATGTGTGTAATGCTATGTTAGAATGACGCAGAATGTACACACGGAGATTTGAATCAAAACAGCATTAATCTATACACTGCAATTTTATGCAAACTTTAGAGGTAGAACATCCTTTAAAATCTTTGCAACCAGAAAGAAGCTGTGCTGATGCGCTCTCTTGTTTCTCAGTCCGTTTCAAAACCGCAGGACCTCAAGCTGTCCCTGTTACATTCAAGAGTAAAAGGGACAGATTTGAATATGATGTGAGAGGGATTTCCTCTGGGAAAATTTTGTGCCTGGGAGAGGGCACTCTGAATCAGCTGTCCATGTGCTTCCCCGTTTCTTTGGGCCAGGTGGCTTTCCTGTTTCTTTGGACCATGTGGCTTCCCCAGCAAGGATGAGGGGGAGGCTCTCCTGCTGCCGCTGTATTTTGAGTGACATGTGCAAATACATCCCTGGCTAGAATTGGATACTCCTGTAATTAAATATAGCAATTTTGACTTGCACCAACTGCAATCTTTTACACCACTGTAGGACAGGTATAAAATGCACCTGTACTGAATGGCTGCCATGTGCTCTTGTGTGACATTCGTTCTGCAGTGATAGTAATGACAGCACCAGCTGCCAGACACAGAGTGTGACCTGGAAAAGGTTGGTGCATAGCAGCCAGCTACCATTATCTCGCCAGTTGCTTTGCATTTCGTCATGTGTTGTAGGAATGGCTAAGGTTCTATACAGAAGAAATACATAGCTGGCATCTGTCAGAGGTAAATGAAATTACTATTCTGAATGGATAACTGCATAAACAAACAAACACCCGCCTCCCTCCCCCACCACTCCCCAAAATGTCCAGGCAGTTTAAAGTATTTGCAGAAGAAGAAAGCATGTTTGAAAATTTGATTAAAGTTTAAGCTCTGCCATGATAAAGAAGTAGTTTATCAACCTGTCTTTAATTAATTTAATCAGTTCTACATGACTGGAAAGTACATCTGTAAAAGCTGCCTAGCGGGTCATGCGTGCAAGTCATTTCTTGTGTGAGTGCATGAGAGTCGTGTTGATGTTTCCAACAACCCTCCTTCCTCTTTGCTTTCCTGTTCCCATAAGAAGCAGAAAGAAAAATTCTTATTTTTAAACAGGTTAAAAAAAAACCCTTCTTGTTGAGAGCTTAACAAATTTACTTTAGTGAATGTACCAGAAGTCCTTGTTAATAATACAGTGTGGGAAACAAGTTTTAATCTTTCCACCCCATATATAAGTACGAGAAATATGTGCATGTTTTATGCCAAGTTCTGTAACTCTGTCTATGCCAACAAGTTGATTTATTGGCTTAATAAGAACAATGGAGCAATTTCCACAAAAATACAGCCAACTCTCATACAATGTGGTGCTTTGACCCAATCTATTTAGAAGCCTAAGATTTTTGTTAATGCAGTAAATAAAACCTTCATTAAAAAAAAATATTGTCCTGTACAGGAGGCTGAAAATTTATTACTTAGGATTTCTTGGTAACTACAGGGGTTGGCAGAATATATTTTGTTTAATGGGTGTGCACAGAGACCTAGCACTACAGGAAAGAAAACTCAGATAATTCAATCCAAATCACCACTCATCAAAGAATAATACAATGTTTTTTTTCTGATTTGTCTATAAAATTGTGACACTAAATAATTGCACTCTGTTATTTCTGTGACAGATGATTGGGACTACGAAAATAAGGCATTACATGATGTTTCATTGAAGTACAAAATGGAGATAGATGAGAGTGTCTGTTCTTATTCAGTAATGCAGTCTTTGCTGTAGAGATGGTGGAAAGATAAGTTTATCAGATTCTTGAGACATAACATTTATAAAGCAGAAAGTAGAAGGCAGTGACAGATGTCATCTTGTCAAACCGCCAGAGAGCAGAACCCAATCAAAATCTGAAACTAAAGGTCGAAGAAACAAATTGAAACTTTTGGCACATCAACAGGCAGCTGAAACACAGTCGAACGTGGTAGGTGTTCTTACAAGTAAATAACGTTCAGCCGATGGGTGAAAGAGTGCGCTTTTCCCCAGTAGCTGTTGTACTGCTGCAAACAGGATCCGGAATCAGACCCTGTAGGGGCGGTGGGAGCGGGAGACGCAAACAAACGGAGCGCTCGCTCCAGCGGCACTTCCTCGACCTGCTATCGATGCCTTTGAAAGCTGCCTGCAGGGAATTCACTCTGGAGAGCTCAACATTCAATTACATTTTTTTTTCTGTGTATATCAAAAAATGTGCTGCTTTGAAAATTAATAGTGCACCTCAGTCGTGCTGGGTTTAGTGTTTGATCTTGAGGCTGAAGGCATTCGTAAAGGAATCAGGAAGCAGGAGAAGGAAAGGATAGAAACTCAGTATGTATTTTCTTAGTAAAAATGTTTCTTCTTTGATAATTAAACTGGAAAAGAAAAAGGTGAAAATGCCCTTTCTTTTCAAGGTAGGACAGTTCCTTCCTTGTTCCAAAATGAGTGGTGCATAACTCCTGCCTGGCTCCCCAAAAATTGCTCTTAGTGGGTCTTAAGCTTAGGTGACGAGCCACTACTATTTTATAGTTTAAAGTACTAATATTGCGTGTAGTGTGTATTTCACGCCACTGAAGTAAGATCCCAATTTCTTACAATCATGAAGATATGTAATAAAACAAAAACTTTTTTTTTGTAGCCTGCCTATGTGTGGTAAGTGGCTGGATATAAAATGTCACAGATGATCATTAGTAGATATACAGGTGTAGATAGTACCTTAATGGTATGATGAGTTGCTATTGGCATTTTACAAAGGGAAAAGGGAGGCTGAAAGATGTTTGTCACTGCTTTTCCGTGTGTAATGCCTGTTATAACCCTTTCTGACTGTTACACATGTGGCTGAATTAGGAACTGAACCTTAGTCCTGAGATTCCTAGTTGATAAAATTCACCATTAACAACAGCTTTCTATAAGTGTGTATTAATATAAACACAATAATAACAAATACATGTTCATTCATTTAAAAAAAAAAAAAAAAAAATCCCATCCAGCATTTCAGTATGTGCACTTTAGAAAAAGATGGTGATTTGTGGGTTTTTTTCTATGTCTTGGAGCTGTGATGTGAACCACTGTTGTGGTAGGCAGATGTTTCATCTGATGAATGGAATAATGGCTGTACCACAGACTGCTCTGTGGTGTCTCAGGAACAAGTTGCGTATTTATTATTATTACTGCTATTATTAATAAGATTAATATTCATTTTTGATATGAAGATAAGTAGGACAAAGTAGATCTTGTTGTCTAAACCAAAGGAGTTATTTCCTCTATTTTGAAATTGTATCTTAGATATTATGCTTGAGAAACATTTAGTACTTGTACATTAGAGGTGCCGCTATTTCATTACTGAGTCATGATTTTTCTAAATAGGGGTATTATAATGTATGTTTTAGTATGGTCTTCTTGCAGCATGAAAAACACCCCACAATAAAATGTTGTTTCCCCCGCAATGCGTGCAGGTTGCAAGAAAGAAGAAATGTCCAGTGAAGGTGGTTAATATGGAAATATCCTAAGATATGGCATGCCATCTGAGAAAATAAGCGGACTGTACTTTGGCACAAAGGAAAATTAATCGTACCATGAATTGTTGAAGACAGGTAACTGCAAATCACTTCTTTTTAATCCACTCATTAGTTTTGTGCATCTACCTATGTCTGCTATTTTCTTCCCAAATCTTAATCTTGGCTGCTTCATCTGTGTTTTTAATGCAATCACATAGGATTGTATAAGGAAAAAAAGCTTTAGAAAGAATGGTTGGTGATGAGTTTGTATGGCAGATCTCAAGTCAACTTTCACAATAACTGCAGACACTCCATTGGAAACAGGGGTAAATTGCAAGGAATAGGTTTCTTAGGAGCCACCTGTGAATTTTGCAGTTGTGTGTGTTTGTGCTTAAGGCATATTCTGAATCATTCAATTTGGAAAACTGTTTTACGAGCTCTACCTCTTTCTGGCTTCGACAACTTCATACAGCAATTAAATGAAACCAAGGATGATTGCTGTCAAGGTCTTAGCTAGAGGCAGAAAACATTTAGCAATATGCAAGGAATTTAAAGATGACGTGACCTTCTTGTTTGGATGTTGATACTCCTAAATATGGTATGTCAGGCTAGTAGTAGCTCGGGCATCCCTGTACCATAGAGCGCATTGTAACTGTTTGGCAAAATATCCTGTAAATCGTACAAAGCTACAGAATCACAGCAAATAACACTAAACACAGCCAATGCAGTAGATTACATTTTGTTCCTAACTTGATTATATTACTTTGTAAGTATAAGAATTATTCAAATTGTTTAGAAGAAAAAAAAAAATGAATACAAAAATAAGGGGTGGCAAGCATGGAGCCTCTTGTTAGAACATGAGCGTGTTGACGTTAGCACAATCTTTTGTTTTGCATTTATATGGGGAGGGTGATCCTAAACCATGGGAGGCATTTAGAGTACAGAGGCTCTGTCAGTACAGGGGATACTGCTTTGAGGCTTTATACAACCAGCATCATGAAAAGTGAATTCTGACTGCTACCAGAGCAGGAATAAGTGTTTTACTTTGCAAAGAATTACATGGAAACGTTATGGTAGAGGAAAATCAACCATAAGTACTTTGTCTTTGCATTAGAGGGAGTCCTGTTCCTCTTTCTGAGCTTTTTCCTACTTGTGATTTTGCTGCTTAGTGGGAAGTATTCCGAGTTGCAAGTTTCATAACCATGCAGGTCTCAACAAAACCTCTCCAGATAAATCCAAGCAAAACTAGAAATAATGATGCTATTAGAATGTATTTGCTTTTCAGTTATCACGTTCTTCACCAAAGAAAAACAATCTGTACAAACCAAGAGTATTATTTTCTTCTAATGAATATTTTGGTTTTGGGGGACTGTTTCCCTTTTCAAATGTATAGAAAGCCTGTTTACTGAGAACAGTCTTTTAGTGTGTCTTGAAATAGAATGTTAATGTATTCTGTGATAAAAAAAATTATGGACACTGGTAAATATCATGCGTTTTGGAGACTTTTTGGTGTGCTGGTGCTCTAAGGTTGGAGACTTTCAGGTATGATCTTAAATAAGTTTACGTTGGTTAATGTTAGTCTAGATGCAAATTTAAGAATGACAGAAATTCTAAATGAATTTCCAACTCTACAAACGTGTGAGATGTGATGCCTGGCTTTGTAGTTGTTCCTTCCTGCTCTTCCACTTAAAGATAGCTCTGAAGCATTTGTATTCTTTCCAATCACTACCACTTCTACTTGGGGAATCCTTTCTCTATTGACCATGCTTTAGGTAGATTTCTGCTCATTTATTTAGGTATGTCTTAGTGCTTCAGATGTGATTTGAGAATTTTTGTATACTCTCTCCTGCAGATAATATTGGAGATTTTTTTTCTAATATATAAAACTGCTCAAATTGTATGTCTATGACATACAAATGACAGACATTGTCTGTCTTAGAATCTCAGGAATATTTTTTAAAATATATATTTTTTATGATTGCTGTCTTTTACCATGGAAGAGAATTGTTCTATAGGAAACAATATTCCATAAAGTTCTATATGAACTATGTTTTTCTTAGACTGCTTGAGGAAACACAAATGGCATATAAGTTGTTTATTCATCTAATTATCCATACTATTCTGAAAAAAAATAGGAGAAACTCCCAGACTTATCATGGATGATGCAGGGCTCTATTAGAACAGTTAATTTTTTTTTTTCTTTCTTCAGCACAAGGAGAGGGTTTATAGGTTTCTGGGGATAACAAAACCTTTCAATCTACTTGTTAAGTTAGAGAGCTGTATGTGAAAACATATATTGGACAAAATTATAGCATTCAAAATACTGTGCAATAAAAACACTTATTAGGGTGCTACTTTTTTTTTCCCATGAGCAGCTTATCTCTAAATCATATCACGTTGCTTAAAGAACTTTTATTGTAACAGAAATAAAAATGCAAAAACCATTTAGCTGCATTATCATACATTGGGAATAGTATGATGTTCATTTTTACAAATAACAAAAAATAACCATCATCTTAGGCGGTTTAACATGAGGGAACAGAAGTTTTAAAAGTTGAGAATTTTTATATCTTTTCAAAAGGAAGCAACTTAAAACTTTCCCGAAAATAGTAAAATGGGGCTCCTTTCTGAAAGAGTTGTTCCATCTAAAAGTTTTTTTTAGATGGAACGAATCTTTCCAAATATGTTTCAAAAGCCCTTAGGCTGAGCTATACCTTTCTGTTCCCCCACTGAAGAAGATAAATTGATGTGCCCTAGGCATTTTGCTCCTAGAGGTCAAATTTTGCATTGAATCTCCAAGTCTGGACAACTAACCTTTCTCAAGAGAGAGGAGAGCTAATATTCCAAACTGCCTTTGTTACCAAGTCCCAACAGGTGACATACCTTGTATTTTCACAATTTCACACCCTGCTGGAGTAGCTAATGGTCCTCTCGGATTTCATCTGCATCAGCACATTTTCCATAGAGTTTTTCCCAAGCAGCTTTACGAGGAGCAATGCACTGTGGGGAAAGAATTTAAGCTTGCAGCTTCTGTAGACTTGAAGGACAAAGCATAAGTTGAAAGCAAATACTGACATCTCAATGATTTTTAAGCCAGGAAGTGTGCTCCCCCAAATCTGCTGCAATATATTAATGAAAAATATTGTAGATACACTTTAACTAGGCCAAGAATTGGTAACAGTTTAATCAATTTAATATTCAATTTCATAGTTTTCAAACCAGCTATTGAAATTTAAGAGACTGTTTTATTAAGAGCTTCTAAGGTGAGAAATGCTTCAATATGAGAATACTGGTATTAGTTAACTTGAATATTAGCTGGTACTTAGGCTTAGAAGCTAGAATTAACACCCTAAGACTAATGGTGGAGGGGAAAAAAAAAAAAAAGGCAAAGAGCAGAAGTCCAAATTGGCAACAAGTAAAAGCTAGTACAAACATATTCTTACATTTTTGAAAGTGCTGTCCCTTTTTGGTGAGTTAGTTTCTGTATGACCCTATGTGACGTTGTGCAGGAAAAGCTGTTATTCCAGAAGGATGAAGTTAGAATTAATGGCTGGAAGTGTTCGGTTTAGTCCACAAGGAAATGAGCTGCTGCCAACAAGCAGTTGAGCAAACTGGACTCCTGCAAGGAGCAGTCAGTGGTGACGGCTTTTTCCTCTTCAGCCACAGAAACGCGGTGCTGCCTTCTGGTTGGGGCGTAGTCGTTGCCTTTACCTGCATGTTTCACTGAAATGTTTGTAGGTTTATGGTCTCTTGAATTCGCACAGTCTTAGGAACATTTGGAGGTGTTTGAGTCAAACAAATAGAAGTGTATCCAGACTGTAATATTTTACCCTGGTCCATTTGAGATCATAAATTTATGGTTAAACTTCTCCCTATGGATCTTCTTGCAATTCAGAGATGTAATTTGCTAATGAATCCGTGTTCTTGTCTTTGAATTGAAGTGAAAGCTGAAAAGAGTACAGAAAAGAGTATTTTACACAGTTCATCTGTAAAAGCCTATGACTATGACAATTGTATCCAGAAGATAAGAGAAACGCAATATGTAAAAAAAAAAAAAAAAAAGTAGTATTACTGACTAAAATAATTCTTTCAGAAGTAGAAAAACACTAGAGTGACAGATATCTTATAAACATCACTATTTTTTATCCCTCCTATTCTCTTCATATAGCCCTGACTCTGTTTTTAAAGTGTTAGAAGCAGAAGGTTTCAGAGACAAGATTTGTGTGCAATGAAAATTTGAGTGCACAACTCCAGCTGAAATTAGTGAAAACTGTTAGTCTCATTTCCCACAGTGATTTTGAAATATTTAACATAAATCTGTCAGCATTGTATGTTAACTGAAATATGGGAAGTTGAAGGATGCTTTATTTCTGATTCAAGGTACGGACATTGTCATCTTGCTGTCTAAGCAACAACTGGGTGACCCACATGGCTGTTTGTCTTCTCCCTTTCCTCTGCCACCAGAAGTACAGCTTCCACATAAAGCTACATCATGTTATGTTGCTCATCGAAAGTACAGAAAATTTCCTACAGTTTCAACTCTCTGTGGACGGATATAGATTGAATTGACACTGTTATTATGGAAGAACATTTTCAAGTTTGCATATGCCAGGAAAAAAATAACATTACTTGAGAAAATGATCAAAACTGCTAAAGCCAGTTACTGAATGTACTGATATAACCTAAGAACTTTTACAACTCTTAATAATATTCTCATTCTTTCCTTTACAACTTTCTCATCACACATTGGAGAGGAAAAAAGAAAAAAAAAAAAAGTTAGCCATATGATAGAGTGTAGATATGATACCCCGCCTCATCTTGAAGTGTAATATATCAAGTAACAAAATAATGTCATGAGTGCAGTTTCTCTTATCTGTATGCCTGTGGGTTACTTTTGGTATTTTGGATATTTTAGATCCTATAGAAATCACTTGACATCACTTTTTTTTATTATTATTATTTTTAATTTTCTCTTTTCAATATAAAACTTCATGTTTTTACCTCTGCTAAATTATAAGATATCAAAACTTACAGATTCAGGAGTGAATATTTCCCATTTTGTGGACAGAAGGTTAAAATTGCTATCATAAAATCAACAACATGGATCTCCACCGTGGCTTAGGAGACAAAAGTAGAGACTGTGATCATGAAAATGTAGATGAGGAGAGAGGATCAAAGGTTTATGGCAAGTGCGTTAGCATAGTAACATCTCACAAAATGGTATGTTTTAGAATGATTAGTTGCAAGTCTAGAAAAATCTTTTAAAAATACTATTTTGAGCTGTCTTGGTTCACATTTTTGTGAACCATGCCTACTTCGTATGGTTTAATGAAAAGTAAGCACTCTAAGTGTCTGTATTTTATATACATAAATGCACAGCAAACTCTATTATAGAGGTCTGCATTTAATAGAAAAGAGCTAGGAGTCAATACAGAAAAAGATGGTACATAATTCTCAGTGAACACTAGAAGTCTGTGAAGAATTGTTCAAGCTGGATAAGAGAACCCCCAAGCCAGGCTGACATATGGCTGGTGATATCCTGTAGGGAAATGAACAGTGCAAGGAGGGAATAGTAATCCTTCCTAGAAAATAAAGGTCACAAATGATAGCAAATGCCAAGAAATCATCTGGGATTTTTGAGAGTCTATTGGGTCAGTAAAACCTCAGTAGGCTCATCTGTTTCTTTATCTGTAAAAAGAAATGGGCCCAGAGAAGAGAAGATCTTAAGAGTAAAGTAGAAAAAAAACCTTTTCCTTAGTGTGAGGCAATGGTTTGTGCTTGCAGGAGGATACTTTAGTTTCGGGAGGTTATGATTTTGAGCAATTTACCTGATTCCAGCAAACTCAAAATCAACAGAAGCAAAAAGGACTCAGAATATCAGGAATTAAGTCCTTTATTTTCCTATATGGATAGAGCTGTAATAAAATATATTTCTGGAGGGGCATATTTTAAAAGATCATATGTTTAAGAACATTCTGTCTTAAGAAATGATTGCTTGAAGTATATAGTTATCAGAAACGTGCCTTTTTCCTTCTAGATTATTCTTTGTCTTTCATATAGAGAATTATGAAAATTACTTCCATCTCCTTAAAAAAGGTAGTGGTGGTCACGTTCTGACTGATGGATGCTCATATGGCAAAACTCATCTTTATTCAGAAGTTATCTCTAAGTGTAACTAGCATGCTCTTAGCTTTTAGGACTATCTTCAGAAGGTAGAAATGGAAATAAAGCCATGGTGTTTATGCAACCAGTAAAGTGTTAAGACATGTAGGCAGAAGAAAGCATAGCAGAAGTTAGCACAACCATTAGCTATTCTGTGCATGGATAAACAGCTTTTCAGAGCCAAGTTTTGCCAATCTAATGCTTTGTATTCCTTCTTATTTACTTATTTTTCTATCATTATTAATCTCGGAAATATGTGTATTAATTGATGTGTAGCCACATATCTATATAGAAATATCTGAAAGCTTCTGTTTGTGGATAAGTAAAAAGTTCCACTGGTATTACAAAATTATCATTGATAGTGATAATAAAGATATAATAAAATAAAGTTATACTAAAATATCTTTTCAGTCAGATATTTATATTTCACTTATGAACTAAAACTCATCAGTTTCTTTACAATTACCTTTTTAGTAATCTTCTGAGAAGATAATAGTCTTCTGTTCAGACCCATCCCTTCCTTTTGAGGAGAATTTTTTTTGTGGAAAATATATCCTGATACAATCATGTATCCTTCTCTTCATGTTGTGGCCAGCTGATGGCTATTAAAGCCTCTACCTGTGGCCTTTCCTATCATTTATTCAGCTACCACTCTTGTCTAGGCTCACAATAGTGATTGCTTGTCTTGATTTTTAAAAAGAAAAAAAAAAAAAAAGGTATGTGAGATTAATGCTGGCAAATTATTTTATTTTCCATACTGGCCTTTTGAACAGACTTTTTTCCAGACTCTTTTGAAGTCTTATTTCTCTGATTGTTACTGTATTTTTCTCTCTGTTTTCTTCTTATACATGTTTACCATCTGCTCTACCAAAATAATAATGCACTAACTTTTAAGATGCCCTTTTTGTTATTGTAAAGATGCTCATTGTGAGGTTTGCTCTCCCTGACTGGTCTGTATTTTTGCAATAAGTTCCTTATAGAAGTTTTCAGGGCTGATGACTTGAAAATCTGTCCTTACAGCTTTTCTTTCCATGGTGCCTCTAATACTTTTTTTGCTAAGTGCAAAATTCTGGGTCCTGAGAATTCAACTTCTCTTGATCAGTAACCTCTCATGCTTTTCATTTTTTGGCATGTACTGCCATGTACTTATTCCTCAGCATTTGTAATCCAGTGCAGGTATATTTGTAAAAAGCTAACACAGTGCAACCCTGGTCTATACCTTTCATCACAGAAGGCTAGGAGGTTGGTTAAGCATCATTTCCCCTGCTCCTGAACCCCTTCTTTCTCCTGCACGTAGTTAGAGACAATATCCAGGATGAGCTGTTCCATGTATGGACACTTTGAACCAATTTATGCTGTAACTTTGCAGATTCTGAGTGAAGATTTACTCTTGCCAACCTTTATTTACCAGGGCCAGATAAATAATTGATATTTAAGAAAGAGCAAAAATAGACAGGGAAATATCTTTTACCATTTGTTATAAAATTGTGCTTTTAATCCTCCATTATGCAAATTAGCGAATGTGAAACTTTGATTCGGAATTTTACTGGACAGGTAATTGAATAACAACAATAAATTGCGTAACCATAACATAAAATAAATTACTAAAGTAAATTCAGGTATTTCTTTTTTTTTTTCTGTAAATTTACTGAACTTTAAATTTACAGAAATGTTTCTATTATCCACTAACCTATATCCACCAATCAAAGGTAGATTTTACATTCTAAATTTTGAATCCATTAATCTTTCCATGTTTATTGAATCTGTCACCAAATTACTGGGTAAAAGAGTGTTCCTTTTAGTTCAGTGTGGTTAGGGTTCCATCTCAGCAATAGCTGGTGGCATTAGATGAGTATATGGTTTTTTAGCAACTGCATTAATAAGAAATTCTCAAATGCTTGTAGCCTTATGGATCTGAGTCATAGGAAGTCTAGCTTCGTATACAGGTTTGTAAAAATAAATGAGGAAGTTAAAATCATTGCAAACATTATTTTTTTTCTGGATTGCTGCCAGTTCTCCTAGGAAGATCACTCATGAGATTATTCCAGCAATTGTACTAGGCTGCAGACCTAGCAAACTACATACTTTATATAACTAAAAAACAGCATAGCAAGGGGAGGAGAAGGATAGGGAAAGTCATTTTACTTCTGTTTTTATCAAATGCAGCACTGTGTGCACTCACATTTTATGATAAGTATCCAGCTTTTTGTTCTCTGTGTCATCTGCTCTTCACACTACATGTATGTGATTTATGGAGAGAGTTTGTGGATTCAGTCCAGCTCTTCATGTGCAGACACTTGCCCGGTTCAGGTAGAGGCTGCTGGTTGTAACCTTCCCATTTTCCATTAAGGAAAACTTTCCTCCTTTTGTGATGTCTATTTATTTGACTCCAAATATGTATTTGCAAGAAATTACTCTGGCTTCTTAACATTTTATATTTTATCAATTTTATTGTGTACTTGCATTTGGGGTACCTTTTTTTTTCTTCCTTTGCTTATTGTCTTACACTGAAAAATGTTGTATATGTTAAACTAGGAGACATTAATTTGTTGTAATGTCTCTGTACCTAGAACTTACTAAATTTTAAATGTTAAAGCTTAACTTTCAGCTGGTAAGGAGGAGGAGAACACTTGTTAGGCTGAGAGGTAACACTGATGTTTTTGAAAATATGATTTGATGCTACATGGCAGATAACCCTAAGTAGCACATTTGTTGGCAGTTTCACAGTAGAGACCAAAGAATCAGCAGGCTTTTATTTATTTGTCTTCCAGTACAACTGCTGTTGTGACTGGAGCATCCCAGTTTCCTGCCTTTTACACAAAACTTTACATTGTTTGTGAAGCAGAGGGAGCATTTATTTTAAGTGAAATGAGGCCTGTGTCACACAGATGCACTCGGCCCATCCACCACCTTGCCCGAGAAAGGCCAGCATAAGCCCTGTGCAGCTGTATGTACAAGCAGTGCAGTTTGAGCTGTGGATATCAAGAACAAAATCAAGAAGAATCAAGGACAAAAACATTTTATTTTACATATATATCAAGAACAAAAAAAAAGAACATTTTATGTAATTGATTGTTATGAGAAGACTCTATTTGCAGTTTTTGCAGAACATTAGTAGTGTGACAGGTACTTTGCACAGCAGCGTGAGTGCTGCACTGAGAAACTTACAGTAGAGCCAAGAGACCTAAGGAAGGATGAAATATAGAATATAGCACAAGAATTGTGTTGAAAAAGAGTGGGAAAAAAAAAAGAATTCTGTTGTATCTGTAGTTTTGTGGGAAAAGGGAGAGTGGTTTCTGAATTGTTAGCTTTCACAAGATTTTACATTGAGATTGTGCCCAGCCAGAGCAGCGCTGCTGATTGCGAGGACTTCTCTGATGCATTTTGTTCTCTGTTGCTTAGCCATGTTAAGCCATGAAATGTGTGAGACCAGGGCAGGACAGGGAGGTGATCCTTTCATTGCTCATATCCAGTGTCACTGAATTCTTGGAGGATTTTGAGACTTGTTAAAACGTAGTCAGCTTGAGCAAAACCAAGAAGAATAGGAAAAATACAGAGTAAGATTTTACCAGAAGCATTTTAGTTTCCTCTTGAAAGGGAGTTTATTGAATTAGCAGCATATTTCCTTGCAGTAGAGCTTCACTTCTGGAATTACTTGGGCAAATTAGACAAGCAAGCATCTTCCTGCAATTCTCTGGGTAGAACCAAATCGGTATTATTTTTTATTAGCATTTTAGTGCTTTGAGGAATTGCCCTCTCATTGAATTAGAAAGCCTTCAATTATCTAGCATCCTCTGAGGCAAGGAAGCAAGAACCACTCGGAAATTGAGCGTTGTTACTTGGGGGCTCTGTGTGTCTACAACAGTAAATTAATGTTAAGACTCCCTTTCAGAGTAGCAGGCAGGTATGTTTACAAGGAGCAAGGAAAAGGTGTCTGTCAGCTTTTGAACTTGCATGTTCTTATGCATTAGAAACATAAACATTGTGAGATGTAAATTAAGGACTGGCTTTACTGAACTCATGGATTTCAGCTTAATAAACATCCTAGCTATCCTAAATGCTGCTATATCCTTGTAAGTCCGTTATACTTTCCTACAACATTTTTTATCTTTTTTTCAAAATGCAAGTCAGATTCCTACCCAGAACAACCTTAATCAAGATTCACTGAATTTTTATGCAATCTATTGACAAGGAAGGATCCTTCTTATTAGAACAGTGCGGGATTATTACACTCCAAAGGAAAATCCAAAGCATAAAAGGAAAGGAACAAAGCTGTGCAAGGTTTGTCATGGTACAGGCTGTAGTAGTAGCTTTTAGGTATCATGTTATCAAAGTGCTATCAATGATCAAGTTACCAAAGTCTGTGCAGGTGTGTTATTTGTCCAAGGTGTCCTATTCACATACTTGTCCAGAGAGAGCTTAAGAAGTTTCTTCCTCCTAGCCAAATGCTGGAGGAAAATATTTTTGATTTATTGTTGCTGTGTGCAGATACAGAAAAATTATTGATACTTAAAACTACCACATTCTGCACAGAAGAAAAGGTCTATTTCTTGCTTCTCCAAAGCTGCTCCTTAGAAAGAAGAGTGACCAGCTTTGAGAAGAAAAATTGGTTAATGTATCTTGACCTACACTTGTATTGTTGGTCTTTTTGTAATAAGGTTGTGGTTTTGTAATTTTGTGGAGGATAAAACTTTGGATTTTTTTTTTTTTTTTTTTTTTTTTTAAAGCTTTAGCCTCTCCTTACCTTCAGAGCCCAAGGAGGACCTACCATCAAATGCAGCAGTATTGCTGGGCTGTTATTTTGCCATTGCAGGTAGTGATAACACAAGCAGATGTTTTGAAAAAAAATCACTTGATCTATATCAGGGGTCACACATTTCCTGGTCCTATGATCTCCATACCAAAATCTTTGTATGGCAGACAGCAGCAAGGCATATACTTCCTACCTCAGAAACCTCGGAGGAGGGAAAGTAGTTTGTAGGTGGTGGGTAATAACAGCTGCTTAGGGGCTCTCTTTTCTCTGATAGGTGATGGGGTTAGGCCTAGGGCTGCAAGTGGGCTCCTGAGCAGCTCTGCGACACTAGCTTTGCTGCTCCTTTCATGGAGACGTACGTCTATCCGCAGCACCCGTGCCATGATAGCGCTGCCGCCTTGGCTGTCAGTGGACAGGAGAGAGAATTTGGCTTTGATGGGTTGAATGACCCTTTAAAGAGGTATTTATTGCTGTGAATCATAGAATGCTTAAGGTTGAAAGGGACCTCTAGAGATCATCTAGTCCAACCCCCCCTGTACATGCAGGGTCACCTAGAGCATGTGGAAGAAGTATAAATTCTGCTTAAGTATGTAGGTCTGGGCAGCTATTTGACTTGTTGATCGCTCAAGTTAGATCAATTGAATCCTACTGCAGGTGATCCAAGCAAAATTCAGGAGTTGCTTCCAGTCTTGGTTTGCTTAGTGAAGTCCTCCCTATTGCCTGGGAAAAGGGGAAGACATTGAGCATTTGGCATAGCCGAAGTTTTAGTAGTAGTAAACTACAAATGTCTTTTAACGAATGTTTTGAGAATTTTTTGACAACAAGGTGTAATTTTTCTGTTTATGAAGATTTGCAATCACTTTCTTGAAGTCAGTAGAGCAGCACAGATTTAAGCTTGCTGAGATGTTTTAAAAACTAAAATAATTTGTGATAAACAATGCTGAATTTACCACAGGTTCATTGCACAGAGGAGTTTGACATCAAAATTCCCAAGACACTTTCCTTTCAGCAAATGCATTGCAGCCTGTTCTGGTCTTACTGTGCTGACTTAATCGTTAAGTTTTGCTAGCATTGCCAAGAATGGTGCCACTTGTAATCTGATTGCTGATGGTGGTTTTTTTTTTTTTTTTTGAACATCAGTCTGTTATGAACTGTGCTGAGACCCACCAAACTCATTTCAAATAACAAGCAAGAACATCCCCCTCTTTACTCCTCCACACACTGTTCTTAATATAGGGATTGTATTCACATCAAAGCTGTCAGAAGGTTTCTGTGATCTCATTAGCTATACTTATTTCTACCTACAGAATAAATGAGTCATCAACTGAAACAGCACTAAAGACCAACTGGTAAGGCTCACATGTTTATCCGAGCTTAGAATAGATATCTATTCTCAAGCCTGTGGACTCAAGTTGTTAAAATTGCTGTCTTTGCAGACCCCAGAAGGGTTAAGTCATTTCTGAGATAAATTTTCTAAAGCTCTTAATCTGGAAACCCAATTGTTAAGCCTTTAGCAAGTATTTTTATGATTTCATAGTCTATGAAGATAAAAACCTTTTTTTCTACTTACAGTACATTTAGGTAACTGAACTTTTGAAAATTTACCTTTATGTTTGTGTATAGTTTCGCTTTGTTTTTCTTTATGTAGATGAAACACACAGTCATTTCATGTGCTATGTGAGGTAAATTACATAGATGGTACCCGAAAGAAATTAGCTAAGCTGTTTCAGCCAATTTAAACACTTCTGAATATAGACATGCTCCATAGGGAAGTGAAATCAGAATAAGTAGGAAAATGAGAAGAGATTGGATATGGCTAGGAGCTAGGTGTTAAACAAATAAGTCATGTAGGGATACTGGTGGTAGATGATAGCAGCTGTAGGTTCTACATAATGAGAAAGTAACTTGATTCCAAAGTCTGGCCACTGCGTAGCCCTGATATTTGAAGATAATTTTAGAAGCTGCTGGATAAGAGTCATCCCTGGAAATGGAGATTTTTAACAACCAACAGCCATTTCTACAGGAGCTGGGAAACACAGATGCTTTGTGTGTGTGTCTGTGTCTGCGTGTGTCTGTACGAGCAAGCTGAGTCAGGTACTACTCAGAAAATTGAGGGCTCTTGTTCACTCTTCCTTGATGAGTGGATGAGGGATTGAAATAGATCTAGTAAAGACAAGTTGGTGAATTCAGAGAGCTGGTTAATCTGCTTCTTTAAGCAGATTCTAATCTTTATTATTCTCCCTTTATTCTAATAATTCTTTATTATCTCCCTTTATACCTAAGGGAAGGAGCTGTAGGGACTTGTCAAAGTGGGATTTACTCTGCTGATAAGGAATATAAAGTGAAGGGAAACTTAAAACTTGAGATCCCCTCTTTCTCACTCAGTGCAACATAGCTACCCAGCCTGAGAGCGGCCTCTGCGCAGAGGAGCCGCGTCTCTCGCGGGCACCCACAGCTCGGGCTTGCCCGTCGCGCAGAGCCGGCCTCGCGGAGGCAGTGCGTGTGCCGCCGCTAACGGAGCCGCAGGGCACGAGCGCTGCCTTCCTGAGGGGCAGGAGCACTGCTGGCACTGAGAGCAGCACACGGCAGCTCTGAGCTTCCCCGCAGTTCCTGTCGCAGCGATGGGAACCGTCCTTCTGGTTTTCAGCACTGAGCCTTGACTGGGAGACCAGAGGGCTGGAAGACAGAAGCTCCCGAGCTAATTCCCTTGCCCATAACCTGACACCCGCAGGACCTCAGGGTGTCAGTGTCAGCAGCATCTCCCCTCTCCTCACAAATGTTCATGATGTAGCAAGTAAGATTGTCTAGAAGCTATTCAAGGTGTTCACCAGAGAATCTCTTCCAGCATCTGAGACTGGTATAAGGACAGTGGGACTGGCCAGTTAATTATCCGTGAGCCAATGTAGAGCTTCTTGCATTCCCTTCCTTAGAAAGGAGATGCTCCCAGTCCCATCCATTCCTTACCTCTGGGGGCAGGGACAGCCCCTCGTCTCTTCAGGGCTGTTCTTAAGTGTAGGACAGGTTCAACTGCTTGTCTGACATTTAGATAGGTGTGCACACCAAACTGAAGGCACTGGTAGTTCCTCTGCCAGACGCTTCAAGACATTTTCAAAATGGAAATTATAAGGATCCCAGCAAAGCCATGTATCACAGGGAGACTGTGAGAAAGATGTTGGGTGAAAGAATTTAGAGATTTATTCCTCAAATAATTTATTTATTAAAAACTGTGAAATTTTTCCAGTGAAGTATTCATTCTTTTAATATTATTTTTGAGTGCTAAATATAGTCAGTTTTCAGGGAAAGCGAGTTTGTTTGTTTTTATGTGATGTTCCAGTATAAACAGATAGCTAATAGTTAATAGAGAACATCATTGGTCCTGAAATCTCTCAAAGGCAGCTGTTTTATGTTAGTTCCTATCTATAAACTGAGTGATTATTACTATATTTACATTTTTAATTTTCTAAAGAAGTCATCTTTCCTGGAACAAGATATTTTATAGTAATACATTTTATTTTATTTTGACCACATTGATAAAGTCTTGGGTCAAATCAGGGTTTGGGAATAACATCTCTGTATTATTATTATTATAATCTATTTTTTATGTATCTGATTTATCTACTTCATTAATCTTTTTTTTTTTTTTTTCTCTCCTCGTTTCAGTAAGCAGAGAGGCGTAGTAGTCAGAAATCCAGCATGACAGACATAGTCTTAGCTGATATAAATCAGTGTAGCTCTTCTAAAGTCTGAGAATCTGACCATTAAAACTATGTAAAGTTACCAGGGGTTGATTTCTGGAAGAGCTGACGGAGCATACACATCTCCAGGTAAAGTAAATGGAAGAGTTTGGCTCAGTAGTTCTGAAAATCAGGCCCGTGATTTCTAATAGGTCATAGGCATTTATAAGCACAGAATTAAATTCTGCCTTATCGTGTAGTCTGTAAGACTACTGAGCTAACCAAAGTTGCACAATTGTGTGTAGTACATAGCTATATTTCAGCTCACTGGAAATTCTGGGTTTTTTTGTTTGTTTGTTTGTTTTGCTTTTTAACTTTACTTTTTTTTTTTTTAGCTTTATACTGAAAATGTTTGTTTCCAAATATAGTTCCTGTGTTATGATCCACCATATTCTTTATAATTTCCTTATTTTGAAAATGTCTTGATGCATCTGGTAGAGGAACACACTATATTGGGGCAGGTGGGAGGGTGTCTGTAAAATGTTTGGGGAAACTTAGGAAAACTTTGCTACAGGAATTCAGGGAAGCTTTAAATACCAATTTCCTTCCAGTAGGAAGTAGGCAAAGGCTAAAAAAACTATTTCGGATCTTAGTCCCTTTCCAGTTCAGACAAGTAGCATTAACAAATGTCAGGTTCAATTGAATTTTGACTGTGCTATGATCTATACATCCTCAAGGCACATGTCGTGATGTAATTGCAATTATTTTCTTCAACTGCAAGAAGTTTTCACACCCATTAGGGATCCTGCTGATTCACTCTACAGATTATCACTCCAAGTAAAGGGTTATGCTAAAACTGGATTATAATTGTATTATTCTGTATACATGGATGGATAGAAAAAGAAGAAAGATGGGGCAAGAAGTCAAAAAACCTGAAGTAATGTAAACTTCTGTTACACTTGACATTTGAGCTTTTCCAGTGAGTTCTTTGTGTAAAAGTCCATTCGTGGGCATTACTGTCACTTCTGCTTTCACTATGGAACATTAACTCTGTTTTCGTTGCTCACATCCAGCAATGATCAGATGAAGCGTAGCATATCCAAGCTGATAACCTATCATTTCCTTTCTTTTGAATGCGCCCATATACACATGTTTCAGTACCATCCTTTTCCTGCTGGCTTCTTTTATTGAAATGCTGGTTCTTCCACGAGAAGAAATACACACTGTATTTCCTTTGCTGCTGAAGGATTTTCAGATGAACCTGTGCAATGCGAAGACTGATCCATCAGTCAGGATCTGAAAAGTCCATTAGGCTGTTTATTGGCTACGCTAGTTGATTCATCTTTCAGGAATCAGTTTTGTTTAGGATGAGAAGAATTAGAGAAAGGCCGTACCTCTCGTATGCAGCTAATGCTGTCTGGGGAACTGCCTTGCCAAGGGAACCAAGAGATTTCGGGAGATGTGACTGGAGTCCAGGCTATCCATAATACCTCCACTTTTCCTTCTGTCAAGATGGCTTTCTAAAATGCTGCGGCCCAAGGGAAACTGTGGAGATAAACTGTCTGCTTTGCCTAGCTGCAGGTGTGGCAGCTTGAAAGGAATGCACATGGCAGGATATTTTTCTGGTGTAGGCTCGGCCGACTACCTCCAGCGAGGCGGCCTTGACAGAGCCATTTGAGACTGAAGCAATGGGAAAGCTGTTGATCTGATTTGGGATGCAATGCGGCTGTTTAATTACAGAAGCCTGATTTAGTCTGACATAACTTTTCAGTGTTTTGCAAAGTATCTGTTATTATATCAGCTGCTATGTTAATAACACTTACTGGCTCTGTAGTTGTACTAGGGTGCTAGGATATAGAGGGATTAGCCCTCTGTGCATTTTAAGCATTGTGGTATTTTTCCACCTTGTAGGGATATTACACATCTTGAGTCGCAAGAGAGGAATTGAGGGAGTCTGGTAGATCTGGTCTGTGAGGAAGAATGTGGTGGGGGCAGAGGGAGAGGAGGAGAAGGAAGGGGTTTGTAAAATAAGAGGGACTACAACCATATAATTGCATTAGAGCTTTTGAAATGCTAATTTTCCCCTAGCTCTCCAGGCCCTGCTAGTCTCCCTAAGAAAAGAAGCCAGAGCTAAAACAGACTTGTTTGCCCCAAGTGAGAGCTAAGCATTGACTGCATGACTTGATATTCCAGTGCCTGGCATACTGAAATGCAGGGAATAAAGTATGAGAAGGGGGCTGCCACATGTTACATTTGTGTTTGTGTTGTACTGTTTCTCCTGTTCACTGGGTGATAGGTGGCTTTGCTGCAAGTTCAAGCATGTCTCTTATACCCAAAGTCCCTAATTCACTAGTACTTTGTTATGTCCACGGGATGGTCATTCATTTTCTGAATTAGTCAGCTCTTTGCACAGATCTGGGGCATTTTCAGATTTAGAGGCAGCCAAGTGCATGAACTTCGCTAATTTCCATATACTGTGTTGAAAATTATCCAGAATGTTTTACATTAAAATTCAGGGTTCATAGCAGCACACCTTCTGTATAGCACTGTTGCAAATTAAAATCACTTTTACATTAGGAAAGGTGCCAATGCAATCATAATAGAAGGCTGAAGTGCTGAAATGATAAAGTAGTTCTTTTGCTGCATTCCTTGGCACGTGTTCAGCACCCCACTTTGATTCAAACATCACTCCCCATTCGGGAAGACTCTTGAGAGTAATAAAAACTTGCACATTGCGAAGCTGATTTGCGAGGGGAGGCTTTGAGGCGCTCTGGGAGCCTGGTACAAATTAACTGTAGGATTTTCAGATCATGCATATACCAGTTGTGGAAATTTGGTTCTTATGCATGTGCACTTCCGACTGAAGAACTTGCTAGCAGTGACTCCTAAGCAAATGCCACAGGAATATGTTCCGCATTTGGACACTTGACAGGCTAAAGAGCAGCACGTCCCCTGTTGTCACTGGCTGGATTGAGTGGATCGAGTTACTTTGTACATAGAGACGTCATCTGTGTGAGAATCACGTAGCACGGCATCCTGCCGTGCACTCAGCCCAACTGAGTAATTCACAGGACTTCTGAATGGGTTGCTCCTAAACGGTTTGGAGGGCCTATTGCTTTTCGAAGGACTCTTTTTTTTCATTGAAAATGGTCATTAATCCCCAAAATGATTTTGAAGGTATTATTACTTTTGATATCTTGATTCTGCATTTTCTACAGACACATTTTTTATTTAATTTTTATTGGAAATTTTATGAAAAGGGCTCATACATTTCTAATTTCTATTTTTAACTGATCTAATATTCTGTAAATGATACATAATATTTTTATGACTTCCTAAAAAATTCTCCCAAATATTTAAAAGCACAAAAAAGACATTAATTTTAAACATCATAACATGCAAACAATATTTTATATTGTCTATATGTCTATATAATTTATGTGTTTTGTTTTTGCTTGTTTAAAGTTCTAATACTTTTAATGCTAGAAACTATGTGTTCCTAACCATTAATTTCCATGAAGAATGGAATTTGGGAACACTCCAGTATTGTTTAGATTTCACTAGAAGCTGTTAAACAGATACTGTATTCCAACTTAATGTCAGAAGGATGGTATTTATTGATGTAGTGGGCCTTGTAAAAATATATATAAGTATATGTTTAGGAGCGAAAGCAGTCCTAATAAGATTTATGTATAACATATGAATTTTCACATCTTTGCATAAAAACATTAACAGGCTGCAATGAAAAGCAGAGGTTAGGAAGGTGTGCACAGTAAATTGAGACAAGGAAAGCAAAGGAGTCCCACTTTTTGAGGCTGTCTAGTATCGATACATCTTTACTTCATACTTTGGCCTATCGGATCATGGAGAATAGTGAACAGACCATGGACAAGTTCAGCTTCTGCTCATGGTGTGTTTTTCCTTTGTAACTGCAGGTAAGGTACATGGACCCTGTATATGATGCATATGTGTCTCTGCAAGGCTGCCGTGAGGGAAAGTAATGGGCACATACGTTTGTGTATAGGCAGAGAAGGTAAATCTGATGAAGACTCATTTTGGTCAATGATAGAGTGGATGCATGGACCAATAAAGCTAATAAAACTAATAAAAAAAATTGTTTAGTGATAGTGCAAAATATGTTTCTCTGGTTGACTGCAGAGATAGCTGAAAGACTTTTTAACTGGAGAAGTAGAGTGAATATATTCTGATGTAAGAAATCTTGTCAAGACACAATTGAAATGGTCATAAAAGATATTTTAGTGTTGTGTTTCTCTAAGCCAGGGACTCCCTTAAAAAGCAAAATATGTTCTGAAGTGAGGATTAAGTTCTCCTAGTGGTATATGTTTTCTTTTTTTTAAGAGCTAATTCATTACTTTATGTATTGATGTTCTTGTATCCAAAGGCTGAACAGAACCCTTGTAAAATAAATGAAAGCAAGCATTTAAAACAGATCTAAAAGAAGACAGAAACCTGCTACACATTAGTGAAAAGTCAACTCCCAGAAAATTCTTAGGCAGTAAGAAAGTACAGGAATAGCCAAACCACCTTTGCGGGGATACATGTAAATCACTGAGAAATTATCAGTTTTGTCAAAAACCAGAACAAAACAAAACAAACCCTTCTTTTCCCATGCGGGATTGCCTGCTGAGTGTATGCAGGCTCAAGACATGCCAAAGGAAGTTTCTACAGTGTCAATTTTTCACCAGGAGAGAGGATGAAGACCTAGAACTCCCCCTGTGTTATTTGTGCATATTAAGATGAGAAACGTGTAGGCCCAGTCCAAAGAAGCCCACGGGAAGCGCAGCTCTTGGTACACCAGAAATTTACTTTCAACCACCAGAAACAATCCCCCTTGTGAAACTGCCACACTTGATGAAAGCTGTTCCACTCTCCAAATATCTGTGTCTCCGTGCTGTGTTCCTTGGAGGATTTGTGTTGTGTTCCCCATACCCGCTCATCGCAGTAGGCAGAAGAGCTAATAACTGTGCTAATGGGGCTCTTCCTCAGCATTTACATGCACAAGCAGCCGCAGCTGCTTGTACCTGCACACTCTTGTGCTCCTATAGCACATCATCTAGATGCTTGTAGTTGCCAATGTCATTCATGCACCAGATCCTCACACTTACACATTCCTTTTCCCTAACAATTATACTTGCTCAGAGGGAAAAGATCCGTTGAACAGGCAGCTATGAAGTTATGACGTTATGCTCTTCATAAATAGAGCCTATAGCTGGCAGCCCAAAACTGGCTGTGGTAATGTAACACTGGATTATTATTATTATTGCACAAATGAAATACACTGTATACTATCTCAATCTACTTTAGCCTATGATTTCATAGCGTACTGTAATCAAGGAGGTGGCAGTTGGTTTGATGTAGAAACGTTTCCAAGAAACTCTGATAGGGTCATGAAAAGAGTGAGAATGGCCTGGGGTAAAAACTGTACTCCAAGTGGAGGGTGTCCAGCATTGCTATGCTGTTGAAGCAGCCATAAGTGGACAATACACTTAAAATAGAAATAATACGCTGAGAGAAGCTTCAAATGAGAAGTTAGTGTTGCAGCCCTCAGGATGGTAGTAAGGGAGGGATGAGTAGGTGTGTGAAGGAAGGAAGTGTTAGCAGAATGTGGCAATCAGAATTTGTCTGTGGGTTACTGAAGAAAAAAAAGGGGGTTGCATGTCTGTGGAGGTGGGGTGGAGGGAGGGCTTCAGTCTGAAGGTGTGGTGGTCGTTTTGGCTGCAATACTTTTGGATTTTATCATCACTAATTTCATTTAATTTTATTTTTACTTATAATATGCAGGGTGTTTGTCTTTGTTCCATTTAATGTAAAAAAAAAAAAAAAAAAAAAAAAAAAGCTTATTGTGATTGTATAAGGATATGAGAGCCCCATGTTTTTAAGTACTTAAATGTAAGGAATGTGATGGACCATTAGGTGGCAGTGCTAGGTGACATTTACAAGTGGATGTGTGGTGTGGAGAGGAATGAATGTGCTTTAGTAACTTATTACAATTTTTTGCCCTTGTATATGCTTCTGCTTGTTTTCTCTACTTTGCCCAAAATGTAGTCTATTCAGGATCTTGAGTTGCTTTGAGGCAGTCAATACTGTATGTATACTATTTTTGCAAGACTGTGAAATCTCACAGTATTGAAAATCTTATGATATTTATTGGCTTTCTGTAGTGTCACAGTCATGGAAATGAGTGTAAGAGTCTTCCATTTGCAGCAAGTATCTAGGACTTAAGGCTATATAGCAAAAATCTGCAAATGCATACGAAAAGCACCCTAAAGTTCAAAAAGCAGAAGATAAAAACCTTCCAACCACACAACAACAAATCACATAAATTGCTGTTTTCTAGAATTTCCTGATTTCAGGTCATTGACCTTTATTATTCAGATCTGGACTTGAAATTAATATAGATGAAATCATTTTTGGTTTTCAGCTTGAACTCTCCCTCAGGTCATTCTCAAAACTTAGAAGCAACCAAATAACATCTTGTCTCTTCAGGTTTTGTTTTCAAAGTACAGTGGGAGAGCATTTTAAAATATAACAAAGATAAAGTTGATTTCTTTGCAGTAAAATGAAAATCCATTGACTCAGGATAATCTCAAGGTTCGAATATAAGATGACTTGACTTTTCTTGGGATACACAAGTTTCTTAGCAATGGCTACAGATCTACTCAGTATACTTAGCTTGTATGTGTATAGGTAGAAGTGTAAAAATTGTATCTGCTAGTGTGTGTGCATGTGGATGAATGTATTCTCTTTTTTTGTGGTCTTAAATTGCTAATGCTTTGCAGAAGGAACTGGGACCTCTCAGGTTTTCATTTTCTGTAGCATCTAGTATTAAAGATGATCAGGTGCCACAGTATTTCGACAAATGAATACCAATTTCAGTATTTCATTATGGTATTTTCTTTTGTGGTTTTGAAGTGACAACTGGTTGGGTTAAACTTAGAATGTAGGGCACTGACCTCGGTTAACTGCTTAAGAATTCATGTATGTGTTTCCAGTTCTTTAAATGAGGTGTTTGGGGTGAGTTTTTATTTTTTCAGATAAATACAGACCCTTGTTTACTCAACATTAGCTGCTTTGTTGCTAAGCATAGCTGTGACTGAGAAGTTTACAGAAGTCTGTTAGCCTTTTAAAGCTTAAGGTGAACCAGTGCTCTTGTATGAGTGTGTTCATGTGCATCTCACCCTTCATATAGACACCATTTTTATTCTTCGCTGAGCACTTTTTCAAAATCTACTTTACCATTTCTCCTCCAATTTTTCAGCGGAGCAGTTGCACAATAATGAATGGGAGCCATATGTGATGCTATGTTGTTCTTGCTCAAAAGACATTTGGAAGATCACCTTTGCCCCAAATGAGTACTGTAATGCTGATTGTAAATGACAGGGAATCAAGTGAAGGGCAGCAATTTAAGTATGTAATATATCAAGTGTACCTTTGGAGCAGATCAAAGTATTCTGTCTTTTTAGTGAGCAATAGCTTACGATCAGGCAAAAATAGAAAGGGATGAAACTCTGATAGATTCCTATAGGTCGTAGACCTGCCGGTGGTGTTCTGCACGCAGGGGGCTGCAATCAAGTGGGTTTTTAGGGTCTGTAGAAAAGCTACTGAACCAAATACAAGGTCCAGAGGAAGGAGCCTTTTTTGCAGTAACTTCCACAAATAGTAGTATATAAGATATCCGACTGCATTAAGGGAAAAAGGCTTGAAAAGGAGATATTCTGGAGATGTCACTGGCAAAAGAAAAAGTGTCATGAAGTCTGCTGATAACATTTTTACAGCCTTCTGTTTCCCAGTAACTGTATTTTATAACAATTCCCCAGTTTAGCTTTGTTTTCAGAGGATTGCCAGGTGTGCAGTTTATTTGCAAATCACACTTGGATCCTTGTAGAAATAATTTCATCACTGACTGTTTGCATGTTTGTTGGTTGCTTGCTTGCTTTTTTGTCTTAGGGCAGGGGTCGCAATTTTCATGTTAACAAATCACCTTTATTTATATAGTAGGCTGAGACATTCAGTTTTTGTAATGAAAGTATAACTAAAATTTGCAATAATACAAATTGTCTTGACATAAAGAAATGCCTTCCTAATATTTCTTTTTATCACAGTCAATGCAATAAAACAATCATTAAACATCTGCATTATTCCAAGTTCCCTCCTGTTACCTGTTCTCCTTTCTATATCGTGGTTAAAATTAAGCAGAATAACTTTAAAGTTAAAAATGTTAATTGACCTCACGGTGTCACCTGGTTCATTGATGTCATCGACGGTGTCATTTAGAAGAAAATGCCTTGTCAAGCAGCAGTGCTTCAATCATGAAAGGGGTTAAGAGCAGCAGCATTAGAACCCGCAGGTGCCAAGGCCTCTCTCGATTCATCGTGTCCCGTTTTCTAAATGGGACCATGCATTGACTTTCTTAGCTCATTTCAGACAAATAAAATATCCCGTACTTCCACGGAACATCTTTTAACCCTGGAGGGTACTTAAAGGCTGTATGTAGGGGACTTACTGTTTTACATTTAAAAATGTATTCACCTCTGGGCTGGGACCAAGTGGAATGATTAAAGGCTCAATGTTTCCTGCTTTTACTAGATGGCAGTGGATCTTTGGGTCTGCCCAAAGCAGAAAGCAAATGCTGCAACCTGTTATAAAAGTCAGCCCAAAGAGGAGGGGGCAGGCGAGCTCTTCTTTTCTTTCAACTGAGAATTTTCTAATATTTTCAAATCGTTAATAAAATTGAGTTCACAAGCCTGTTAGGAAAGATGAATTTTGGTTTATAATTGGGTCTTAACTGTGTTTATCAAACAAAAGTATCTGAGGAATATTAGACGTTATATTAAAATTATGTATGGCTATAGGGTAATCCTGGACATTTTCCAAGTTAGCTGATGTGTGCTGCTTTATAAATGTATGTTTGTGGTTGTCCAGCACTCGTGACAGATGGTGGAATGTGATCCAGAACTTCTGATTCCCAGGTCCCTCTCAAAAAGGTGGGTTCACATTCTCCTGCTTCCGTGTTAATCATATAGGGAGTGCTCTATGTTAATCACGTAGCGAGCAATCTACTGAAGGCTTAAAAGAAAGCCTCAGATTCAGCTGTCATTATAATGAGTATAACATTACCATTAAACAAAGTCTTGTTAGTAATTTATTGTTAGGGGAGTACAGAGAGAAAAGAAGCTCCTTTCAGCGTGGTTTACTTTGACCCACAATTCCAGCACTTAGAGGTTAAACTCTCTCTCTGTGACACTGTCTTGGTTTTATTTCCATTCTTCGTCCTTTTTTATTCTTTTCCCTCCCCCTCCTCAATGCTACTCATGCAGATTAATGCACCCTGGAGGAAACTAGACTGTTCTTTTCTGAACTGTTCCTGCTCAGTTTCAAATCCCAGCCTCGCTGGGCATCCTATGATTTATACTCACAGGCACTACAGCTGCTGGAGGATCAGTTTGGTTGCAGCGTCTTCTGAGACATATGCAAAACCTACTTTTATGTGTGATTTATACCATTTGAGACAGATAAACAACCGATAATCTTCCTGAGACTAGACCAGGTGCATTTGTACTCCAGTGAAGGATCACAACTTAGAATTTATTCCTTTCCTAACTCTTATCTTACCCTCCATCATTCTTTCTAGTTTTACTGCCTACTATGGAAAACTGTGATCTTCTTTATATCATTAGAAGAAATAGTTCACATCAAAACCTGACTTTGCTAGTACTCCTGGAGTGAATGATATTTCATTCCATTATAATACCAGCTGGCTCCTCTGAGGAGAGTATGTAACTCAGCTGTTATCTTCTCAGGGGCTTGAAATTTAGTAAACAATAAATAAGCCTGGCCACGGACCCTTTATATTAATAGTAAGTACAGTAGCTTTCAGAAGTCTGAAACTACTTATGGTGGCTTTTTTTTTTTTTTTTTTTGCACATAGAACAAAACAACAAAAAATATAGTAATGATTTGTCTGTATTGTGTTTATTCTATATTGAGATACAGTTATGCATTAGGAGTCTATTTGTGAGCAATCTATGAATTCTGCCTGAGACATTGTGTTCAATCTGCCATTACAATTTTGCCATATTCTTGCTCCTCTGATGCTCAGAAGAGGAAAAAAAGACTCCAGTGAAGGGTTTCTGAGCTGGGCAATAGAGCAACACAGAATGCAAAGAAACAAAATGTCAGCAAAGATGTGTTGAGGGTAGGGTTAATGGTTAAAATGGTAGTCTGCAAAAATTAGAGAAGACTTCTCAGTCAGAAAATCTGTGAATAAGGATGCAAGGATGGGTACCAAAATACTACAGACCGTTAAAAAGCAGGAAGGAATCCGAGGCAAGGAATCATATCTAAAAAATCAGTATTTTATCTAGATGAGTACAATTCTGTCCCTGCTTGGGTGTTTTAAAAGTGCACAGTTTTAGAAATTCTTTACAAAATCTATCCCTTTTTCTTTAAAATACCATTCATCTCTGAACATTTGCACTGCTGCAAACCAGTGACCACGGGTCTAGAAACCGGGGAAGGGCAGGTGTTAAAACTAGTCGGATCTGATTGTTCATCTTTTAGATGTTGAAAACATTGAAGATGTTGAAAATTTCCTGTTCTTTTCTGCAACATTAAGTATCTGCCTAAAATGTGCTTGAAAATTTTGTGCAGGCTGTTTATTTTTCTGTTTTATTTTTATTTTTTGTTAGGCTTTATCCTACCTCTGTGAAAAGCTATAGCAGTTCTGCTCAGGGGCTGTGATGTGGCCCTTGAAACATCTTGTGCTTTTCTTGCCTCTTGTAGCTGCCTGCCTTCTGCTTGTGAATTGATTCTTGCATAGCACTTTGGGGCTTCTTTCAGGAGAGATGCTACACAAGTGTATACTATTTAACATAAGGCATCTTTGTTCACTTTGTAAATGTTTGTAAGTGCAAGCTGATCTGCAAATGTTTCTACGGCTGTTAATATATTTTTCCAAACTTTTCAGAGTCATTACCAGGAATACTGTGAATAAATTCATGGCAAAATTAATAGAACTTTAGACTTAACTTATCTACATGTGAACAGGTCCACTGACTTCCCACTGGGTGTGAATTAGATAGTGTGCTGTTGCCTATCAGTGGCATAACTTTTTATGTATTTACACATTTTTAAGCCCTATTGTTCCTACCGAAAACCGAAATTAAGCCTGAAAATAGTGAAAAAAAATGTTCTGGTTTCAAGCCTGTTCTTTCATCTGGCTTATTATTCAGCCATCATCTTCAAATCATGTAAAAGCTGCCCTTTTCCTACTGAAGTATGATAAGTAGGTATTTAATGAAAGCTTAACAAAAAAAAAGAAAAGAAGTACCAGCTTGCAGTAGTATCAGCCAAACATTCGCGTGCCAATATCTAGTGCAGTTAGTAGCACAGTAGGTGCTTTATCTGCGTGGCACTAACAGGCTTTCGGCACGCGGAGCGACACGGTGGAGAAGGGGACGCCGCGCTCACGTACTCGCTGTGTGCAGGGGGACACGCTGCAGTTCTCAGAGCTGAACTAGATGCAAAGTGCGCCTGTACCTGATACCGAAGCAGCTGTGTTGTGAAATAACATATGGAGAACACTGAACAGCACAGCTGCTCTGCTGTGCTTAATCTGGCAGTCAGGAAGAGGCTCTGCAATAGTTCTAATAGTTTGCCGTGAACATAGATGGATGTGGTTTGCGTTGCACAAAACCATGGAGAGTGAAACTTTGCATTGACATCCTAACCTTTACCATTCCTAACTGCTGTCTTGGTGTTTTGGCAGGAATCGAATTTGACTTTCAATAATGGCTGTACAATTTTAGTTTTGCTGAGTTATGCTTGGCATTTCCAGCTAATAGCCACTTTAAAGGAAATAGTTCCTGGTTTTAACAGTTGTCTGCCATGTGAGGAGTGACGTTTTTTCTTTTTTCCCCCTCTGCCAGTGTCTGGAGGAGCTGCACTGAAGTAGGCTTAGCTGTGGGTCCCTCTGGGCTTATCTTTCAAGAAATACTTAACGTAGATCTTGTAGCTCCTTATGCACTTAGTACATTCTGTCTGCCAGCATTAAATGATAATGTAAATAAGGCAGGCTTGTTTGGGAAGTGGGGGTTAGAAATTTCAAATTACTTTTTTTTCCCAAGCATTATAAACATTAATTAATATTCACCCATCTGTCTCCTTGCACTTCCTGCTTCTCTACTTATGCAAATAAGGCTGTCAGTTAGCGAGGAGGCTGGCAGGCCTTTAAGGGGCCCTTTGTGCAGAGGCACTGGAAACCACAGGCTTTTTGTTTCTTGTAGTTAGGAGGCTGCCTCTGACAAAGCGTAACTCCAAGTATGGAAAAATAAATAAAATCTAACGCCAGTTCTTTGTAGCTATCCATCTCCAAAGTTTATGGGAGATGTGCCAGGAAAATATGAGGCGTAATTCTGCAAGGGTCTGGATGGTGAAATGAGCTGAGGAGCTGATTAAAAAGCAGACCACGCAGGCGGCTGCTGAGGTTAACACAGAATGAAGCCCGCTTTGTTAGGACAGTTTTGCAGCACATCCAGGCACAGACAAGCTCTACCTGGGAGCTGCTTAAGCTCGAGAATTTTGTTCCTCCCTGATCTGAATCCCCTTGGGTCAGGCCCTTCCATTTTGTAGGTGCAGCGCATGGGAGGAGGGAGAGGAAGCCAATGGTTGAAGCCAGGCACAGGGAGTCTACACATATCCAAGCCCTGACTAGGCCTAATTTCTCTAAACAACATCTGCATCCCTCGCAGTCTTTGGTGTATTGCCCCCTCTGTGACCCAGGGAGGTGTTAGGAATGCTGGTGCAGAAACGAGGAAGGGACACGGACAGACTGAGCTCTGCACCCACAGAGGGCCAGCCCTGGCTCGCAGAACAGCACCTGAGTTAGGCATCGCTACTGGCGGGTACTTAACATGCAGTACCTGGAGGGTGACCGCCGTTATTGCTGCAGGAACTATAAAAGCCTGCCGGTGCGAACACAGTACAAACTGGAAATAAGTTGTTCCTTTTACAAACTGAAGGAGGGCTCTTTTGTTTATTTGAAAAGGCAGGAGGAAGAAGAGCATAGCAAGTAAAGAGGAAGAGCTCCTCTTCCAGAGAAGCAGTGCGAAAGAGGTGAATACAGCTGTATTTTCTTTTGACCTTATTTCTGCAGGTATTCCTTGAGTGCGCTCTAAGCACTTTCTTGCTAATTTGAGCCTCAGAGTTGATACACTGAAGAAAATACCTCTGAGCTCAGGTATCCTAAATCCAAGAATAAACCTCACCACTGTACAACCTGTTCAGCCAATTGTTTTTCAAAAGCAAGTGCCTTCACAGTATTTTAGCTCTCTGTCACTTTGTCAAGTGTGGATAAAAATGCCCTCTCACTTCAGAGGAAGCACTGTGAGGCCTCATTAGGCTCACAACATGTTTTGAGAAATCCTCGGATAAGCAGGGAAGACCAGTAAAGGGAATTTTTGCTGGTTCCCTGATGTATCTTCACCTACAGAATACCAACCTCAGATTTTCTTTCAACAAGAAGCTAGGAAGCTTTATGTCTATTTGCAAAGCTCAGGCTTTGTCTTTAGTTGCCTAAATTTTCCTGTGAATGCATAGAATTGTCTAGGCTGTGTTGTACTTGTTGATTTCTAAACTTAGATAGAAACTTTTTTTGTACTTTTGTATTTCCTATAATATGTTTACTTTTAATAAATATTTATACAGGGAAGTAGGTAGATGCATAAGATGAACTAATTTCTGAGTAAGGTTGAAAATCAGAAGAGCTGATTTTTTTTGGTGCCAAAATTTGTTCTGATAACTTATATGTCAGCAAAGACTCATAAATAAATAAATACAAGATTTCACCCTGGATCAAACCTGTGATCAAGCTAGTGTGCTGATTGTGTCCCTTCCCAGAAGCAGCGCATAATAGAATAATCTTTTTAGCTTCTCTCATTTCCTACCTGATCTGTGCCTTGGAGTTTGAGGTTCTGTATCTCTCAAAAATTATCTTATTTCACATGTTCTTATTAAGTCTATGAATGCCTAATGCTCATCTGAATTCCACTGAGCTTTTGTTTTCTATGCTATCTTAGCACAGCTAGAGCTATAGATTAAAGCTATTTCATGTTTTAAATTAAAAAAAAAATCCTTGTTAAAAAAACTACCTTTGGATGTAATTGAATATTGCCCTCACTATGTCCTTCCGTGAGTGGTGAAGATAAGTACATGTGTGCCAATATCTTCACTGCTGTTTCAAGAAACTCCAGAGAGCTGCCCCAGTGAGCGCAGCCCGGACCCAAGTGTCCCTCTCCCAGGGGCAGGACACCTGTGTAGTTCCTGCAGCTCCTTAGATTGCCTCCCAGTCAGCTGGCTTATGCCCACCAGCTCCAGCCAGGTGCAGTGGGGGAACAAGCAGATGATTATCATTTGAATGATTACCAGTGGCCCACACATACCAGTAGGTGATCAGGAACATCCATGTCAGGGCTATAGGTCCTAACAGCCCTGATTAGCCTCACCTGGGGCTTCCACCATTTCAAGTGAGGCAGCTGCAGCATTGCTGGTTTGGGCTTTGCTGTAGGAGCACCATCGTGGCAAGAGCCATGCCTCTGTCTGGCTATGGATATTGATAGAAGATGTGTAAGTAGTCTTTTAGAATATCATTTTTGTTAAAAATGCTGGTGTGGGGATACCTGGTCTTGTCCTTTCTTGCCTAGGGCAGCAGAATTTTTGGTAGTTTGATGTAGTTTTCATGACTGCTGGGTCATTAAGTAGAAATAACAGCCCTTTGACTGTGCATCGTTCTGTAGTTTGCTAATGTGCAGGTCTGTGACTGTGGGGGTCCAGGAGACAACTTGTATGATGTCCCAGTTCAGTTTCCTTTAAAGTTTTACAGAGGGAGGAGCATGATGATGGCCCTTGTCCCTTCTCTTTCATAAAAGTTGTGCTAAAAAGCTCCTCTGATACAGTCAATATGTTTAAGTGACATAATCCATTTTAAAATAATACCACAATCAGAGAAGCATACTATTGAAACCAAAGGATAATGCTTCAGATACTGACCTTAATGGAAAGTATTAAATTCAGCAATTAAGGGAAACTGTGTATTTGAAGGCCGCTTAGACTTAGGAAATTAGTTATTTGCTTGTTCATCCCTCAAAAACTTATTTGCTCATGAGGAGGGTAAATATCACGGTGGTGATGTGCTTGAGAGAGTTTTTTCATCTTGCGTTTCTTAGGTGAAATTCACTCTTGACTGCTTGAATCTGTCTAGGGTGTAAAATTCCCAAGTTCAACGGTACACTTTTTCAGTGTATTACATTTCTGTTTATTACACTTATTTTTAGCAGCTGGAGTGTTCCCTTAGGTGATATTGGAGGAAGACAAACGAGAATGTTAAGAATAGAGCACAAGCAGGAAAATGTTGCACGTTTTGGAACTCACAGCTTTAGTTTCTGCAGCACCATTTTGCTTCATGGCTTATAGCCTATAATTTTGGGAGTTGTTAATGATGTGAATTGTTATAATAATCTTTTCCTTGTTAGCTGAAGGGGGGTTGAGAATGTCTCTATACATGTTTTTTTTTTTAATTTTTAGAGAAAGTCAGCATCAGCTTTTTATGAGCTCTGTTAGCCAAAATGAAACCTCTACAAATGTCAACTGACAAAGCAGTTTAGTACTGGGCATTCAGTTAGTGCAAAATTTTGCTTTAGATTAGTATTGCAGAGAAAAGGGCCTTTAATGGGACACTTTGGTAACAGTACAAACTCTTTCCACGTGTCAGAGTGAAGGACAGAGAGATCTAGGCTTTTGAAATTTATTTGAAGCAGGAGAAAGGCAGGTGAAGGAGATATACAGAAATGTCTCTGAAAGAGGTTTCCCCATGTAAACAAGCATTCTAACCCCTTATCTCCAAAAATAGATTAGATATTTTAACATGAGATTTAGACCCCCTGGCAGCCGTGCCAAAGGGCCCTTAACTTTTGTGTCTATGGAGAAGAGAAATGTGTTTCTGTTAAGGAGCTAGCAGCAGGTTTTGTCCTGTCTCCACTTCATTTTTGGTCTCTGGGTAATAATGCTTTGGGGATATGCAAAAAGAAAGGGCATGGCTGGAATATTAATGTAATCTAGCACTTTGTGAGCAAAACCAATGTCAAAAGCTGCTATGTGTTAATGCCCTAGTGTCCCTAAGTTAGTAGTTTTAGGCATCCTGCGGGAAAGCTGGTGTGCTATATGGCGTGAAGAGGCAAGAATGCACAGAGTACCTTCCAGTCAGGATGACTGGTTTACCTTCCATCTCACTGCCTGAGATGGTCTTAAGTGAGGCTAAATCTGAAAAAAAGCATTTTGTGTGTGTGATTTTTCCTGCTGTGTTGTGATCTGCTACCCAGTATAATTACGTTTGAATCTGTTACCAGAAAATCATCCCTTTTCTCTTTGTGTTGATTTTATATTCTGTATGGCTTAGAATTTTGACTTACTGCCACAGAGGATTTAGAAGATTTTTTTTTTTTTTTCCATATTTCTGACAGTAGAACATCCAGGCTGTATTTGACCTTAATGGGAAATGGCAATAGAAACTTGAAATTCCCCTGTTTAAATGTAGTGTGCCTAGAAGGAAGTACCCATCGGTGGTCTGGAGACTCTATCAGGTGTGAAGGTAGATTTAAATCACAGTTACTGCCTTGCTCTGCTTCCTATCCTGCAAGCAGCCTGCAAGGGCTTAGGGATAAAGTCTACAAGTGCTAATGGGCTCATTTGCTGCCACCAGTGCTACAAGGCAGTGTGAGTCGTAGCTTGTATGTTGTTCATCAATATCAAATGTTCTCGTCTTTAAGGGGAAAAATTAGAAATGCACCTAATACTTGTGTGACACAATGAAAGCAAACAAGCCTGCATTAAAATGAAGTATCATATAGTCCAGAGCAGTCTTGATTACTATAATTTTTATTAATATAAATCTGATATACCGAGTGACTGTATCGTGGCCTTGCCTCCTTGCCTTGGCCAAAAGCTGAGTGCTGATGCAGAGGGACTGAGTGTGACGAGCCTTGGCAAACACACACTGCAAACAAGACCTAAGTGCCGTCAGCCTTGGGGCTGCTCTGAGGGCACCTGCTGCGTTTTGCCGGGCATGATGGTGCCTGTTCACTGGAGTGGTAGTTGGGATGGGTGCGAAAAGCTCCTCTGACATGGCCCATCACTCGCTTGGTCCGCGTAATTCGCTGCGTTCAGCAGGGCCATGTTGCTCGGTGCGCCTGTGCATGTGACACCCAGTCACATAAGCAGCTTATTGGTGCACCGGGGGGCTGTTGGTGCTTTTGGATAAGGGAGAGAAGCAAATTTAGGTAGGCAATAGTAGCAATTATTTCATAATGCTGCCAAGACACCGGTGACTGTCTCACTGGCATCTGCATTGATAGTGACAGGCCACAAACAAAGGTGAAGCTCACAGTCTTGGTGAGGGGGAAAAATCAGGCTCAGGTTTTGGTTGTACCAGGGCGGTAGCAGGATGGTGAAATCTACTGAGTGTAATGCTGGGAGAAAATAATAAGAAAATATGTTTTGTGTGTCTTGTCCTTTTAATTTTGCATGTTTGGTTACGGTGGATTAATTGGTAGGTTGCAATGACAACTGCAGCCTAGTAGGACATTTGTTTGGCATGGCTGTTGCACATCTGCTGAGGGGGGAACTCTTCAGTTATAATGTTTATGGTAAATGGCATGTTTTTAAAATGATTTCATATTTCCTGTCATAGGGTGAGTTAAACTGAGCGTATTTGTGGGAGATCAGTGCAATTGTTTTAACTGATGGCCTGAGGTGTCCTGGTCTTCAGTAGCACCTTTTCCGCTTTCTGTGATGGATAGTTGCACACCGCAAAAAGGGTGGATGGCAGCGTTGTTGCCTGTATCTGTCTCTGCGCAGCCCTGAGTAGGAAAGCAGCTTAACATCCCAAAGCACTTCTCGAAAGTCTGAGTGTTGCTTTCTCCTCCTCTTACCTCTCCTGGCTGCGAGGGCTGCGGGAGCGACGCTGCAGGGAGGCCTCCGCGGGGCCGCGTCCCTCCCGCGCGCCTCCTCCGGGCCAAGGCTCTGGCGCTGGGCCCCGCCGGAGCGGCAGCTCCCGCTGCGTCGCGGGTGGAGCTGCTCGTGGCCGTGGGCCCCCCAGCCTGGCCAAGAGCTGCCTCGCCGCCGCGGACCTGTCCGGTGATGCGGGCTCACGGTCAAACCTGGCTGCCATCCGCGGTCCTGCCCCCCTTCCTGATGGAGGTGGTGGGACAGGTCGCGGCTGTCGGGGCTCACGCTCTCCCCGTTTGCTGGCCCGTGCAGCGCGCTGGCAGCCGCCGAGCGGCCGCTCGCGTCCTGGGTGAGCACCATTAGCTTCTGGGCAAGGGTTTTTCGTCAGTTGCTCTTTTGGGAGGTGTTTTAGCTTGTACAAACAGCCGTTCAGTAGAACCTGGGAATTGCATGTGTAATGGTCATGAGCACTAAAATAGATTGTGCAAATATAAATATATATATTTATGTTGAAATACATCAATCAAGGCAGCAGAGAATATTGAACAAGCTTGCCACAGGTATGTTGTATACTTGCAAAGATTAGGCATGTAAAACTGCATAAAGTTGCTGGTAACAATCTAGAGTTTGGTAAATCCTTGGGATTTTACAGCAAATGGCAGAAACTTATTATTTTTGTGTGTATACTTATTTTAGAATTTACAGCTGAGCAATCCTGTGAGGTTGCAGTTGAATGCAATATGGAAATTGGATTTGTGTAGTCCTGAGCAGCGTTAGCTGAATGAGTTGTTTATTCCTTTTAATGAAGGAAGCGATAGACTCTTTCCAAGGTAGTATGGTTTATTCATACCACACCTTCCTTCCAAAGATTTACTCTCAAGGCTGTGAAACCTGACTTCATTAGTTTGGCTTTAGCTCTGAATCCGAAGGACCTTTTACTTAGCAGTTGCTCTACATTAAGAAATACCAGAAGATCCTTTATATTTACAGTTTTTGACGATGCGTAAGCCTCACAGGCCTTTCTTTTTAAATTAAATAAAATCTGAAGTGCAAACTATGCAAATGCATTTTGTCATTCTCCTCTCCAAGTTGCCTCTTAGCATTTTCTCATGGTGAGCATGATTGGGTTAGCGTAGGGGTTTTCCCACAAGCACCTGTTGTTGCAGGGTAGCAGGAGGAAAAGAAAAGCACTGATTTTTGTGCCTGGGAAAATCGGACCTGCTCTCCTTCGAGAATTACATCAACATTGACAATTCTATTAAAATCAAGTGCCCACCACTAAAAGAGTGATTCTGATCACATTTTGATTGTGGTTTATCCTAAGTGGTCTTTTCCTGATTAAGTAACAATTATCCATTGCTGTTGTATGCCGTTAAAGTTTTAATCTCGTATAGCTCAGCAGGCACCTTCCTCCAGGTGGAATCTAAAGGTGGGGGCAGAAATCTCTGTGGAAGAAGCATTCCGTGGGCTGCTTCATGATGATTAATTGTGGGAAAGGTAATGGGCGTGGGTGATGGGAAGAGGTTTGAATCTAATTAGCAAATTAGGGGATTGCTACAGTCTGTGGATTTCTGATGGATTGGGGAAGTGCAATAAACAGGAACAGTGGGTTAAAACCTTCACTGACAGCAGATGTATGCAGAGTAATTAGTGCCCTTGTCGTGTACCCAGGTAATGGTTTATCTGCCTGCTACAGATGCCCAGTTTTCATCATAAAGAAATCATCTAATTTATCTGCTCCCTAGATTCTCCACATGTTAAAAAAGAACTCATGTTTAGTTTTCACTTTCAACTGTGTCCTCTGTGAAGTTGTCAAACTTTCTGTATTAACGCTTACATTGGATTCATGCAAGTTTGTGTGGTTTAACACCTTGGTGTGTCAGTGTAACTTGTTGGAGATCTAAGTGCAATTTATTAGAATAAGTGAAAGTAATAATGGGGTTAACAACACTGAAGCCCTTTTCCAAGTATTTTTCCTTAATGTGGCCTCATCAATCTGGCTTCTCTTTAACCAAGAACGCTCAGCACTCCAGCAGAATCCTCACAATTCAAGTGAAGTATTGATTGATCCCCGTACCTAGCAGAAGCAGTAATCTCTCATTTAGAGGCAGTATCATGCTGGAGTCAAGCAAATACTGCAGAAATAGAAGGTGGAATAATGAAGCCATAGCTTACATGCAGTTCTAGAAATAATAAGAAATGCTACCTAAAGCAGGTGATGTAGAGACAAGGCAAGTAATGTAAATGAACATGACTAGCAAGAGGGTTTTTTTTTTTTTTTTTTTAATAGATAATGATGTATTGAATGGAATAGTGTAAATTGAGGTGCAGGGAAGGAAGAAAAAGGTATAATAGTTTGCAGTGGAACAAGTGGCTGGAGCCTATAAAATGTGTGAGATTAGAAGAGAACAAAGATGAGAATGGCTGATAGAGATGAAAAAGTAGTTGTCACTGTGAAAAGAGGAGCAAAAGTACTGAAAGTAAAGACAACTTATTTTCTTTAGACAGCTTTTGGAAATACCTACAAAACAGCTACTGACAGGATAACATCTACAAAAATGCAATTTTCAGCTTTTATATTTCACCTGGTGGGTTGCGGGGCAGGCTGCTTCACTCGGATGGAAAGCAGATGATTATCTTCCCCCAGGGACCAGCTCAACTCTTGGTTAAAGCAAATGCACAAGCTGCACATGTAGACTGTGACCTGGGGGTGGAGGCAGCCTGGCTGCTTGCAAATATGACTGTGTTTGCTTTCTGTTGGCAGGCAACACAGTAGGTGTTTTGACTAATAATTTCCAACAAAACACAACAATATTTTTTCCTACTTTTTTTTTTTTTTTTCTCCTCTTTTCTTTCCATAGTCACCCAACCAAATAAACCACGAAAGGTGAATCAGGTCAATGAACAGAAACAAAGCTTGAGTCAGTAGATGCAAAGCCTTGGGCAACACTCACAGTGCCTTTTTCTTCCATCTTCTTAGTAACTGGATTGCTTTATCTATCAGTGATGGATGATGTGATACTGGATAAACGCAAAACTGGATATGAGGTGTTCAGACATTTCCAAGACTGTGCAGAAGAATCCAGTATATTTCTGTGAGTGCACTTGCACTAAAATCTTATGCTCCTAGGGAGTGTTCCAGTGTTTCCATTAGGTGGGGCTGGAGCTGAATAAGATGGATCTTATTTACTTACGATACAGAGATCGAGATGCATGGATATGACATGGATCTTGATTCATTTTAATGACTACAATGGTGCACTTGCTTTGTGTGTGTTGGCTTTGTTTTGAGTTTGTTTTTATGAACCTGGAGAAAACCTATAGCTGTGAAGAATATCTGTAGAAATTGTGATCGCTCCTTCTAATTTTGTTTGATTTCTCAAGAGTAAAGATCCGTAGGTATCCATGCTTGCTTATCCTAGTTGTTTCCTTACTTTGTCTCAGTTTTAGTAGCAGATATGACTGTTCTCTAAGAAATCAGGGTGCTAAATATGCAATTAGCTGAACTTTTTATTAATTATGTTCATGAGGATTGTTGGTTTCTGTCACTTCAACAGTTAAAACATTCCTCACGTAATTAAGCTGAAGAACACTTTTACCAAATAAATATTCCTGTTAACATTTGGAGGTAGAGAACCTAAAACAACTTTCTTGGTTGCTCAAGAATCAGACTTCTATGAACCAGGTAGGATGTTCTATTTTTGTCTTGGAAAGACAAAAAATTCTCTTTTTCTTTTGAAAAGAAGACAAGACCACAGTCCATGTTTCAGGAAACTAACTAAACAAAAAACCCTCAAAACCTCCAACAAACACCATACCATACTTGATGTAAATTCTGCATGTCACAAGTGCCTGAAAATTGGAAAGAGAGGTGTGGAGGAAAGGTTTTTACAGAGGTTTGTGGTCTGTAATGTCGGGAAAGTTGTACAGAAGATTTCCTGAGAAAAGATGTTGTTGTATGTCATTCCCAGCTCCCCTACCTCTTTCCCTAAAGAGAGAAGCTCCAAAACTTAAAATTGGATAATTAGTGCGGTTTTCTTTGAGGAAAGCAATTGGGAACTGTGTGTGGGAGGGGTGGGGGGGCTTGTTTTGTTGCTTGTTTTGTTTGTTTTTGCTGGGTTTTTTTGTCTGTTTGCTTTTTAACCTAGAATTTCACTTTATGTGCTTAATACGTTAGCTCCTTAGAGGTGTATGACTGTGCAAAGCATGTATCACCTACCTAGGTAAAGTGCAAAACACCTGCTGCCCTGGTGCCGCTGAACTTCACCAGACAATATTTTTTATGGTTTGTCTGCTCGTGAAAACTTTGTGCAAGTCTTAAAAATTTATTTATTTTGTATGACTAGCAGTGTAAGTAGAAATTTCTTGGAGTGTTTTTGGAATGAAAATACTCTTGTGTTCAAGTTGTATATTTTACACTTGAAGGCATACTTGCCAAAATGGAAAAATGGTTTCTGAAGTTTACAAGGAAATTATGACTAAAACAATGATAAGGCTGATTGCAAAGACGTGAGGATGGCAAAGTTGCTATTTTTCCCTGCAACCATCTTGTGCCTCTGGCACAGAGAAAAAAAAAAAAAAATATGTATATAAACAGTAAACAGTCTCCACATGGGCCTGGAACAACTCAGGTATTTTTGTAATTCAGTCACTGTGGATTTGCCAAGTTGCTTCTCCCAACACAAAATATAGTTTCCAGCAGTTTACTGCGTTTGTGTAAGGGTTGTTACTTGTGAGTGTCTGTCCTTTTGGCTGAGATCTGAGTGCGCTGCTGAGGCAATGGCCTTTAATTTGTGATTCTTCTCCAAATAAAGTATGGTACACTGTCATAGACTATTTTTGCAGGATTAATGTTGGTTTATCATCTACTGGGTTGTAGAGAGGAGAGAGAGAGAGAAGGGAGGGGAAAAAAAAAAAGGCGAATGAATATTTGGTTGCTTTTCTAACTAGATCTTAAATGAGCTTCCCCTTTTGCTGGGCAAAGCCAACAGAATAGGCTGAAAACAAAACAGTAAGACAGTTGATGTGACAAAGAAAATTGAGAAAAGTGTGTAAAGAAGTGGCTTATCATGCTGAGGCCTTTTTTTTTTCCTCTTCATTTCATTCATGGGTTCAGCAGCCGTGTAGTAAATTGATTCCTCATGCAGAATTATTTCACTTAGTTGTTCTCGGGTCTCTAAGTTAATAAATGGCATGCGGCCTGGAATAGATATTGTCATCGTGCTAGGTAGTGTTAAATTAAATAGTTCAGAGGCTAAAAGGCTTAACTCATTGCTATCATCAGTTTAGATTTTAGAATTCCCGTCCTGAAAACATTTATGCTGTACGAGTTTCATTCCTTTATGCAGAAGGTACGTTTATCTCTTGTCGCTCTTCATTGGATGGAACCGTTTCAGTCAACCCTTATCTATTTTGGTGATACTTCTTTGTTAAGCCAGTCAGATTTCTCCTAAATACATGCACATAGGGCTCAAAATGAGTAGGTGAAGAACAAGTGAAGGACGTAGCTGCTGCATGTGGCCCCGCAGGAGCTCCCTGCTGACGTCCCGCTGGGCTCCCCGCTCCGCTGGCGTCCGCGGCGCCGCTCCGCAGCGGCTGTAGGTGTGCCTGATCCTACACGCAGACGCGTCTCCGTCCCAGGTTGCTGTATGTGTGAAGCAGGGCACAGGTCATAGTCTCTGTAGGTATGTGTAACAGGAACTTAGTGCTTCAGCGAGGACCTGGATATTGGGTGAAAAAAGTGGGTGCACAAATCGCACTTTAAAGAACAGGGAACTTTGTATGGAATTAAACCATGTTTAGGCTTCCTTCAGGCCTAATAAGACCCCTTTTTATTGTTTGAACTACTGTAGTGCTGTGGTTGAGATGTAGTTGGCCTCCAAAACATGAATGATGAACTCTCTTCTTTACTGTCCTTTTTGGCTTCATCAGGTATAGTACATTTTGCATTTCAGACAAGATTTGAAACTCAAGATTTGTCTAGTTGTGCTGGGCATGAGCTAAGTGCCTCTTTCCCCAGGCTGTACTTGTTTGACAAGATTGTCATTTTCTGTTGTATGTGGTGTGTGTTTTTTTTCTTTTTTTTTTCCTCCTTCCAGTATAGAATGATTTCATACATGCCAAGAGTCAAAAGTATGCTGGATCTTTTTAAAGTGCAATGACATTGTATTAATGTCAAGAGATTATCATAATCACATTTGTTAACACTAGAACCCGAAAGTTTATTTTAAACATTACCTGAGGTTATTATGACTTTTTATGCCTTGGAGGATAGAAATACACGTTAAATAGTGATATTTTCATCTCGCAGACAAGCGGGCAGCAGGGGATGGGGAGCATCCTTTGTTGTTACAGAGGCATGGAGATATCCAAGTGGCTAACCAGTAAAAAGAGTGTCAAGGCAGCATGCAAGTGTCGTTTCTGGATCAATTACATCTGTGACTCCTCAAGTTTAGCACCCTGGAATCCCCTATAGGTGCTGGAGATGCACTTTAACAGAACTCAGCTGTGCTTTTCAGCTTGGGTCATTCAGCAGGTCTGATGGGGTCCACAGTTATGACCTCCATAGGCTATAATCAAAAAGTCAAGATGGTATTTAGAACAAATGCGTCTTAATGGTCTTGCTCTCCTCCAAGTTCATATTTATCAGTAAATATCTAAATATCTTCTATGTGGTTATCTAAATATCTTATAGTTTGAAAAGACTAACCTTCCATAAATATCCTTCCAGGCTTACCTCTCTTTCTCCTTGTTTTCCCATCAGATCTCATACCAGACAGACCAGGGAAATTCTTATATAATGGGAATAAACTCTTTTTTTTTTTTTTTTTTTTTTTTTTTTTTTTTTTTTAAAACTCTTTTTTGGATTTTAACTGCTGTGATAATAGACAGCTTTTCTATTCTGAGGGTAAATAATTTTGGAAGTTAATAACTTTTCAGATAGCATATTCTTGATATTCTATTTTCTTGTGTGGGAAATCATCTTTTCCCCTCCTCCCCCCGCTGCCTCTTCCAAGTCCCTGTATAACTAAGATTTAGCAATAGAAAATAAAAATAAAAAATGTTTATTTTCCACTCCCTGGTCCAACCCTATGTGGTGTCTATAAATTTATTGTATTTTTGTATCACATCTATCATATCTATCTAAGAAATAGGTTCTGTGCTAACCACATAGCAAGAGGAGTATAGATGCTTTGTAACAGTCTGTTGTAGGTGTACCTGTATGTAGTAGCAAGTCGTTATTGTATGAATGAACATTGTGTTTCTAAGAGACCTTTGCTCCTAGAATGAAAGAGTAAAACAACAGTTAATGTTCCCACTGGCCACGTTCCCACTGGCTGCTGGAGCAGACAAGCAGTCTAGACTGGAGTAGCTTGCTGCTCTAATTGCTTACAGTCGTATTCATTAGTGGGTGTTTCAGCAATCACTGGGAATTTACATGGAGCAAACAGGGTGAATTCAATTATATAAATGATTTAAAAAAAAAAAAAAATCTTTACCCTGCCTCCCTGCTCTTGTGTTTTAAGGCAAAATTCGGATGGAAGGCAGACTGATTCACATAACCTTCATGCTTCCAGCAGCTTGGCAGCTTCATGGCAGGACTGCTTTTAGTAAGGGATGCTACTCTAATTAGACTCTTACTATGGAGTAACATTCAGAACAGCACCATGGAAGGATGAGTGTCTCAGGGAATTGGGGAAGAGATAATGAGATGCTCATTTTTAGTCACTAGCATAAGTCTGTCCTACTGTAATAACGAAGAGAATGTATCCTAGCAGGAAGTAAGCGGTGATCTCAGCCCACTACACAGTGGGCAAACATTTGCGTTACGGATGCAGTCATCACAGCTGTACTAACTGGCCACATCATTTGGAAGCTACAGTTGGATACAAGTTACAAATTAGTGTTTCATAAAGACTAAGCTATATTTCTATTATATTAAAATTGTAAAAATTTAGCGTAGTGCTTTGCTGTGGCTACCTGGAATTTGAGTTTATGATGAGTTTACTGGTTAACCCTGCTTTATTTGAGTTTACTGGTTAATCCTGGTGCTTCATGCAGTGCAGAGACATCTAAAGAAGAATTTAAGTTCTAAGGAGAAGCAACTCCTGGTCACATGAGCAACTACTCTCTGTCAGTTTCATTTCTTACAGCAATAAGTTACAATTCTTAAAAACAAAAATTGACTCCCACCTTTTCATCTCTGTCAGAGATGTTTGTTTGCTGAGATAACAACTCACAACACAAACAGTTTTGTGGATCAATCAAAATCAAACAACATTTGGAAATGGAAGGGACTTCTGAAAGTGTTGAAATATTCAATTTCAAAACAATTTTATACAATTATAATTTTTGCTGTAAAAAAAATTAGCAAACTTTGACTAGGAAAAGTAAACAAAAAAAAAAAAATCAAGATTTCAAAGTAGAAGGTTTCATTTGTCCCCAGCTGAACCTTGTTGACAAGTGGCTGACATTTCAGTTAAAGTAGTTTTGAAACAAGAAGCATAATATATTATCACGGGAAGGGGGGGGGGCAGGAAACTCATCCAGTTCTTGCAATTCTACTGTGACAAGATATTTCAGTATTATTGAAGAAGATGGCCTTAAATGTATGGCAAGGTACTGACCCTTGGGTCTGAGAAGTGAAGGGGGTACCTGTTGCAGAGTTGGCAAAAACTAATGCATTCCTTTAATGGTTGGTTATATTTAAACCGAAGGAAGTGATTGACTTAGTCATATCCTGAAACACACATTTAAGACAACATTCAAGTGTTCACTGTAAAGTGTTTTAATTTGGTATTTCAAGTGCACCACACAATGTTCCTGTGGAAGATTCTGATGCTAAAAGGGTCTGCACTTTCTAGCCGTATGGCACCCTAGGAGGCACACAAGTGTACTGTGTCATCAGGCCTCACTTTTCCTGGAACTAGACAAAAGGCAAATAAGAATTCCCAACATTCACAGTGCCAAAAGGGCTAAAAGGAGAACAGAATTTACTTTTCAAGACAGCAGATTCTATCTTCCCCCAGTGCTGGAAGAAAAATTAAGGTTCCTCACTAGAGTGGTAAGATGCATCGCTTGGTTGTGCTGTCACAAAGAAAGAAAGAGGGCAAAAATAAGCAAAACTGTCCTGTATCTCCTGGTTTTGGTCCTCTTGACAAAATGAAAAGTAAAATAAAAATCGCTTGGTCTGAATTATTTCTTTTCAGAACAAGAAATTAAAACAAAAAAAATCAATTTGAATCTGAATGTAAAAATTACCTGTTCTTTTAAAACTCATTTTTTTTGGATTAAAATTGAGAGTTGACTTCCATATGAATTCACAGCTTCTCTTCTCTCCCAAATAGTACTGACTAAAACAAGTCCAGATGTTGTCATGAGCCACCTTTTTTCTCTTAACAGGAATCTACACTCTTTTGTCATTTATCAGAGTGATATCATTTAACATAAGTCACCAAAAAATTATTAGCTTCATCAATCAGATAATACACTTATTAAGCTTCTTGCCATCTAGTAGGAGATTTATTATTTTTTTCTGCAAGAGAATTTCACTTCCTATCTTTGATATAATGGAGACATTTGCCCCCCCCCCCCCCCATAGCAATATATTTCTCCTTCCTGACCAATCGTGTCTATATAAGTATTGGAACTGAGGAGAAATAATTCACCAGTAAGAAAGACATTTAATTAAGACATTTAAGTGGAAAGGCTGTGAAGTAAATGGAAATATTTCCTTGTCTGATCATCTTTTGATGTTGACTTAAAATATCTTTTATGAAATACAAACTTCTCTGGGTGTAACTTTTTTTTTTTAGGAGGGGAGAAATATAATGTTTAGTGCTCTGTGAAACAGAACGGGAACTGGGATCAAACCTCCTTAAACGCCTTATGATCAGCTGTTCTGAAATTTTAATAGAACATCATATGTCCAATTGGCTCAAAGAACCTGCAGCAAAACAAACTTTGCTCTGACTGAAGTCTGGATCATAGATTTCTCAAGAATTGAACTCCCTTGTAAATGAGAAAGCTGAACTGTGTGTTTCCTGTAGTACCAAGTGTTCTCTGGAGTTTTTCTTCTGGTGACAAGACGACCACTGTCTGATGATGTCCCAGTTGCAGGGGGAACTTTGACAGGTTGTTCCTTCGGAGGAAAGGACAAGAAAATGCCATTAACATAAGTACTGTCAGATGCTGCGTCAAATCTGTGCCAGCTCTGTTGGTTCTTGACATCTCATTTTTCCCATCACTTCTGGTGGTGGGGGGAGAGGAATGTCTGTTGTGTTGAGCCTACTTAAAAATAGCTTCTGATGTGATCTTTTTGCAGCCTAACTTCTTTTTGGCAGGTATCATAATTTCTTGCTGCTAAGTGTCAATGCCAAAACTGGGAGAGAATCAAATACCTGATGTCTCGCGTAGTACCATACAGAAATAATATGTAGGACAGCTATGTGCTGCTGCTTTAGTTATTTACTGCCTAAGCCAGTTTGTACATCCCTACTCATGCTTCCCTTTCAGTATGCAAAAAAGGCCCCGTGCATCTTTACTGCAAATGTTTCTCATTTCTCACATATATGGAAGTATACTATTACGGAAATCGTAACTAATCTCATAATCCTCAAGAGCACGCAATCTGTTACTTCGTACACTGCAAATGGTTTTCACTAGGGATGTAGTGGTTGTGTGTGTGTGTGTGTGTGTGTGTGTGTGTGTGTGTGTAGATGTACATAGAGTGATTCCTTTTTTTTTGAGAGTCGATGCCTCCTTCAGCGCTCTGGAGAGAGCAGTGGCTAAAAGCTGTTATCTATCTAGCAAAACTAGTGTTGGGGGGTGGATAGCTGAAGGACTATGTATTTATTGACTCTCTTCCTTGCCCCTGGTTGTCTTGGTATTAGAAAAAAATACACAGTGCCTCCTGACCTTTACCAGGAAATGTTCAGCAATGCGTTTCACAGGAGCGTCACTTGTACGTTAGCTTTGTCTGTTTGACTGAAGACAATGATAACTGAAGTAACACGGAATTGGGGGAAAAAAAGCTGGTGTGTAAACTGCAGAGTCTCCTGCTACAGATGCTTTTGTTAATGATCTGTCGGTATTTTCATTATAACCTCCCTCGCTCTGTCATTTTTAAGATTTATATTTCAACGTGAAAATTTCCTTATGGTAGAAGTTGATGTACAATATTTTAACTCAAGAACAATTTTTTAATTCACTTTTATTTCATATTAATTCATCTTCATAAAACACTTTAAAAACTTCTATATATTACAAAGCAAGCTGTATCTGTTTAAAATAGTCTCCCATTGCCATATTTAAATGAATCCACAGAAATTAACTTAGTTTTGCTTCATCAGATCATTCTTTTTAATTCTTTACATACATTTTATTTAGGAAAAAAAATATTCTATGCAAAATATTGCATAATTGCAGCAATATATGTATGTAAAAGTTGTCCTACTACTTAAACAATTTGAACATTTTAATACAGAAAGCTTTAATTGTATTGTTTATGTATGTATATGCACAGGTGAATTATTACTCAGCTGGTAAAGAAAATGTTATAAAGCACTTTAAGGTCAGTGCTAAAACATGTAACAAGCAACTTAGAAGGATTTTGGATAAGAGTATATATATAAATATATATAAGAGTATATTTTCTTTTTTTCAAAAAAAAAAAAATATATATTTATATTGTGAACCATGGGATAAATGAAGAATTGGAGGGAACAAGAGAAGAATTAGTTTTGAACGATACTCTTCAGGAAAATACTCTTATTTTGCTGAACTGGATCAAATTATCCAATGACTGTATTCAGTAGCTTGTTGTGTCTAAGGAGAAAACAGAATGTTTACAAGAAATGAGTTTCTGGAGGAGTAATGGTTGGCTTAATTTGAAGAAAAATGAAAGATGCTGGTAAAAAAATGAAAACACAAATGAGAGGAAAAATAATGGTCTCTAGTTTTCAGTTTTCACAAAAGGCAAGTCATCCCCATTTCAAAGTTTTTGTGAGGCTTCAGCTTCACTTGGTAAGCCTTGTAAATTCTAGTGCACCATCAATTACCTTTTATTCCCCCCCCCCTCCTTTCTGCAGACTCTTAAGAAGTCTTGTCCTTTTCTCTAGCACTCTAGCATAGACCTTACCTAGAGATGGTCTGCTCAAGGAGCATCACTCAACCAGAGTGCTGAAGTTGAGCAGGTTGCCCTTGTCCAAGCAAGTGCAGTGTTTTTGAGTATCTCTAGAGACAGGGACTCAACAGCATCTTGGGACAACCTGTTCTAGTGTTCAACCACCATCACAGTGAAGAGGTGTTTTCTCGTGTTTGGATGGAATTTCCTATGTTTCACTTTGTGTCCTTTGCCTCCCATCCAGGCACTGAGCACCCCTGAGAAGAGATTGTCTCTGTATTCCTTACACCATTCCACGAGATACTGACATACACTGATAGGCCATGTCTTGTTTGTACTCGGGAGCCCCAAACGGCACCCATGACTCTGGCTCTAGCCTCACCAGTGCTCAGGAAGGATGACCTCCCTTGACCTGACAGCACTGCTGCTCTGAATGCTGCCCAAGAAGCTGCTGTTGTAGAAAAGGAGGCCATTGACCTCTTTGTTACAAGGGCACCTTGTTGGCTCGTGGTTGGCTTGTTGAGCACCAAGATGCCTGGGCTTCTCTGCAAAGCTGCTTTCCAGTGTGTCGGCCCCCAGCCTGTACAGGTGCACGGGGTTACTCCTCCCCAGGTGCAGGACACGGAATATCCCCTTGTCAGACTTTGTGATACTTCTCTCCACCCACTTGTGCAGCCTGTCAAGAACCCTCTGAATGGCAATGCAGCTATCTGGGGATTTGATGTTCCTGGCCAGGAGATTTGCCTTTCAGTAGAGACCATGCCAATTCAGCGTGCAGCGCTCGCTGGGAAAAGATATTTGTCTTCTTTTTAGAATTATCTTTCCAGTATTGCTGATATTGATAAGGGGAAAAACAAACAAAAACAAAACCAACCAAACAAAAAACCACTTGTGTCTCCCCTTCATTGTGTATCCCTTTAAGCTGAGTTTTAACCTATAACAGGATGAATATCCGTGCTGGGATTTTGCTGTGGCTATTGCTTATATGTGTAAAGCCTTCCGTGGTAAACAGTAGCAGCATAAACACTAAATAGTTTTAATATAGTAAGGATGTATCCTTGGTGGAATTCATGTTTTGGAAAGATTCACCAGCTTTCAGAATGTTGTTCTGTAGGATGTCAGAAGTTCTGGGAACGGGAGGTCTGTTTTATTCTGAGGAGCCTTCTGTGGAAGGTTTATCAAAATGTTAAGCTCTCTTCCCTCTCTTCTGTTCTATTTCTTTCCAAGATCTCTGGAGGAATGCTTTGTACTCCATCACTATTCCAGCTCTAAATAGGAGAGTTTTAAAAAAAAAAAAAAAAAAAAAAAAAAAAAAAAAAAAAAAAAAAAAAAGGCAGGATACTGGTGTTTGAGACTGGTGAACTATGACTAAAGTCAAGTCAGCCAAAAGCAGCTTTTTGTGACAGTCTAACAACCATGTGTTTAGCACTTTCCCCTTGTTACTGTCTGGAGTGTAGTAGAATATGAAGGTCATAACTGGATATGAATATATCTTATTCTGTCATAAAATGCATTTTCAGAAAGGTTTATTTTTGTGTGCTTGTGACACAGAAATCCTTGAACTGTTGTAATTCAGGCAAATCTGTATGGGTGTACACTGTACCCTGGAAAATGCTCAAGTGCTATTGCCAGGCTAACACATGTTCACAGCTTTTTAAGCCTTCATGGAGAAGGGCATAAGTTTGTTTCATTCCTTTTCATAAATTAAAACTCGTTGACCCCAAGAATGACCTGAGAGACTCTCCGAGCCACTGGCGAAAGTGAGGTAGATGTAGTGAGCTCTGTGTGCGCTGTGCAGATGTGGGTCTATTTCTGTCAGGCTTGGGAAGGAGGGGAGGCAGTGGTGAGAAACCGGACCTGCTTGTGAGATGGGATGGAGAGCACCCAGGTGCCCAGTGCTGGCCATGCAGGATGCCCAAGCTGGCACTATTGAGTAGGATGGAAAGAGGGCTGCACAGCTCGCATACATCAGAACGAAGGTCGTGCTACAGGTTGTCCCAGAGACAGCTGCAATTGCATTAGCAGTGCTGAGCTTGACATTAAATGTCATGTTCAATTGCAGCTTATTTAAGGTGATGCCTGTGGCTGTAGGAGTGGTGAAAAGGCAGATGAATGCTTTATCTAATAATAGCTGGGAGATCAATGGAGTTTGGCAAGCACTGCTGAAAGGGATAGAGAAAAATGTATCCACAACTTTGTGCGAGTAAACTAAGCTTTTTTACCTGAATATTTAGTTTAGTTTCTCTTTTTATGTTATAACATAAATACATAATCTCAAAGGGGAACAAAACACTTCTAAACCTGGTTCACAAGGAACAATGTCTGTGGTGGGTTTTTTGTTTTTTTTTTTTTTAGAAAGGGGATATAGAGGGAAGGGAACCGAGTAGTTTAATCAGTCATTTGTTTATATTCTATGCAAGGAACCTCTTATTTGCTGTTTCCATTCAGAGGATTCTGCCTGCTTCAGTTGCAGCAGAAGTTGTGCATGGCATGCATAACTGCTGGAAGCCATTTGTCCTTATGTGTATTTTGGCACCTAATATCCTTATTCTTTTGGCTTACAGCTCTTCACCATTCCAGGTTGTTGCATTTCTAAGGATTACTGAGAAATATACAAGTATAATTCTGTACATTTTCAATTAATATTGGGTACCTTACAAATGTACTGTGCAGTAGATACCCCCATGTGCAGGAGATGTTTTCAGATGTCCATTAGTTTCTTCTACAAAATAGCTGGACATCTAGAAAACGTGGACAAAGAAGAAAAAACCCCTTTGCACTTGGACAAATTTTGCAATGTGGGGTGGATGGGGACATTTCTGCAAGGAGGGGTTAGCTCTAGGTGAAGATCTGCAGCGCATCTTCAGTCTCACATCACTGATCAAATTGCCAAAGCTCTGAGACGTTCGTGACAAGCTGAGGCAGGATAACTCGACATTTCTCTCCTACTTTGTCCCTCTCGCTAAGTGGCAATGTGAGAAGTGGGTGGATTGTACAAAGACAAAGATCAGCCTTGATGGCTTGTTTGGAAGCCTGTAGTTTTGTAGTGCTGGTGGTCAGCCAGTTGTGTGTTATGTCCTCCCGCCTGAGTGCTGTAACTTGGGTGTTACTGATGTATGTGATGATCATCATACTTGCAGTGCAGGGGCCTCGAAGAGTGCCCAAGTACTGTTTTGGAATTGGGCAATTGTACATGACCAGCATAGATTTAGGAGCATCATTACTGCTATTTCTGCTGAAGTACTGATGGAAGCATCCAATGTGGAAAGAGCTTTTATTATACTAGACAGTAAAAACACAGCAGATAAATTCTGTGCCCCAAAGAACTCCCAACCTGAACCTCAGATGAAATCCCCCAGGAGACTACACCAGCAAAATGGGAAGGGACAAAGGGTTGAGGTGTCGCTGGTAACAGCTGTGAATCCAAAAATTACCTGTAGTAGTGGTCTCGGTAGCAAGAGGTACTGCATAACTAACTGATTCCAGATGTTAGCAGTCTGTGAGGAATCAGGAAGAGGCAGGTTATTGAGAAGTGTGGGGCGTTTAATTTTTTTTTTTTTTTTTTTTTTTTTTTTTTTTTTTTTTTTTTGATAAAAACAGAATGTCACATGAAAGTATAAAGCTCCGGAAGTTTCCTGTGGCAAAATGTGTATCGTTGGGGGAGAGAAATCTGGAATATAGCAATAAAAATCTGTTGGTCCGTAGATGCTGCAGTGTAAAAATGGGAGATTTGCTTGATGCTGTGCAAACGATAGATATAAATATATAATAGAGGTATGATAAAGGTTACTGGTTGCCTTAGGGCTCTTGCACTGCACTGCAAGTGTGAGCGAAGCCCATGTGGTAACTGCAAGCTGAGGGAGAGGGGGTGGACACATTCAGAAACCCACCGAGGTCTCTGTGCTGAGATACCTAAAACAGAAGTGGAGAGATTCCTCTGTATGTGCATACACGTGGTTATGATGTGTCTATCCAGGGCCTGTCATTGGCAGAATTCCTGGCAGGAATCTTGGGGACACAAGCCCTTGCAGCACTAGCCAGCTGCTGCTGGCAATGCAATTTGCCACTTGGAGAGGCAGGAATAGAGTATGGCGGTTCACTCTCCTGGCAGCGTTTTGGGTGGAGCTTGCTTTGACAATGAAAAGTCTTCAAAGTGAAGATGTCCTTGAAATTATTTGCAGATCGGTGAAATACCATATTGTAAGGTGGGCTTGTGCTGTACATGATAGTATCTGCTTGGAAATAATGCTTGTTTTACGACTTGTTCAAGTTTTGGGCAGGCTTTTCCATGGAACAGCTTTTTTGTTCAAAAAATTATTTTTATAATTTATTAAAACTACTCTCTGTCAGAACTGAAAACACTTTATTGCCATCCAGTTCTAATCAGGGCTTAATAAAGGCTTTAAAAGAAGAGTTCAGATTAGGTTGTGATTTAAGAAAAAGGAAACAGGTGCTGTCATTCTCCAGATTGTTGAAACAAATCAGTTAAAAATGTTTGTTCCCTTGCCAAGCTGTAGAGTTGGGATTTGTTGCTTACCTTGCTGTCATCAGAACAAACACTCATCTCCTCTCAACAGTGGGCTTCTATTATAGATGTTGGGTGCAGTTGTTGGAAGGAAAACAGATAACAGTAAACTCAACTTACAGTAAGTAGATTATCTGTAATTTCTCTTGTAAGGCTTATTAAAGAAGATTTGATTTGGGGACATAGCTTTGAACCACAAATAAATCTGTTTAAATCACAGATGCTATGAGCAAACTGCTAATACAAAGCAGTATGTTTGCATGTTTAAACACAGCTTTCTGCTTAGGACTTGGGATTCTGCATAAGTTGTGACTCCCTGGTTAGTGTTGTAGTATTTACTCTAGGACGATAACAATCCTGTGGTTCTTATTGTAAACACTATCCACATCTATCTTTAGTCTATACCTCCCCAGCCTAATACTTTTCCATAACAATGAGACATTCAGTTCTGAAATATTAACTTGTAAATGTAAAACATGGGTTTAAAGGCCAATCTGATCTAAGGAAGAAAATAAATGCATCTAGTTGGTAAAATGGCAGCAACAACAACAAACAACAACATGTTTGTAAAATGATTCAAAAATATATTTTCTCCTCTCATTTTTAGCTGTCTAGTTCCATCTTCCTTGGAGAGAATCTCATGAACAATATGTCTTTCTCTTAGCAGGATTGTCTAATATTTAATAAGAATTTTTACCTGCTGATGCTCAATATGACTGTAGTGTTTTGTAAAATCTTTGATTAAGTTATTTTGTTAATGACAAACAGCATCACTTTATGAAATCCTTGGTATGGAAGGAAGAGATAGAATCAGGAGCTTATGTACAAAACCAATAACAAAATAAAAATCCACTCCTGAATATGACTTGGTCTTAATTTCAATGTTATCTGATAAAGTTTTTAAAAAGAAAAAAAAAAAGGGGACTATACAAAAATTTCTGTGGAATTTTGGGGTAAAGAAGAGGAGGACCATTCAAAGGAGTAGGTGTCGTTGCTGACAAAGGGCAGTATGTAAAGTACTGACCCTTTCTGTCGAGCTCACGCACACCCCACCTAGCTAAGCTGTCAATGTTGACAGAGTGCATGGGCAGTTTTCTCCCCGCATCTAAAGAGCATTCTCTGTAACAAAATAATTCTAGTGAAAAATGACAAAACCTCTTCTTTGAAGGCTATGTCTGTCTTGATAAGAGCTGAATTTCTCCATATTATCTTGCTTTGCTCTTCCTAGTATAATTCTAGTGCATCCATACAATAAACTTGAGAAACTAGAGTATTCCAGCACCTATTCTCCATTCAGCTGCACTAATGATGTTCTAGTATCATCCCATTAATATCAGACGAATTAGTTGCTAATTTTATATTTACCCATAAGAGTTTTTTTTTTTTTTTTTTTTCCCGTTCTCCCTCATCTTCTGTATATACTTTATTGGAATGGAGTTTCTGGAGTCTCGCTGAGGTCAGAAACGCTTCACTATTGACTTCAGTGGACACTAACGTGGGCTAGCTGGGCAAAATCTTTACCTGCAAAATCTTTGAAGCTTTTTGTCTAGAGAGGCAGTTTTAAGCCTGGCTAAATATGTAATTGGCCACTGTTATCATTCTGTCATCTCAGTGCTGCTTTGTGTTCAAACAATGTCCTCATTTCATGAATATGTATTTTTCCCTAATGCCTTTTAATACACTTGTAATTGCCTTTACCCATGGGGTAGTAATTTTTCAAATTTTTTCAAGTTTAACTTTTTTTTTTTTTTTCCTCCTAGTATACAGTGCGTTTTCAGAAGTGTTCTTTTCATATCCTCCTCATTAAGAGAAACTGAAATTTAGGAGGATATCCTTGCCATCAATTTTAGGTTACCTCAGGCATCTAATTAATGGTTGCTACATGACTCAAAGCATGGGGAAATTTAGGTCCTAACGTAGATAGTGGATTCAGTCAAATGCATCTAGAAGTTGATTTAGAGCATTTAGATGATGTCAGAAGGCAAAATACTTCCTCTGATTCACACACAACCAAGTAACTTTATCTGTAGATAAGTTATAAAAATGGCTTTATTTTTTTTAAAGCTACTCCTTCAGTTAAAAAGCAGATGTTGTATTGCGGGGATGTGGTTCTGCATGAGGAACTAATAAACTAGTAACTCCAGCGGTACAAGCAACTTGTATTTAAAGACCTTCTATTATGAAGTTATGCACGATTTGGATTTTATTATTCCTATTTCCTCCTCTTTTGAAGCTATCAAGAGTTTCATGAGATACAATGCACTAGTAAATAACAATGTAATCAAAGCCTGTTAAGAAGTAGTTATTTGGAATTTTATAGAAAAACTAGTAAGAGGAGTTACAACTGCTTAAAAAAAAAATAAAAATGCAAAGTTTGCATATTAAGTCAAGAGTTAACATCACTGATAGGAAAAAGAATTTTGGTGAAAGTCACCAGTATCTTTTGCAGAAGACCGAACGTCCATAAACGTTTTCTTGAAATATGGAACAGCTTAAATAGTATACTTTCTGCATGAAAATCATTTGCACCTCTGAGTCTGTTCAGACTGGAGGCTTTTGCAGGGTATGCCCTAGGAGGGTAAAACAATAATAAGAAAAAATATTGATTATGATTCATAATAATATTCTTGTTTTCCTGATGGGTTGAAAGACACATTCTAAAAGAGAATGAGCTGAAAGGTTAAAAACATGATAATAGTTTTTATTATTATTATTTAGAATCTGCATAAACCCATTTAAAGATCTTATGATCAATGATGTTTCTTTGCCATTTCAGATATACTAGTAGGAGGCAGAAGAAAAAAACAGAAGAAAAAGCTAAGTATAGTGAGAATAAATCTAGCAGACAAGGGAAACCAATTCCTTCCAAGAAAACATTTTAAAATATATAAACTTAATTTCATAATCAATGGTACACTATGCAAGGGTTGTGCAGTGTGAAAGCACTTTGTAGTGATTTAATATAATAAGAAGAAGCTGCAAGAATTTGAATAACAAATATAATAATGAAATCTCTATTTTTCTACTAGGTAGTGGTGCATCCAGATAGTGACATTTCTCTGTTTCATCCTACGGCTACTAGGAAATTATAATCCAAGTGTCTCTCCCCAGGGAAATCCTTACTGACTTCCGAGTCGGACCCTTAGCTCTGAAGCTAAGCTAAAAATCTTTTGAAATGTTGACAGAAAGTAGTGACAACAGAAATTTCCAGCTTCTGAATTGATTGCAACCCTCGTGGTCCAATATGTGCGTGCGGCACAGGGTGGGCAGGCCCAGGTGAGCTTCCTGCTCCCTGCGTTAGTGGGAGAGCTCGTGAGCTCCTGAGCAGCGCTCAACCTGCTGCACTTGAGCTCGCCTCTCAGGAGGGTATCACGTTAATTGTGTTTTCATACATGGCTCCTGTGTAGGAAGAATGAGACAGCTTTGTGTCATCGCTGGAGTTTTTAGAAAGACTTGCACACGATACCGCCTTGGTATGAAGGCATGGTGCTGCGGATGAGACAGCAGCACCTGATCTGACCTGCTCCAAAGTTCCTTCAGGACTAAAGAAGCAGCACTCTGGCTGAGCAAGATCCCATAATCACACCCAGAACAGCAATTCCTCTTTTCTCTTTTAAAGTGGGGGAGTTATGATGCGTTACAGCCTACTGATCCACTTCATGTTCTGCATAGATGGTGGAAAAAAAACTCTTTAGCCCACAGTAATATCTGTGAATCACTCATATTTGATGGCAAAGCCCTTGTCTTCAGTTGCATATTTTCCTAAAATGGTGATTGCAAGACTTTGTGACTGTAACACCCTAGAAAATGAGAATCCTCCTGACTCTTTCAGCATGTTTTATACAGTTTGACATGCCTGGATACCAGCCTCCAGCTGAGTCACCAACTGGAATGATCTAAGAATCCATGACTTTCAGAAGCTTCCAGTCCTTTTGTCTCATTTTAGTGAGACTGAGAATCTTGAATGTCTCAATTTAAAGCTCTCCATGCTCGCTTGTTATTGTGGGAGAGTAACGCGTGTTAACAGCTCTGGCAATGAGGCTGCCTATGCAGAGGTAACAGGAGGTAAGGCCGGCAGTCTGCATTCCCTCCGAAGCAGAAGGGCAGTGACAAGCACACTGAAAGGTGCCTCCAGGTGTGGCTCTTCCGAGGCTCTGTGTGAAGATATGTTACTAAAATATAAACTGCAGTGTAGTGCAAAAACTCAAAATATTTTTTCTAAGGTTTAATGCTGCATAGTGATAATGATAACATCTGCTGATAAAGTACTTGCTCAGGTTGTGGCTGTCATTTGTTTTCAAATCTAAACGTTTAAGCTTTAGCAACAGGTTCTCAGTGAAGAGATCAGCAGATCTCCAGAGAAGTTTTTTTTTTATTTATTTTTATTTTTATTCCTCTATTGAGAGCAAAACTGACAAACAAATTGCATGAGAGCAGGAGTCTTAGTTTATGTTAACGTGTCCTATCTTTGACTGAAACAACAGGAATTATTTGGATAAGCAGCATGTTTTGGCTGTGTAAAGGTTTGTCAAGGATATAAAAATCTTTGAGGTTGGAAGAAGAGGGGGACAAAAGGATATTTTGTTAACTTCTTTTTGCAACAGGTATTGTTCTCATATTTACTCTCAGGGCAGGCAAAGAACAGTCACTTGACTAAAAACTAACACACTGAATCTTTTTGGTTCAGTGTGTTCTGGAAAAAAATCAGCCCATTTCCTATGGTGTCTCAGCAGAATGACTGTGACACAGTTGATTCTATAAAGTACATGAACATAAATGAAGCTGTATACAGGCATAATGCTGCTGAAGTTACTGTGGCTGAAGAGTGAATTCCAGACACTTCTGGCACTGAAAGCTGTCTTTGCAGGGAGCCTGCGCTGCCATTGAGACTGAGACTGCAAATCTGATCTGTACCTGCATTTGGGGACACCCATCTCCCTCTAGAAATCATCATGAGCCTCTGACAAGAGGGACCAGTCAGTTTTTTCTGCCTGAAGTTATCCCTGCAGAAGCAGAGGGTTTTGCTAGAGGCTGCCCGAGGTGTTGGGTCCCTGGATTCTGAGGAAAGGGCGGGATTACTCTTTGGTTCTGCCATTAAATGGGAATGCATTTGTGCCAGAGCGCCCGTGCGGAGGCTCCCCGGGCCCGCGCGGAGGCTCTCCGGGCGAGCCGCGCTGGCAGGCGGCGATTTTGCCCTGCAGGCTGCTCTCCGGGCCTCCCCGCAGAACCCGCGCGCGTGCCCTGGGACGTCCCTGCGGCGCCGTGACCCGCAGCGCGCGGTTCAGCCTCGTGCCGGGCGCGGGGCCTGCGGCCCGCGAGGCAGAGCCCTCGCCCTCGGCGGGGGCAGGCGCCGCGCTCCGTGTTCGCCCTGCACTGCCGAGCCGAGCTACAGGCGGGGAGGCACCTGTGTGCGTGCACGGGTGTCTCTGCACGGGTCGATTTCTCTTCCACAACCAGAGTGCAAGTGCTAGGTGAGCTCTCCGTATTTGGCATCCAGGTGGCGCAGCCAGTTGTGATTAACTGAGACCATTTGTGGTTATGGGACATGAAGACATTACAATCCTGATGAAACTCTATGCCTTTGGCTGGGATATTTGTTGGCACGGGCTGAGCCTCGGTGGGGGATTGCTAGAGAATATGTTTTGTGTCTGGAATCCAGTAACTGTTTATGGCAGGTGATTCTTTGCTTGTGTTCCTGCAATAGCTGTATAAAAGCTGAAAGGAATATGGAAATAATGCGGAGGCAGTTTTGTTGGATGTGTTGGCCAGCTTCCGTGCTCGAGGGAGTGCAATGGGAAGAACGGCACGGGGAGGCTGTCCGCAGAAACAGCGTCCCCCGCCAAACGCTCTGCGAGCGCACGTCTCCTCTTGGCTGGCTGCTGCTCCGTGTGTGTGTGAATTTGCCTAATAAACTGAATAAGGAAAAGGCACAGCAGTGCAGGTATAGGAAATCGTAGGTGGGCACCGCACACAGGAGTAGGGCGGTAGGGCAGGTACTAAGGCAAATTTACAAGAAACTTTTGTTGTCCAGGTTCAGATAAGCTTTGTAGTTCATGAAGCACCTGCGATTTCCATAGTGCTGCCTGTGAGTCTTGCTTTTAAGCCCGATGTAAAGGAGATTTCTATGTTGGGGTTCATGGGGAAATTTTTAAAAAGCAGTTTTGTGGTTGCTCCCTTTTAGTTCCTGCAGTGCAGGTGACCAGTTTCCCCACAATGTGTGAATGTTAGTGACTGCTTTGCTATTCGGACACGTAGAAGACGACACAAATATTAATGAATGCTCAGCACAAATATGTCCATAGACTGAAATCCCAGCCGTGTTAGATACAACTTTTAATCTTGTAAATGAGACACATGAAACTCCACAATTTCATGTCCCTCATCTCTAGTGGCAGTGAAGCTTCCAGGATGCCTTTTCAAAACAAAAATGCTCTCAGGAACTTCAGAAATGTATTTTTCTGCATACTTTTCTGAATTATATTTTCCCAATTGATTTCTGCTCTGTAACCATTGCAGTTTACTTTTAAAGCAATATTCAGAGAAACATACCAAGAAATAAAAGCTTATTATAAAACTACTCCACAGTTTGGGCTATACCTTGATTAATAAGAAATTAACTCTTTCATCTTTTGAATTTATGTTTTTATGGTTAGCTGTTATATCGTGAGTACCAGTTGCTGGTTTTGGTTTCTTAAGTATTGCATAAATACTGCAAATGGAAGATCTTTATAAATAATAAACTATGTACTATTCTGCTGCAAGGCAAGTATGTTTGCAAGGCAAGGATATTTGGTAGCGACCTCTCTAACATGTGTGGTTGATGGATAACGGTGGCCCAAATGCTACAGGCTTAAAGGACTCTGTTCTTTCTCTGCAGAATGCAATTTGTTATTACGCCCAAATGCTGAGCTTAAAATGACAAGGTATTGACAGGAGAACTTTGTTAATTTTTGTTACCTGTTATTTGCAAAGAGCTCTATCTGGAAATCGTGTTGGCAAGACTCTTCCTTCTAGGTGATCAGCTTTGGAGAATTCTGTGAGCAGGGAGCTGTCTGACACTGGTCACCTGCTCTGAAAAGAATTCCAGGAGTAAATCAAAGCATCTCCTGTGACACCTAGAACTAGATGTCTGATATCTGAACTCCTCACCTCTTTGTGTTCAAGTCTGTGCCAGCTCTTCCGAGTTTTAAAAACAAAACAAATAAACCCAAAGTACAGGAGTTAAACTAGCAACCAGTAAATCCTGATTCATGTAGGGAAGTATTTAAAAAGATAAAGTGATAGAGTGAGAACAAAATTTATATGCACAGAGCATTTTTAATACATTTCAAAATGATTACTAAAACTTCATATTATTAAAGCAAAACAGATACTTTTATGCATTTCACTCTTACATGCGGGCGAGCCTACTGATGTTGTCACCCAGAATTTCTAGCAGACTTGGGAGCTGGGCTCTGGATTTCTCACCTAGCAATAAGTATTAGATCACACTTAATCCTACTTTGCTTTTTTCTCAATCTTGAACTACTGTGTGCACTGAGGAAAGTGAATGCAAACTGACTGTACAGTGCTGCCCAAATGGAATTCTTTATTATCTTGTGTTTGTAACTGGGCTTGCACTTACGCATCATTCACTCTGCTGACTGAGTGGGAAAGAGGAAGAAACTTGCTCTCATGATGACGCTTCAGACTTTTATTCCTAGGTTTCAGTAGCTAGTTTGGGGGACCCTCTTGATAACCAGAGGCTATGATGTGAGGCATAAACAACACTTTGTATCTGCAGTGTTTAATCAGGTGTGGTAATTCTGCCTACGCTGCATATAATTACATGCAATCTAAGGGAATTTATGTGGGTGTTCTTAAGCTTTTGTAAAGTGCCAGTAATCTGTTTGAATGCATTTTCTAAATAGGAGATTTGGAAAATGCCCACTTTTCTTCCACAGTATATGTAGCATCTAATACTGAACTTAGATGCAGTTTTAATGAGTAATAAGCAGCACTTGAAGATCAATTGTTTTCATTATAATCTGATGTTTAAGATGCATCACATTTTCCTTTCCTGCTTAAAAATGTGGTACTATCGATCAGAAAAGAGGTAGTTTGAATAAGTTAATTTTGATGATCAGGCCTTAGTTTTCAAGTAGTACATCTTTAAGCAAAATTTTGGTAGGAACAGTGTAGTTATATGTCCTGTCATTTGAGAGAGTCTTTTCTGTCTTTGAGGGTATTTCAAAAGTAACTTGGATTTCAGGTTGTTCAAGAAGCTGAGATGCAATAGCTGTCATTTCCCTTTCTGAAGATTAAGCAGCTGGTGAAGTCACGACTGTTTATGTTCATTGTAAGACTGAATTTGCCTGGCAGGTTTTTCAAGAAATCTAGTAACAACTTCATACTTCAGCCTATTTTGAATCCTTGTGACCGTATTCTGCATACTTAAATTCCCCTGGAAGTTTTGAGTTTTGTCTGTGGTATTCACTCCTTTTTTCTTTTTTTCCCCCTCCCCCTCCAAACAAATGAAAAAAAAAAAACATAAAACACCACCAAAACAAAGCATCTGTGTTGTCCTGTGCCTCAGATAGATACCCTTCAGCTCTCCACAAGGAAGCTTTCCTGCACATATAACTGGGGAACCTCTGGGATTCTTCAAGGTGAAAACAACTGTGTAAATATAGCTGACACTTTAGGCCTTTGCAACCTTCACCTTTGAGACACAAACAGACCTTCTTTTATCCTTCATTTAATCACCTTTAGCTTCTGTTTTTCTCACTTGAGAATCTGTTCATCATGGTCCATCTGTCAACACTTCAGAAGGACAAAGTATCTTGACCCACAGGAGCCACCTGTGCATCTTGTTCCTGGCTGTTGGGTGTCTAATGCTCCTGTTTGCCATGGGACCTGCCGCTGTGCCGGAGAGCACGCTTTGCTCTTTTCCCCCCCGCAGAGTTAGTTGTCTTTTGCGGGGTATGTGTTTGAAAAGGTATCATTCTTTTTTATTTCAAGTCTGCACTGCTGGTGGAGTAATATACTGCAGTTTTATTTTTGTGATATTGAAGAACTATGCAAAGGCAAACATACCTGGGCAGTTTTTTGTCATTTACAATATGTTTGGAGGCAAGTAAACAGCTCAAGATAAAAAATTAAAATCTTCCCCGTAGCGCTTATGTTGATATTTAATTATGAAGCGTGGTTTATAAAACTTGGATTAGAACCAGGTTTCTCCAATATTAGCTTTGTTGATTTCTCCTTTTGGCTGAAGGTAGAGAGTGAGGGAGATTGAGAGGGTATCGGGCACTAATGAAGAGAGGCTGTTTCCAAATGGTAAAGATTTTTAGCAGGTTAGCTTTAGATAGGGCTTCACTAATAGGAAAGACCCTTTGAAATCTGAAAGCATTAATTTTTGCTGTTTACTTTTCAGACAACTTTTATTCCTTTAAATGTAGGGACCAGCTGCTTCCTTGGTGGATTGTGCAGAGGGAACATGAACCACAGACTAACAGAAAGTTACATCTGTGAAGAGTAAGAAGTCAGACAAGGGAATGAAGAGTAAAATGACAATGAATGGAAAGAGCTTAAGGAGTAGGCAGAGGAACAGGAGAAACTGAGGATAATCCTAAATTGGAAGCACAAAAAAAAAAAGTAAAGCCTGAGGTCTTGCTTGTGTCCTAAATAGTAACCTTTAAAAAATATGTTCTGAAAGGTCTCACATTTCTCACTGTTGTTGATTTCATTAGTTTTCTCTGGTTTTAGTTACTAGAGCAGGAGACTAGAAGCCATTAATCATCCAGGTAGGATGTTTTTAAGGGATTTTTGGAATCCTCAGAAGTAGTAGCTTAACATTTCTGTCGACAAAACTATTCCTTTGCAACTTCAAGTTCTTATTTTGTGTCTCAAGCACTTCAGTGAAGCAGTTGTACTTTTGAGCTTTACTGGAATAACTGCCCATCTAGTGTACTAATAAGATCTTGCCCAAAGAAATAAAGTAAAAAGTCTATCAGAAGTCATGCTCTATGTAATCTTTATCGCAAATTTAAGAAAATTAAAATGACCACTATTTAAAGGATTTCATAGCAACTAAAAGATACAGTGCACATTTAAAAAAAAAAAAAAAAAAAAAAAAAAGGCTTGTATCGAATATAAAACACTAAACTTTATTTTAGCTCTGATATATCTGTGAAATGTTATGAAACAAAATTCTCTTCCCATATGCTAAACTGCTGCAAATTATTTAATAATAGTAAGAAAATATACTTTGTTATTATGAAGCTGCTATTCAAATAAACTAGAGAACTAGGTCACAAAACACAAGCCAGGAATTTGTCTCCGTCCTTTAGAGATGTTTGGCTTTTCAGAGTGCTATCATTTTCCTCAATGTTTACAAGCCTGGGGTATTTTTTCCTTGAAAGCGAATGGAAGTTGATGAATCTAGCTGAGCATTTATGCATCATCAAGCAACAGGACAGAACATAAATTATCATATATTCATTAAGTAAATTAAACATGACACCTTCAGGGCTGTGACTTGAAAGTACTATAATGTAAATGAGATAGACACAAAGAAAGTTAGTGGGAGAAGAACAGTGAAGTTTTTGCACAACTAAGTAGCTCTGTCATGTGGCAAAGAAGGTAGGTGACTCCTAAGCTTCAGTTTGCTGTCTGTCTGAATCTTCAGACATAAATTGTTTTGTAATCATCATCTGCATAACTGGAAAAATAAACATGGGTAGTCCTCAAAACTTTTGTTCAAAAAAGTTTAATTACAGTTTCAGGTGTACAGGTTTTATCAAATGTTAACACAAATAATGCATTTTATCATGTTAGTATTGGCCAAAGTACTTGCACCAAAAATGTAAGAAAGATGGTCATCATCAGCAACAATTTTTTTAGACTGTAGAGGATTTGACTCTGTTTTGACAACTGTTCCCATTTGTTGTCAGTCTAGTCGGCTCTGTAAGTCGTGCTTCCTGAGAGTAGTTTGCTGCTGGTTGCTACAGCACAGAATGTAGTATAGTTAGACAGAGAGGTGGGAAAGAGCAACCATGTGTTTGTATTGAAATTTAGTGTTCGTGACAGTTTTGGCTTTGTATAAAACCTTAATGATGATCAGGACAGATCTCATAAAGTGGCTGCTTTTAATGCAGAAATTCACATGCTTCTCTCCAGAGTGCGTCGAACCAGTCCTTGTTAGTTCATTAAATAACACAGCCCAGTAGAGCTCTAATCACTGCTTCCTAATAGGTTGCTCTTGTATAAAGAGTGAAAATCTACTCCAGGAAATGACAGCAATCCAAACCGCTCATCTTCCTGCTTGGCTTGTAGAGGCACTGTGAAAGAAGGCAGACTGTGGAGATAGACCTTATCTGATCTACTACTGGAAAATATTGTAATAAGACTTACTAATAAGCTACATCTTGAAAGATTTATAAAAACTGCCACCTGCTATGAAAGGCAGTGTGGGGGAGGGGGATTGGCGAGTCCAAAAATGACATTAGTCGGAGAGAGGGAATATCCCTCCTTTTTATTCTGTGCGTTTAGCCATGCATCAATGTCAGTGCTGCCTTTACATAGTAACAGTGCTATTAATATTCATCACTGTACTGCTTTAAATTTGCAGATAAAATGAATTGGCCAGCAGAGACCAAAAACACCCCCCAAGTACAGTTGTGCGCTACTTATTTCAGTTACAGATCTGAAGAAAGAGTACTGGCATCACATAGAGAAGAGTTTTCGAAGGTGAGTTGTACATATGGCTAATGGAAAGTTTTGATGAATTTTTAAACACAGCAGTTACTGCCTGAGGAATGAAGGAGTGGGAACAGGGATTAAAGAATAGTTTACTCCCTGGTCTACTGACATCAGGCCGGGACTGAAGGATTTTCTATGCAACTTTTGAAGACCCCAAGATAATTATTTAATGGCAATGGTCAATTTATGGGCTTGTGAACCAGAAAAAGCTAACAAGGCAGTACAAAACTGAGCTACCTGTTTGGCATCAAACCCACACACAGCTACCATATTCCATAGCTGGAGACTCCCTTCAACTGAAATTGGATAAATGTGCGCTATGCAAGAGGTGGGGTGGAGAAGAGCTATCATGGCAAGAGCTCTTTAGCATGGCACTCCAGCCACTTTGTTTCTTTTGCAAGGTTGATTAGGAGTTTTCTGTTTGCTTACATTTCCAATGAAAAGTTGTGCTTCAAAATCTGAAAATGCAGGCATCTCAATATATCTTTGGAATTTAACCTGGTGATATCAGACAAGGCTCCTTATGATCTTGTTGTGATTCTGCATTGTGCTTATATCAGTTGTTTTCACAGTGTCAAAGAAATAGAAAGTACTCATTGGATTATTTGGCCAGGAAAGTATTGTTCTGTATAAATAAGAATGATATGAAAATTTAAGGTTAGTTATGATGTGAGATGACTGCAAAGCCAGCTCTCCAAGTATTACATTTATTTTCTTATCTCTAGGACTGAATCTATTTAGGGAAAATAATTCTTTTTTTTTCCCCTAAAGGCCATGAATCTTCTACGCTCTTCAGAGTACACTGAAGGTTACAGAGTAAATAAGTAGTGAGGAGTTTCATCCCTTTCTCTGTGTCCTCCTTACAAAATTTGGAGGAAAATGGCAGCAAACGTTTAGCTTCACTTTTTGGAGAACTGAAGTATTCATGCTTCAGGATATCCTGTGGCTTTAATCAGAGGATCACTTGATGCCCACATTGATCATTAGATCAGACGCAGCTTGCATGCGTATATGCGTGCTGCTTTCTATAATGGCATGAAGGTGGTAGCAGTTGGGCAGCATATGCTGCTAATCTGCTGCATGGTTTCAGTGAATTTGCCCATTAATGCTGTGCATAAATAAAGCTTCATGGTGATTGATGGGGCTGGACACTTTCTTACAGCATATGGCTTATGGATTTCCAGGTATTTTGATTTTCTTTTTGGGCAGATAAATCAGTCTAGCTTTGATTCAATCTATCCTGTTAGTATAGGAACAGCTGTGTATGATTCATAACCTCCTTAGAGTTAAATTGTATTGATATCTGAGACATATTGATCATACCAAATGACTGAAAGTATATGCATATGGTGTTTTTCTGAAAATGCCTTTAAAAAATATGGTAAGCACAATATTAATTCTGAATGAAATTTAAAGTCAAGACAATATGTAGCCACATATTGTCTAGTACTTTGGCTGTTAGGTGTTATGGTGTGTATTTTGTCCATGTTATATTTTGGCTAACATTCTTAATTCCTAAGTACTGTTTCCCCCATGTTTTTAAGTGAGGGAGAGTTCTGTCACTTGTAGTTGTTCTGTGTTATTGCTATGAGTATTTTATGACATTTTGTCTGTGTTTCTGCAACAATATAGCAGATTTTTGATGCATTGCTCTGCATTTTGTTTTGTTTGCAGCAACTTTAATATTAAATATTACTTAAATACTCAAGTGCTCTGCAACAAATATATGATTTGGTTGTGTTTTGTGTATATTTATATTCATTTAATTTTCACTTTGTCATGGTTGATTGTGGGATGGCAAACACAGAATGATAGCTCTAGTGCAGTTTGAAGTACTCGGTTTTGTAGCTGACCCGAAGTGTGGGGTGAGATGGGGAGGTCGGTTCAGAGGCAGGAGGACACTATGTGTGCCCTGACTGGGTCTGCCTGTGACTGAGCAAACAGGTTTTCAGCTCTTGTTTACCAGCCGACAGAACAGTCCCAGCAGTGTTTATTCGGAGGGCATGTAAGGAACAAACTAGTAAGGAAAAGACTGAGCTAAACTACGTCATGGAAGACAAGATACTGAAGGAAAAGGGGGAGATAAATGGAAGAAGAATGTGGCAGGGTAGAATAAGCAGCTGCAGTGTAGCACAGGAGGAGCACAAGGGTCAAGTATTCAGTCAGTTGCGACCAAAAAAATAAAAATATAGTTAAACTAAAGTGTTCTCTGAACGGGTGAAAATTCCTGTCTTCGTTTCTCCCTCCTGGAGTTTTATAGCTGATATGAAACTCTAAATGGTCATTTCTTTTAATTAATGATCATCTGGAAGGCCAGTTATTAGGTCTCTGATAGACACGTAAATAGCCTGCCCAACAGCACTTAGCCCTTTTAATAGAATATGGATTTTTTTATGGATGCCACAGTTTCAAACTGGTACGTACAAGGCATAGCTAGGAGCCAGATTCCATTACTTCAGCTCTTTTAATTGCCCGTGTGATGTCTCTGCATCCTCGTACTGGTTGTGGGACTAGTCCATTATTCTGCTTCTAAAATGTGTATTTGATACCGCAAAGCTCTGCAGTTTCGTACTGCTTCCCGCGCTCTAGGGGCAAAAAGGAAGAAAAGGCTCCTAGAAAATCTTAGTCATGATCAATAAACAACCACTTTTTTCAGCTTCTCATCATTACAACAAACCGGTCGTCTTGTTATAAGCGCCTATCTTGTCCTTGTACAACAGAAACAGTCAGAGGTAGGTAGTGCTGCTCATCTCACTGTGAGGTCTCTCACTGAGACAGAGGTCTCAGCTCATCTCACTGTGAATGTTCAAAAGGCTGTAGTGATCTTTAACTTCAATGACCCTTATTTGAACAACGACAATGTGAATGAAGTGCAGCCTGTCATAAAAAGAATGGACTTTACTGCTGGCTTCAGAGCTTGAGGGGGTTGAAAGGGGTTATTTTCAGCATCTAGTTTTTTTGCAAAACACAAAACATGTAATTACTGAACAATGACAGAAGGACTAATGTTTAGTGAAAATAATAAAGCAATGAAGACATTGGGAACACTTTGTGGCTCATCTCTGTGCTCCATTCTCCACCCAGGCAGTCCTCTGCATACATCCACACCTGCTCTGTCTCTCTGCTTTGCCTATGTAGATCATCAATAGCTGTATAATGGAGCGTGTAACCTTTGTTAATCAGCTCCAAACTCTCCTTCCTTCCTCACCACACGCCTCTGTTTTAAGGCAGAGCTTTGGAAACGTACGTTCAGTTGCACAGGACTCATTGAAGTTTTTGCTCCTGGCCCAAGAGCAGAGCGGTAAGTGGTGGTTTCTTTGTGACTCCAGATCACAGCCTCTCTCCCAGTGGGACAGCACGCCTAACCTCAAGGCTTGTGGAACACCCACAGCTACGCCTTCATTTTACAGGATTATACTTGGCATTTAGATAGGTTCTTCTATGTAAGAACTTCAAAGTTATTCACACTTAACAAAATGCATCTCACAGTAGCTCTGAGGGGTAATTATTATACCTACATTGTGGATAAAATGAGCTACAAAAACTGAAAGTCATTCTTGAACAGGGCGTAAGTAGAAGATCTGTGCGCCAGCTGAGTGAGTCATGATTTAGGTGGTCAATGCTTCTGTCCCGCTCTCAGCATGGGGTGAATTCTCTCCCAAGGAGGCAAAAGTTAAAAGTTTCAGCAGTTATTTGCTGTATGTGTCACTGAGCCACTTCTGGTCATTTTCAGAATTGTTGAGTATTCACTGATACTTCTGCAGATAGAAGCAGCATAGGTTTTGTATTTGGTGCAAGACACATTGAACTGAAATACTGTTATGTTGCTGTTAATATTTTCAAATGACTTGCAAAGATGATCTTAGAATGATGTTTAATTATTTTGCCTCCTTTAAAGTAACCTTCAAGTTAGAGAAACCTTACTCGCATTTAAAATGAAAGAATAATTTTCCTTTCACATGTTAGGTATAAGTATTTCTTCCACTATCCACAAGATCATACAACTTCATTTACTAATGAGAAAGCTTTTGTTATACTGATTGTATTGGATAAAAGGGAGATGTCTGCCTTGTGCAACTGCTGCTTTGTTTTTCTTTCACAGTGAAATTGTGTGGGGACACTATGATCACTGATACAGCCACTTTCATTTCATCTCTTTTTTAGATCAGTTAGCCTTTAGCAGAAAGGGGAAAAATGAAACAGTCAATTACAATACAATAATACAATTTCGTGTTATTTCCATAACATCTTGGAAAACAAGAAAACCAAAATGGCATGTTGAGTTTTCCTGGAAATATGTAAGGCCGGAGAACCATGAGCTTATCTTCTGACTGTATTTATAGCAGAAGCCAAATAGCAACTACATCAAGTTTACCTAATAGGTAGCTGAATACTTGCTTTTTGTTATATATGACAAATAACCTACATAAGTTCTGTTGATCTAAGATGATGAGTGTGAATTTCTATTCTGTGGCCATTGATGCTGGGTGAGGGACCGCTGCATAGACTGGCAGCCTGGACCTGCAGTCTTGTGAGGCTTGACTGGTTCAAGTTCAGTTCCTTCCTGCACAAAGTTATAGTCTGAGACAAGTTATTTTAGCTCTTTTCTGTTTAAGAAAAAAAAAAAAAAAAAAAAAAAGTTCATGCTACTGCCTACTCTAAATGGATAATCAGAATTGATCTGGGGCCAGAACATGTTGCAATAATAGATTGGGGCTGTGGAAAGTGATTTTTCTGAGCAGTGTTGATCATAGACAGGCTCTTCTCCAGCATCCATGTAGTGCAGCCTCAGGAAACCTTCTGCCTACAGTGCTGGAGACTTTCTAGCCACAGAAGAGCCCTGGCTGTGCTTCATGAGTTGTGGTCCTTCGATAGCCTAATAAACTGGTTTGTAATTGGCTTTGCAAAGCTCTGTGCGGTGTGTGCTCATCTGCACTGCACAGTTAAATAGTTGTCATACTAGCTTTCCAAGGACTGGGATGTAGGAAAGGGAATAAATTCCTCAGCGGGAAACAGAATAAAAAGCTAGGTGATTCTACATGACAGACAATGATTGATTTCAGATTCAATACAGCACATCAAGGAAGATCAGTCTTATTTTCATAATTTTTCCAGCAGTGTTTCCTGCCATGCCAAAAAGGGGGTTTTCAGATATTTTAAAGGGGGGGGGGGGGGGTGTTCAGATTTTTTTTTTTTTTTTTTTTTGGTGAAACAAAGGAAGAGGAAGAAGTGGAAAAGATCTGGTATTTTTTTGGATGGCTTGAGTCTGAGTAAAGTGGAGAATAAAGGAAACATGCAGGTTCCTTTAATCTTACCAAACACTAAAACTCTTAATCTGGTTGATATTATTTTACTAGCTTTATTTCTGTTATCTGTCCCTAATAGCAATAGTTAAAATTGTATCAGAAGGGTTCCCAAGACTCTATGATCTGGCAAGAAGGTAGTGAAGTGTTCAGAATTAGACTTGATTTAATGATAATATAAAATAAGTAAGATTGAGTCGGAAGGGTCTTATTCTCACATCCCTGACTTGTGTTTTCATAAGCACTGCATATACTTTGAAAACTAATCATGGTGAAAGTAAATCTGCTCGCCCAGGAAAGGATTATCACAGTAAATTTGGTAGTGTTTGTACTATTTTGATAGAAGAATCACACCTACACCCGCACACCCATCAATCTGTCTTCAAAAGCTCTGAGCTGTGCTATCTAACTGTGATTTCAACCTAGCCGCACTCTTCTGACCTTGACAGAGGGCCAACGCAAACCTTCGGTAATGGTATAAAAGCAGATATCTCCTTTCCCTTTATCAGTCATACAAAGAGGACAGCCAAATATTTACTGTTTGACAGCAGACTGAGTATCTGATCTGCTAGTGAAGAAACACAGGGAAGGTGAGAATTTCCAAAGGTATTACAATTTTCAGAAGTAGTGAGTCAAATATCTAAAGATCTTTCGGGATACAACAATGTTAGTGAACAATACTATTGATTTTGTAAATGTTTTAGCTGTGTTAGGTTTTGGATCTTCTCTAAACTTGACTGTCTTCCTGTGTTTAGCTGACCAGATATACTTAGGAGTATGAGTCTTACCTACCGAGGCTACAGAGTTTTACTTGATCCCCTGACATGAATTTGAACTAGGAAGAGTTTAAACGATTTCAGAAAACCCCTTTCTGAACAGAGAAAATACAGGGAACATAGAAGGCACACCTGTGAGCTGTTGGTGCAGTGGTGTTGAGCACGTAATTGGGGAATGCTCATTACTCTCACTTGAGTCTGTGGTACGCCCAATACTTCTAGTCCACTTAAAAGGTTTTATTCCTCATTAGTTTCTCATAATTTAGACTTTCTTTTCTTTTCTGACAATGTCAAATAAAAACTGAAAACACAATTTTCCCCAAATAAATAAATAAATAAAAAGCACCCTGCTGTAAACTTGTAGCATTTCTAAATCTTTCTATAGTCAGTCGGTTTGCTGGGGCATTTAAGCTTTTAAGGTATTCAGGAACGATTTTGTTTTGCAGTCAAAGCCAGGTTCCTTGGTCAAAGGTGGGAGTAATGGAGGGTGCAGCGACAACAAGCTTATTTGCTTCAAATGAGGTCTGGGTAACCCAAGCTGAAGGGGGCTCGCTCCCTTCCTTCCTTTTTGCATTGCAGTTTAATAGTTTGACACTTTAAACCAATTATCATTTCTGCCTGTTTTTTTCCTGTGAAGTACTTTTGACACAGATCAATGCATTTCAATATCCCTTTATTTTTAATGGTGCAGCAGCATTAGATACTGACAGCTGGAAACCTTAATTGGTCTGATGACAGAAAAGTAATGACCATTTGCAATCACTTACTCTATCTGACCTTGCATTTAATATCAAAGGGTAAATGTTCATTTTTTTATTGGAAACCTTGAAACTGAGAGAGTGCAAGGTAGGTAGGAGGGATTCTTTTCTTGGAGACTCCATACTGTTGTTACAAGGAATACTCATGTCTCAAATTTCCCGTAATACTCTTGTGTGTGTTTTAGTTTATTTTTGGTTTTTAAAAATATAGATGTTTTGTTGTGGTGATAAGCTATGGCATTGTTTGTTTGCCTGTCCATAACTTCTGTAATTCCATCAAATACTGTGTGCACCCTCCTCCGCCCTCCCCCCCCCCCACAAAAAAAAAAAGGCGGATTAATTTGTCGTATGAATAGAGATTGGTTGCATAACTATTAAGCCTTCAGTGTTTTCCCATAGATTTCCAGCCAATCAAATGGCCCACACTTTACTCCAAAACATGACAGTTTTAGATTCTCAGTGCATTTTGGTGAATTGTTGATCTTTTTTTCAGAAAAAGATAAAATTCAAACATTCTGAAATCCAAATAATTCACTGTGAGCTCTTCATAACTACTGATTTCTACTGCTGCTCTAAAGAGAGGTTTTCTTTATCAGCAACAGATATTAGCAGTGTGTTTTCAAATCTTAATAAGTACATTAAGGTTTTGCTGATCGTTTCATACTTTTGTTATAGATTTTTTTTTTATCTAATTGATATATAGAACTACTTCTCACATGTTAATGCTTATGTCTTTTTAAAGGTCTGTGAACAATTGTTTTAGAGTAAGCCTACATTCTTTTTCCTTTGTGTGAAAGTACTTGTCTTTCAGTCCAGGCCTCAAATACTGATAGTCGTCGACAATATTGCCCCCTTTGTCGATGGGAGTAGTGTTAGGAATTTGTTCTATTTGGAAATTTTATTTGGAAATTTCTCTACCAGTAAGAAGGGCATAATGAGAATGTGAGGCTGGGCAGGCAGACTTGAGCAGGAGTTCAAAGAGATATTAGAGGGGGGACACGTCAGGCTTCTGGAAGTGCCAGGGACACTGAAAGAGGCAACACCTTTTTGAGTTCATGTTAACTAATCTACTGGTGTATTTCTAGGCAACTTCATGTTGTGCTTCTAGAAAACCGCATAGAGCAGGTCTTGACCGCTTCAAGATTAAAACTCTAAAATAAGAAGCTGGTAGCACAGTTGATGTCAGGCTGATAACTTTCCTGCTGTGGTCCGAGTTGGTTAATTATACTTTGCTGCTTTGTAGTTCTCTTCTGCGCTCTCCATGAGGTGTAATGAGTTGCTGCTTTTTTTTATCCTCTCTCGTCTGTGTAGTCAGAATACTGACAGGTCAGAGCAGTACAACTTTTCCTGAATTTTGCAGAAATTTTGTATTTCTGCAGAATAATTTTTTTCTTTTTTTCTTTTTTTAAGAATTTAATTTGTATTTTTACAAAACTTTCCTGAATTGTGTAGAAGTATCTATGTGGGCTAGAGGCTAATGAAGAACTGCAGTAGTCAGAAGTAGTTGAAAAAGTCCTGAAAATTAAAGGAGTTTAAGAGTATCTGCCATATCCAGAGGCACAGATGGAAAAAAGGTACCTTTTGATTTCTCATTGCAGTGAACACCTATTAGTGTAACTTGGGCGATGTCCCGCGCTACCTCCAGGACGTAAGCCGTGCTTAATGGGCTCGAGCGTCTTGGATGTTACTAAAACTCTAGTAGGGGACAAAGTATGCGCTAAGGCTCCATTCTAACTGCTATATTGCCTTTTTCTGTGGAGAGCAGTTACTGAAAGCGCTGTGATTCCCTGAGCTCTAGTAATTCCTTGCTCATCTCCACAGCACTACAGGGGCTGTAGTATCATCCTCCAGCCTCTGCCTCGTGATGACAACAAGTCTTTAGAAGGTTAATTCTGTTCCCAGAGTTCCTTAAAATCCTTCTTGTATGTCTCAAACCTGCACTGCATACGTCTTCTTTCTCCTTGTTTCACACACCTTTGGCTATGAAAGGGAATTTGGCTAATGATCTAAAAAGCTTTGGGAAATATCTGGGATTGAGGGAGCTAAAATTGTGAAGTATCATTTATTACAGTAGGGTAGTTCATCTTCCCATGCAGATGTGTTTTTGTTTTACGCTTGCATCTGCAAAGATGGATCAAAAACCTCTCTGTTAAAATCCAGGGGTGTAGCTAATGGTCTAGGGAGGCAGAGAGGGGAACCTGTCATTGCACATGCAGCAAAGGGAAAAAGCAGTAAATTACATTGATTTTTTTTTTTTTCAAATTTCAGCTTCCAAAATGGAATGTTTTTCCTATTTTATAGAGTTTTATTTTATTAGCCACACAAAGAGAAATAATGCCTCATTTAACTATGTCAAAACCAATCTAAACTCTCTACTATTTACTTTCCTTAGTATAAATTTTAATGCATTTTTAATTCCACCCCACTGGCTGGTAAACCAACCATTGAAGTTATTGCTGCCCTGTAATGTATTTCAGTCATTTCTAATAAACCTGGACTTTAAGATGATTTATTATTATCTCTGTACACGATGAAAATGAATTTGCTGCCTGTGCTGGGTTTTAGCCTTTTCATTACTACGGGTAGATATGGACAATATTGAACAAACAAAAGACAAAAGTAGCTAATTGTAGTAATGATGATTTCTAACCTTTAGTGAGGAGGAAGCTGACCTGCAAGAGAAAATGCAGGAGAATATATATATATATATATTTTTTTTTTCTGTTTTGTTTACCATTATCTGAAAACTAGTGCAGCAAAGAGACAAAAATTATTTTAAAAGGCATTTTTTAAAGCTTTTTTTTCTTTTTTTTTCCTTTTTTTTTTTTTTTTCTCTCTCTCTCTCCTGTTCAAACTTATCTTGTCAATAGCTTCTTTCTTAAGGCTTTTCTGGAGACATGTGAATTTATTTTGAAAATATAACTTAAAATTAACTTAAAGCTTCCAAAAGGAAATTGGAAAAGATTCAAGAGTAATTTATTCAAATATAATTAAAATATTTTGGATGAAAATTTTGTATCTTGAAATATCCTTTACCTTTGCCGATATTCAAATGTGATACAAATTTATCAATCTCAGTTTCTGAAAAAAAAAGGCCAAAATCACATTGTTCATCACACTTACAGAAAATAAATGCTATCAAATAGAGGCATGCTTATTTATGCTAAGTTTTGCACAAATAGGAGTGATTAGACAAGGCTTTGTCATTCAAATTCTCAGTTTCATAAGAGTCTCTTTGTGTCATTAACAGTTTGTCTAATTTTAGATGTTTTTTTGCTCCTATATGCAACACTTCCTTGTAGCCCAAACTCTAATTATTTTTCATGGACACATGAAAAAATATTCAGCTAGTGATTATGCCTGGCAGCTAAGCAGTTCTTTTTTTCAAGTCTCCTTCAAGCTGAGATTTCTTTAATCACAAATTGTCTGGGGAATGTCAGGTCAAAGTGAACAAACTTATATTTTCTTTACTCCTTCTCACGGCTAGAGGATGGACGTTTTTACAGCAGACACTTCCTGCAAAGTCATTTATAAGGATTAGCCTCTTTAAAAGCGCTGAAAGTCTTTAAAATGACTTTCAGAATATTTTCAAGGGAGGAGCTCTTCCAGTAAATGGTGTCTAGTGAAATTTCCTTGAAACAGTCGCTTTCTGTCTGTACTACACCAAGCTAACCACGTTCACCTTTAACTACCACATTATATGGCCTGTTTGCCGGAATCTGGCCTGCTTCAAAGACGTCACTTGGGAGCTTGTACTATGCCGTTCGAGCTCCGATCTTGTATAAAGTTTGTTTATTTTGTCTTTACAAAGTCGCTCCACTTCCTAGCCAGAAGCCGCTGCCCGCGCACAGCCAGCTCCCAGGGAAGACAGATTTTGCAGGGGCTTTTGGGCATCTGCATCCATGTGGTCGAGTCCCCGCTTGTAGGAGCGGAGTGTACAGCCCCGGCACAACACCCCGCAGCAAGTCTGTTTCACTTGGGTGATGTAACAACCTACTTTGGACTTTGTGACTCAATTTATCTCTTTTCGAAAAGTAGATCATGCTAATCTTTGTTTTGCCACTACTATGAACATCATTACTAATGTAATTACTAATAATTGTAATAGCTAGCTACTTAAATGTATCACCTTTTGGGAGGATTTAGCACTCTGATAGATGTTAATTTGCTAGGGTTTTTAAAGCATCTTGAAAGGTCATATATTATGATTCATTCAAATGACAATCAGTCCCCCTTCATGTTTTACAACTTCTATTCGGTAGAAGTTACAAATACAGACTAGACCACAAACTGAATACATACTTCAGCTAGATCACAGAGGAAGGGACTCTCATGCAGATTTTATCGAAGTCAGGTGGCTTTTCCATAGCAACCGTGAAAGGTAAACGTCTGTGTGTTTTCTATAGAAGGTCAAAGACTTCATAAAGGGTTATTGACTTGTTTGTTCCATCTGGATACTAAATTGTTATAGGTTTGGCATGTCTTTACTTTTAGATGCGACTTTCAAATAAGATTGCAGTAGCGATGGGGGGAAAAAATCGTACTTTTCTGCAAATGTTTTTAGTATGCTGCTTCCCATCGGTGACATATTTCGCCGTATGTTGAATGTGGTCTGACCTTAAAATCTAAGAGGTGGTAGGAACAGGTAATAAAAATACGTAAGCTGTAGATAAGAGCAACAAGATTGATTAGTGGCCAGAGGGATTGACTTATGAGCAAAGATTAAATGAGCTAAGTATTAGTGTGTAGCTTAGCAAAATGAATTGAGCTGGGGAGAAAGTATCAGAGAGAGAGGCATAAAACCATCTCAGTATCTCTAAAGGATATAAATTGCAATGCCTGAGATGTGTTAGTTAGTCACAGACCTAGCGAAGCCAGAGCAAAGAATTATTTTCAGAGCTTGCAGCAAAGAAAGGTAGAAGTTACACTGTCATTTAAAGAACAGAAGATATGCAGTCTGCTCACCTTGGCGTCAAATCCAAGTCAGATCTTTCACACTGACTAATTTGCAAACAGTCAATTGTTCTATATTGTGAGGCAAGCACACTCAGGCCCAAATACCAAGACAATATTTGACAGTGAATTTGAGATAAGTGTTATCACTGATCACTGTGTATCTGAGAGTGGCACGTGATTGTGATGAGCTAATTTCATAGACCTTTCGAAGGTGGGGGTGTCTGTTGTAACCAAGTTAAGGCTCAGCTGTGGGTGCAGTAAGGTGAAGCAGAAGCTTTACCTCAACTTTTAGGTTCAACAGCTTTCCCATATCTGATGTAGGACTGTTTGGACACATTCCACAAACGAAACAGTATTCCTCTAAACATCCCAAAAAGGATGGCAGTTCTCTGCCCCCTTTTGATTACTGTTTAAACTCGAGTATTAAACTTTCTTCTTTACATTTTGTCCAAAGAATGTTGAAGCCTTTTAAGCTGCCTCAGTTCTCTTCCTCTTTCTGACTGTCAGCATTTTTAGAAGTCTGGAATATAGCATTTGAACATAACTTTCATAACTTTTTTTTCCTTATTGTGAGGGTGGAATTTTCATCCTTGGAGATGCTCAAGACCTGACTATAGTTGATGTTACTTTGAGTGGGAGGGTTGGATGAGATGATCTTAAACATCCCTTTCAACCTGAATGATTCTGTGAAATACAATCATTGCTAAGTTAGGGGAGCTAGAAGCTTATGTCCTGTTTTGCAACATGCGTGTTTTTCCCTTGAGCTGGGGTCCACAAATAACTCATTGCAATATTTCTCTAAAACTACTTTTGTTTTAATTCTAAGGCCTCATGAAAGTTCAGTATATCTATTTTCAGAATGAATTGAATGGTTCTGTCCTTTAAAAAGCCCCTGTTGAACCACAGCATAGCCATCATTCTTTTTGTGTTTGATTAATAAACTAGTCTTTCTCATTAACAGATTCTTTACAGTGTTTGTGTTTGCATATTGGAATAGTTTTCTTATATCAAAGTAAAATGGTAAAAGTAGTTCTCACTACCAATTCTGGTTTAATTTTTTTTTTTTTTTTTTAAGTAAATGATATATGTATTTAGTTGATAACAAGAGTCGTAATTAATTTTTCCCTCTCTTCTAGCCCTTTACCTGTTTTATTCTCCCTTCTCTTTCCAGACGAGTACAGCTGTAGAGAAACACTTTCTGAAAGGAATTTCAAGTACTCATACTCGTTTTGGTAGGAAGAGAGGAAATCTAATAGAAACGAATGACCAGTTCTCATTAAATTGATGAGTTGTGGAGCCTTCCTTTGATCCAGCACATTGAAATAGTTCATTCCTGAAGAATGAATTTAGCTGTAAGAAATCCAGAAATGAATGCTGCGCACCTAAATCAATCAAAGGAACTTAAATGCCTCAAGGGCAAGTGGAAATGAAAATAGATAGGCTATTTCCAAATGCTGACAAACAGGAAAATCGATGTGACGGGCTTGGGGTTTGCCTCCACTAAAATCCCCAGATGTATCTGGGGTGGCAATGTCTTTAGCTATCATTCTAATTTTGTATATTATGGGGTGCTTGTACCTTTTTCTGTGTTTTATTATTTTTTTAAATCTTGATTGAAGTGCATGTTTAGTTTCAGCATCTTCACAGCATCAGATAAATCTGTGACAGTGTCTGTCTTTGTGTCTAAGAGTGGATGTTTCTGATTTGTAAGTAGCTGTATCAAAGACATACACAAATCATTAAGGTATATACAAACTCAGATGGCAGGTGGGATAAATAACCTACAGCAAACAAGCAGCAAGCAAATAAATCTATCCAGCATTCATCATCTCTTATTCCACACGCACATCTTGCCCAGAGTAAAGAGGAAGCAGCTAATGCCCATCCCTTTCATCTGTCCAGGGACAAGAGACTCAGATTTGTCAATTTCCATATTTTATGTCTCAATGTTGCCTACATCTGGATTAACTAATACAACATTGTTGTCATCCTGTAATAATACATGGTCCCATCCACACTCAAGGGGAAAAATGGAATTTATTAAGCCCTTTAAGCTCCTGTCTGGACAAAGAGACTGTAATTTTTCAAAAGATCTTATTTTCTATGTGCTTTGTGAGTTCTCTTTTGTTTGAGCGTAGGACTTCCCTGAGGTCTGTAGACCATATGAGACTGCCTGTTGTAGGAGTACCTTACACACTGAAACTATCTTTCTGTTTGGGGTGCTATAAGAAGCTGTTGTAAGCCACCAATTTGAACACTGTCTTTGATCTTGTTCCATAATCTCACTTCTTATTATGTATCTAATCACTGGAAGAGTAGGGTCATTTTTTTTTCTGAAATGCTGGAAGTATTGGGATTGTTGATTGCAAAAAATCCACATCATTCTGCATACCTATTTCTCATAACAGCAGGCACTCTGAGAACATGAGTAATTTCTAGTTACAAAACAGCTGGATATCTGTTTATACAATGTGTGGTTTCTATAGGGAAACACTCCTTTTCCTCTGTTCTCTTAAATTCTTTCTCTGAATTTAAGCACAAGAAAATTCATTGGTCCACTTGATTCATCCAATTTTTGTGAGAATGGGCTCAACTAAGATTTTCATACTTGCTAAATGTTTCAACTACGATTTTGAGCTGCGCCTGGTTCCAGGTGATACCTATACGTATGTATACACTCATGGCTCATCTTTGAACTTCTCCTTTCTGCAGATTTCACGTGTTAAAAGGAGTGAATGCTTGTGGTTTTCATCCAATACTTCCACATCCATCACTTGTGTTGCTGTTTACCTTTAAGAACATGAGTAGTCCTTTGTATCTAATGAGACCACATCTGCTTTAGTGCTTTGCCAGATTGGGGCCAGTATTAGTTAAATAGAATGAAAATTGTTTTAGATCTCATTACTATTAATCCAAGGATTAACCAGTGAGTTCATTCAAATTTTTCTCACAGTCTTGAAAAATCATGAAATTTACTTCACAAGATTTGAACAAAGTCTGTCTTTTGCCTATGTATTTTTGTTCTCTATGAAATATAGTAGTGACAGGGTACAAGACCCAGATGATAAAATAGAAGATCAGCCCAAAATTATCAAGATTCATCTAACTTAATTTAAGGAAACATAATTTCATTTAGTACCATAGAAAAGCTAGTCTGAGTTTCATCTGAAAGATTTAACAAACTTCTGGATAAAAGACCTAAATTTTAAGTTTGTAGAGATTGAGAATTAATCAAGCCTCATAATTCAGATTTTTCTGGAAATTAAATCACAATTGGAAGACCCAGATTAAATTGCAGAAGTAAACACTGATATATATATATATATATATTAGTGAGATATATATATATATGAGAGATATATATACATATCAGAGTGTNCTAATATTAAACCTCTTCATAAAGGGCTTAATTATGCTTTGCCTCAGTGATTTTATATCCACGCTTGTAATAGGCAGATAGAATATGATTACGCTGAGTAAATAAATAATAGATTGTTTGATACATTGTTTTCGGTTGTGTTCTGCAAGCAAATTGCTGTCTTCTTGAAAGTATTGGTTATTTGCAATTATTTGCTGCTTAAATTGCAGCAATAATTCTTCTGTAATTCCATCATCAGCAACATATTGTGAGCTTTTGATTGTTAAATAAAAGAAACACTGGTCACTTCTGATAGAGTGGGAGGATGACATTCTCCTAGTTTCTATGTCTTTGATTTCAGTCTCCACTTTGAATAAAGAAACTGGACATAGAAGATTTCTTAGTGTAAATATTTGCAGTCTAGATGTTATTTTCAGGAAAGATTTCTACCGATAAACAAGTTTTCTACATTATTTCTTTGCTAAGAGAAAAATGGGAATGAGCATGGAAGTAATAAGATAAACATTATTTTTGGTGGACCACTGGTAATTCTGAGATACTATTATTTGTCCAGCACTAGCAATAGTATTGCACTGTATTATTTGCCAAGTTGAGGGCAGGAGGATCGTTTCTTTTCCTCTGAAACATCTTGTTCTGTACCGAAGCAGAGTGTACGTGTACATGTTTACAGGACAGACAGACAGTCTATCCTGCAGACAGTTTATCCTGCTTACTATATAGTCTTTAGTACAGTGGGTAAAGTTATTTCAAAGAGCAAAGTTCAATTCCTCCTTCATGTTTAGGTCATGGAGAGCTATCTTCCTGTATTATGCAGACATTCTCTTTTTTGGAAGGATGATATTTGACTAAAAAAAAAAAAAAATAGTTCAATTGTTCAGTTTAGTAGAGAAGCAAGCAGAGCAGCTCACCATCCTAAGTCCTTTAAATGAAAGGAAAAGTGAGTAACTCTAGAGTTGTCCATTGGCATAGTTCATGCTTTGCATCATGCAGTCCAATTTTGCTTTATGACATTTGTTTATTCCTTTCTGTATTTCTTCCTTAACAGTGTATGTTCTCATACAGAATGTGTTCATGTTTTAAGAATGTTGGAGAACGTTGGCGGAAGCAATTTTATAGGTAGGAGGTTTTAAATTTAGTTTCAGAGTTGGGAGTGTATTTTTTTTTCCAGCTCTGTAAAGCTTTGGCTTGGATTCTTCAGCTAATGGTTGCCGCAGGATCTATAGCATTTATTCATACACAAAAGAAAGGGCAAAATATACACTTAGCCTTCAATAACTGAAGTAAGGCCCTTGTTTTCTTCCAGTAATAGAAGTAATTAAAATCTGTAGGAAGTAGCATTTGTATTTCAGTAGACAATAGTCTTTTCTTCGAGTCATTAAGACTTAAGACTTGGTTAAGAAACCAAGGCTTTTGTAGCAGAGAAGGTGATATGCTTCACATGCCGTCCTTCATATTCAGTGTAAATCTGAACCTGAATGTGCTGTCCAAATTCCAACAACTATATTTTGCCCGTTTCGATTTGTTTTGCAGTTTGAGTAGAATGATTTCCTTTTAACTTCTATCCAGAAGTCTTCTAGTGCAATCCGTGCCATTTCTCTGGGGTTTCAATGTTTTCCAGATGAATTTCAGTATGAAGTAATGTAATCTTTCTTTTCTTCCTCAAACTTTAGAAGATCAGTAGTCTTAAAACAAACAAACAACTGTGTTATAGGATCTCAATATTACTAGGGTGAACTTACCTGACTGTCCATCTATTACTAATTTCATTGTTAGAGGTTGCAAAAGAACAATCTCAACAGCCAGCATCTTACTATTTGTGGTGGTGTCCATAATTATATTTCTAAAGGCAGGGTGGTTATGAAAGGGCCACACTTTTTTTTATCTTGGTAGGAATCTTTAAATTTGATCCATCAAGGTTGAATACTGTCAGGTCAACTCCTGAAATGCACTGCCGATCTTCCTTCAGATTTTGAGCTGAATATCTGTGATAGTTCCATTTCTATCCCATTACTGAGCAAACAAAATGAATTCATAGAGAAAGCAATCAGCATGATGTACCCGCTGGAACATCTAATGTCAAATGTTGGCCTCTCTAAATGTTGCCAATTATCAAAGGTTCTCAAAAGGGAAGCAATAGTCTTTTGCAAAATAAGCAGCCAGTATTATGGACAATATCCCACATATCCATTACTGTGTAGAGAATGAGTATAGCATGTTGGAATATCTTACAAATTGCTCTGGACATAAATTGCATTCACCCACACAATATCAGCAAGAACGTGCAGCGTGCTGATGAGCGCACTGCATGGCAGCTTACAGAATTTACACTATGAAAGCAATCATATTTCTTTTTATGTTTTGGACCTTTCACCTTGTTTTCCTCCACCCTTGTTCCAATCTCTTTACTGGGTATTTCATGGTACTTTTAGTGCCTTGTCTTACTGGTGAGTGTAGAAACTATGAAAAAAAGCTAGATATGAGTAAGAAATATAAAAGCTGACTAAACTGAAGAGAGATTTCATAAATTAATCACAGTTGAAAATGTCTCAACATTAAACAGTCTTTCTAAGAATACCAAGAAATTAATCTCAAGTTTCAGACAATTTATCCTACTTAGAACATATATCTTCAAAAGAAGTTGCTAACTGAAGATGATAGGTAAGTGATCCATGTCATTCATGTCATTTGAGAGTGCACTTTTTATAAGCCTTTTTTATGTGTAAATTTTTCCATATGTTCTATACATGTCTTCATATTTGCTTAATATTATGCATATATACTCACTGTAGCAGTTATGAAGTATCATTTTTGAATCAAAAGAACTAAAAGTCCTTGCCTCGTGGCCCTGACATTTACTTTTTTCCATTAAACAAAAAGTGCAAATAGACAGCTGATCAAGTTGCACAAAAGTCCCTGATGAAAGTATTTCTCCTCAGGACGTTAAGATTGCGTATCCCGCTATGCAATCTTCTGAAGTAGGAAAAAAATCCTGAGCTTTTTGTTTTTAGGGAAGATGGCAATATATATGTCCAGTTTCTTATGTGCTCTTCATCATTGTAGTATGTTAGCATCCTCAAAACAGCTGGAAAGATGAATTAAATTTACAATTACTTGTAAAGTCTAGAGCAGACTAAAACCAAAACAGTTTGTTTAATGTAAGATTGTCCATTCATTAGAAGAAAGCTGTGTTACTTGAAGGAAAGCAACAAGCTGCCTGGAATCATGACAGCCTGCTGACACTAGGGAAAATTAAGGATGGTCTTGTAAAATTATAATACATCTGCAGGATTCTCTTTTTGAGGATTGTAATTGCCTTGAAGATATCTCAGACTAACTTTTCAATTTCTTTTCAGTAAAAATGTAATTAGCTAAGAAAAAAAAAAAGGTTTCAGATGATTTCTTCCTTCAAAAATATGTGTTTTTTGTTTTTTGTTTTTTTTCCTAGTCAGTGTTGACAAATGTCCACTGATATCCAGCACCCCCCAAATGCCTTGTCTCTTTCAGTTAGCTGTTCAGTTACCTGGGCAAGGTGTATAAAACCATGAAGTCATTTGCATCTGGTATTTGCCATTCCTGGATAGTTCCTGTGCTGGTCAGCATTGTGATATACTCATTTTTTTTCCCATGGTCAGGTTTAATGCAGATGTCCCCTATCTTGATTTGTAGTAACAGATGGAAAATTATAATTCATCTGTATACTCATTGTCAACTCTTTCTCTTTTATCATACAGTTTAATGGTCCATAAAAGAATGATTTTTAAAATATTTTTATGGTGTCTTTCACCATCAGAGGCTCCGAGAATGCTTGTCATGCATGGCCTGGAGAGAATTGAGAGGAAACAGGGATCCTTATCGATTGCAGAGAAATAGGGAAATGCAGTCATAGATCTGGATTTTATGGATCAAACTGGGTGGTACCAAAAGAGAACTATTTTCTGCAGCCAAAATATTGTTAGGGCCAGTACTTTTGAATTTGAGCTATGAAATCTGTCATCGGCATTAAGCACTGCCCCCTCTGGCTGCAACTAATTGTAGCTATTTATCATTTGCTTAGCAGCTAAATGAACTCTTTCTGGTTTGGAATACTACAGCTGCTTGTTGCACCAAACAAGACTGCAAAATAGTTTAGGTGAGGAAACAGAGAAGGGCCTGCTAAAAAAAAAAAATAAAATAAAATAAAGTGCTGTGTTTCCTTAGCCTGGAACGTGCTGAAGACACAGCAGCCCTGCTGTCTCAGAAGGCCACTTTGGTAGCGATGTATGACTAGTGCAGAAGCTTGGATGAAAGATTTGTGTAGATCAGAGGTCTTCAAGGCCAAGCTTAAATACTGGTTTATTATGCTTGACAGAAAGGCTCCAATCTGATTAGTTTATCACTGACCCTACTTTCAGAAAACACCTGGTGTTTTTTGGAAGTTTCCATTCAAATACAGCCAAGCTTCTTCCAGCCTTGTTTTACAGTCAGATCCTGAGACTGTGCCACAGTGTGATGCCAGTAGTCTGCAGTGAAGAGAGATTATTGAATTAAGAAATTTGCTTATATTTTAAATCGTAGTACTAACAGGGGATATTATTACAGCACATATTTTCCTCTTCCTATTCACGACATTGATTTAATTTGGTTAATCTGTATGCCAGTTGTATTTTCTGTGGCATAATTCTTTGTCTCCTTGACATTTAGCCTGGTAGATTGGCTTGAATAGCAGTGTTTCCTGGATTAATTTTTGGCAGCAGGGGTTTTATCCTTTCTCTGGTGCTCATGCTTGATCAGACATGGTAGCATATTTTTACAGAACACGGATGCTTTTGTGTGTTATTGGGCACTGTTAGGCACTTTAGAATTTGGAAGCTGTTTCTAGAACCTCCACCTTATATTGTGTAAAATGGAAATTACTTTATTAAAAATAACTTGGTTCGCTTCAGTGCATCTGTTTCTACGCAACAGCAAAGGCACCTGTGTCCTATTAATACTTACATTATGCAGCACATTTGAAAATGTTATAACTCAGGTGGATTATTCTCCCGGGAGCTGCACGCATTGCTCTTGCCTCAGCTCTTGCTCTCTTATATGTCAAATTGTTAAATGATCTTCAGGTTACTCCTCCTTGTTTACAGCCTGACTCCTTAAAAATGCACTGCTTGGGCAACAAAAGAATGAACCGATACCAGCAGGTTGATACCAAGGCTTCATGTTGTTCCATAGTCTATTGGACCAGTAGTCTATTGGACCATTGTCTTCTGAACGGATACGTTTTTGGGGGTCAACTGAGTGCTATTTAAAAGACAGGAGAGCTACAGAGCTGGTAGATTTTCTACACCTGCTTGTCACTGGCTTGGTCTGTGGTTCAGCGACAAATGGTAGTGACTCTGGAACTGCTTTTTGTCTAGCTCTGTTATCGTCAGTAAAGCATCAAAGGTTGTGGCACTATTTTTTTGAAGCTGGTTAGGTATTTTGTGACTGTAGAAATTTTAGCGTTTGTCTTAGTATACGGCCATTAGATCTGAAATTTCGGTTGACATCCACAGAAAAGATGAGGAAAAAATGTATTACTTTTATGCAGAATCTTATATGATTCACTTTAAAACCAATAGTGTAAACAGACCCTGGGACTATGGAGCAGGGCTGCATACTACTTTATTAGCTAAATACGCAGTGAAACTTTCTCCTAGTGTGACATCAGTGTGGATCACTCCTTGTGGTTTGATGGGCTGATACCCACGATGAGACTCGATCACTCTTCCTTCACAATGTTGTCATTGTATTTATTCTGTGCCTGATTATTTTAAGCAGGAATTATAAACATTATATCTATACAGAAATACTCCTTTGCCTTGCTTCTAGGATGAAAGAAGCGTGAGGACTAGTATGTTATTCCTTTGAAACTTCAAATGTCTGCTCTTTCTAGAAATCAAATATATGGAAGATGAGTTGTTCATGATAGTAAGAAATTTCTAGTCAGTTGGGTCTGGGTACAATAACAGTCAGAAAAGAATTTTCACCTGCTCGTTCGATTAATAAATGTTTTGTTTGTTTGCTTTTTGTTGTTGTCATGGTTGTTGCCGTCTTCTGTAGTATGGACCGCTCTCCAGGGTTGCACTGTGAAGTTCTTAGAAGTAAGTGATTCTTGGCAGAAATGTATAAATAAGTGAAGTGATGAAAAAGAATTATCATAACACATGCAGTAAAAAATTTGTTAATAGTCTGTTCTTCCCCACAGTCTTTGCAGAGCTTTATAACTTAATTAATATCCCCTCCTCTCTGGAAATGTTTTTTATATCCTGTAATTCATTGGAAAGTTTGAGAGAGATTCTGCTTTCATTGTGTGTTGGTCTCCAGGGCTGTCATTTTAGATGTCATTAAAGACACCAATTTTCTACAGAGTTCAAGCTTTATATATAATATTTTGTTTTTATTTCTTTTAACATATCTTTTTGGCTTTCTCGCTTTTTACTCTGCATGCAATGCAGACTGAAACTATCTTTGTAATGCAGATTCCTTCATTTCTCAGAGTCGTGTTTAGAATGAGATCCACATTTCAAGTGCTCACATGGAACAAATAATTCATTTTTTGTTTCCCGATGCTTTGCTAGATGAGCCCCTTGTCAAATCCTGACAACTTGTGAAGATTGTGTCTTTTGGTACAGAAGGTATAGCTTTGATCTCATGAAAGTGAAAACGTATATGACAACCACAGCATATGATTTATTGAATGGTTGTGTTACTCTGTCAAATTAACCATTATATACTATTTGTTTCTGCTGTGTTTCTGATAATACTTCCGTTTTCTGCCAAAAGTAAGGAAATTTATACACATACCTCAAAAGTACAAAGCTGGTTTTGATTATAAGTCTCTTCTGAGATCAAAAATGTTGAAGAAAAAAGAAGATTATTTATAAAGAAAATCTCTTTAAAGCATTCATGGAATATTCACATAATTATCCACATACAAACATACAGTATTTTAGAAAATAGGATTTGTAAATGAATCAAGACGGTACTTACGTTTGTGTGTGCAGAGGTCTCAGTAGTACATTCATAGTATTTTACAGTATCCTAAAGAGAAAATGTATTTTGCTGTGTGCATGTGCTCATATGTGAGATTGCATGGTGATGGTCTTCCTGCCTAAATCAATGACATCATGAATTTCTGGTATTAGTATCAATCTGAAAGACTTGCCCTTCTTTGTAACCTGTCCTGAACCCCATTCTCACCAAGTATTCATTATTTAAACTGAGAGAGATTTTTATTGGTGAGGGATAAAAGGAAAACAAAAACAAATGAACAAACAAAACAGTTGGTAACAGTAGGTACTGTTTTCTTTCTATTGTCTGATATCTAGCTAAGCTAGAACAAAAAGTTGAAAGCTTTCACTACCACAGATCATTCTTCAGATTTGTGTTTTGTTATCTAAGATTGCTGTGATATCACTGGTATGACTCAAGTCTCTAGCACATTACAGCATTTTAAATGACATTTAGTTTTGCCATATGTCACTCTGTGTTACCGCACACCGGAATAATGTCATGATTTATCAAGTATATCAATACCTAATTTATAATATGGTTTTATCTACTCCATCTATTAATTTGATCTATAATCTTAGTGACTCTAAGTGCCAAAACATAGACACACGCTCTTTCCTGGAAGATGGGATATTCCTCATTATTCTGTAATTTAGGAGAAGCTTGGTAGCATTTTAGCAGAAGGGCAAGTGTGTTGCTTCAGGGCATTTTCTCAGACAAAATCTCACAAGAATTTATTTAGAGATTTGGCCATTCAGCTGTGAGGTTTTGTCTGGAAGGTGAAAAGTGCAGGGCTGTGGTGGGTGAGTGAAAAGAGTGAGTTTCCAGGGCCTAGTCAGGAGCGAGCTGTCAGTGCTGAATTTATTCAGCTGATAATGCATTATCAGTCTAAGGAACGAGGATATAATTCCTCAAGAAAACTGAAACTAGGTCCCAGTGGAGGCCTGCGTGGCTGATAAAGTATATTTGTGGCCCCATTATTTTATAGAATTCAGAATAATAGCTTCAAAAACATGTTACTGAATAAAGGTGAAGTAGGGGATAAACAACAGCAATAGGTAGAATGATATTCTAGGGAGATTCTGTTTTTACTCATATACAGACTCTTTTGTGTTTCAAAAAACAGATGCAGGTTAAGGGAGCTAGTTAGGCACTGGGTGTCTGAGGAACGTTGGGCTGCTGTGGTCTCCCCACGTGGATGCTGTGTGCTAAGTATGAGAACGCAGGGTGGAAAACTGCAACGGCAAAAAGAAATTCCTCTCTGGAAACAAGGTGGATTTTGCACATATTTGTTTGAAAGCTGGTTGTTAGCTTTGTTTTACTGCCGTATTGCCCACACTAAGTCATTCTCATAGGAAAAGATGAAAACTTGCTAATACCAAATCACAAGTATCTGACTTGAAAACAAATTACCTTGAAAATGAGATGTAAATGCATAGAAAGGGGTAATACATGAAAGGAAAAGACTTTATACTTCTGTAATTATTATTGTCACCTCTTATAAAGTCATGAATAATTTGCTTCTGTGCTTTTCATTTCATCTTTGTGCAGAACAACACTGTGATTGAATTCTGAATGATTGAATTCTGCGGGCAGTTAGAAGAGCGGTGTCTCCTTGTAACAGTCGGGAAATTTTTCTTTCTCTCGTCTCTGTTTCCAGTTAGTATAACCTCTTAATAGTTATCTACATACACACAGGTATTGTAACCTGAAAGAACAAGAAGGACATTTTTCCAATACTGTGGGAATATATTTTTGAACTGAGTAACGGTTCAGGCAGAAGTCTGAATGCTTAACATAAGATAATGTATTACCTTTTTTTTTTTATCTTTTTTTCTGTTATCCATTGGTCACTTAATTATCTAAAGCCCAGTGAAATGAATTGAAAGTATCTACTACTGCAGCTTCTCCTTTAGAAATGGCCACTTAAAAAAAAAAAAAAAAAAAAAGGCTGCGGGAGGTTTTCTTATCGGATAGAGATCTACTGACTAAAAGACTTCACCAGCCAATAGCTGTTCAGGGCTCACTGCATATTTTGATCTTGATTGATCTTAACAGATATTAAGTGGCAGGTTTCCAGAGATTTTACTGAAATCGTAATGATGACTCTTATCCCCAGAACCTCCCTCTTCTGCTTCCTCCCCAAAGCACAAAAAATAAGGTCAATAGTCTTAAAGGCCACTGGTGTAATGAAATCATCAAGTTCTTCCTAGAAAGGTCAAGACGCAGGGACGTGTTTCATGTGGAAGTGATGGTCTAGATACAAGGAGGTGGATGCATCAGCAGAGAACTACAAGCAAACATTGCTAATAATTTTTCATCCCTGATTGTATCTATCACATAATTCTTCATTTAGCCTTTGAGAATTTAATTATTCATGAGTATTAATAGAAACTTGCTTAACTTATGTGACTTAGGAGTCTAAGTCTCAATCATAAATTAATTAGTTGAGTAGGAATCCAGAGTCTTATTGACTATTAATGAGATTTAGGTCTGTAGGTGCCTGTCATTTTGGAAAACAGAACTAAGCATTTGAAAGTCATTTAAGTATTGGAGTATTTTATCCTAAATTCTGGTGACAAAACAAGGGCAAAATTTCCTGATACCAGCTATTGAGTCTAAAAGTGTGTGTGTCTGTGTGTGTGTATATATATATATATATAAAATATATATGTAAATATTTCCCAAAATAACTTTAAATGAATGAGAACAATAACTATTCTACTCTGTAAACCTTAAGTCCAACAGTGAAGTAAATAAGTGAATAAAAATTTTGGTCTAGTTGAATATACTTCATCACGAGAATCTGCTGATTATGTAAAAAACCTTACACAATATATCAGGTGTTTAGTTTTCTTAAATTGAGCTTACCTAACAGATCTTAATTTTTCTAATTCCATTTTATGTGAAGGGAATGTTAAAAATGAGGAGTAAGCTGCTAAAAAAGCTTTTTCTAAGCAAGTAAAGAAGATCCTCCAATTTCTCACATGCAAGTTCCTATCACTGTTCTTTCTACCAGTGTTTTATTTAATAAATACCTGACTAGCAGTATGTTTGCAGGAATTTTACATACTGCTCTTGCAATTTGTTTTATTCTTAGATTCTTAGTAGTAAAAATCCAAAGTTTCAGATGCTGCCACTGTCAAACAGCAGGAATGAACATCTGCTGGGCTCTCATAAACTTCCACTGGGGAAGGGTTATGTCCCTGAGAGCAAGGCTGAGGATGGCCTTGGAGATGTATTATACTGAAGATGCTAGTCTAGGGCAGATGGCCATATAAAATTATTTACTTATATAGCACAGCCTCATTTTTAAATGTACTACATGTACTACAATTAGTCAATTAAAGTACAGGTTACACAGGAGGAGAAGGGAAGCTATGCTTTAAATTAGTAACGAGCATGGCATTAAAATAGCTTATTTGTTTAAAAAATCCACTTAGGGCAAATATGACAATAGTAAACTATTTAATATTAGTGTACTCACATGAATAGTCCATAATTGCTATTTTTTTCCCTCAAATACAAGACTAATCAAGTATTTATGCTGGTAGCTATATGCATCACTACATATCTGGATACACACACAGTCTGTGTGTGAATTAGAACATATGGTCTATAAATAAATGAAGCCGGACTTTCAAAAAGCAGCTATATATGTTTGAATGTGGTGGGCTTTTTGCTTGCAAAAATGAATTTTTTTTTCCTCTTTTCTACTATTTCCCTTGGGGAGGCTGTTTTACTTCCTAATAAATCTCACTGACAAAAGGTTGCATGATTTGAAAGTTTAGGCAGAGACACTCATGGAGAAAACTGACAGAGAGCTCATTTCTATGAGGGGGAAAAAAAAAAAATGAAGAAATAATTATTATCCTGCNATGAAGTAAATAGCCATGTATTTCTTTAGCTGTTTGAAAGATTTCTTCATATCTTAACAATAATTATTTTAAACTAAACCAAAACAAAGTTTCCAGCCAAGGATCTGCACACAAAAAAATCTGTTGAGATTTTATTTTTTGAAGAATACAAGTCTGAGATTTAAAACTTTTTGTTGTTAGAATTTGGAATGATATCAGTTGGAAGGTTAATCCATTGATTTTTGAAATTGAATCTGCTTCACATTAAATGGGATAAATATCAACTCATTCAATGTGCTATTTACTGCCATTATTTTTGAATATGTAGCTTTTTAATATGTAATTTGGAGGGATTAGAAAGTGTATTCTGTTTGTCTTTTTTTTTTCTAGCAAGAAGAAAGGTGTAAATTGGGAGCAGGCCCACAGTGTAGCAGCCAGTAGAAGGCTACTGAATTATCCTATGGATGTGTTGGGTATGAGACATCATCTCACATAAATTAATTCAAATAGCTTGGCAATTTCAACCTATTTAAAATGGAGAGAGTTGTGACCTGCAAATGTCATTGATTAAAGTGCTTATCTAACTTGATCTAAACAAAATGGTGCTTAGATCAAGGCAGAGCACAGAATGCAGGTATCCCTGGACTTCTTGGTCTGTGCCCAGCTAGCTTATTGCTCAGGTCTTTTTGAAATGGTATAAATCAGTTTTTCAAATCATTTTTTCACAAAGTGTTTCCCCTTCCTAAAAAGTCACATGAGATGGTGCTTAAATTCCATAGTCACCAGTCACTGCTTAGGGAGAAAAGTCTTTATTTTTAAAGCAAATAATCCTTTCATACTTTTTACTGTGTCATTTCAGAAATCTGTCTCTAGTCCATGTATTTTAATGTCAGTAGAATATATGTAGCTGTTGTTACCCCCAAACTTTGAGGTTTTGGCAAAAGTGAAACTGCCGAGCTGGACCTGCAGACAGCTTTGGTCAGGTTCCTTGTCGGACTTCTCCAGTTGCTGACTCCAGCTGGTGGAAAGTCAGGAAAACTGAGTGAAAACATGTTCTGATTTGATTTTTTTGGATTTCTTAATCTTTTCAGTGAGTTCGCCCTTGAATTCCAACCAGCCCGAAAAGGCCAGGTAATTACTAGTGATAACAGGAGCAGCACTGAAGGATTCGCCTGCGGCTCAGAGCAGCGATGGGCTGATAAAACTCAGCAAAGTCCATGGCCCCAAAAGGCCGCCCAGGCTGGATCTGCTGCGGCTCGTGTGCTTAGAGGAAAGGTCAGGCAGCTGTGGAAGCCCAGACAGCTCCAGCTCTGCGGCACTCTGTGCTCAACAGCGAAGTGGGAAGCAGAAAGGGATTGATGTATAAGCGAGCTAACTCCTTCCCCTTTTCTTTAGGCCCGTATTCCGCTGCCATGGGAGCAGGTGGCTCTGCTTTCACTACAAACAACTGGAGCTCTCGTGAGCCTCCTACATAATTGCAGCGGGACAGGAAGACTTGGAGGTGTCAGGCAAAATTTTGGTCTAGCAATTTGTTTCCATCCTTCCCATAAACAAAGGCATGACTTTATATTAGATTGAGAAATTATGATAGCTGTTTAAAACATTCTTCTCCTCTTGATGCCAGCATATTTCTAGGGCAAAGAGTGCTCTTATTAGCATCCTTTCACATCTTAGCAATCCCTACCCATTGGTGCACAGCTACTGAAATTCAGATGCTTTTTAGCTTTAATTTATGACAGGAACCAGAATAGCGCCTGAATAGTTCTAATTGGGAAGAACATAGGAGTTGTCTTAACACACCTTCATTAATTCTCACCATGTTCTTTTTTTTTTTTTTCCTCTTAGTTCAGTTAGGATCATATATGGATATGATATGGATATGTCTTAAGACTCTTCAACAGTGGCTTCCACAGGTAGCCACTACACACTAAATGATGGAGGACTGCTGGGAATCCTCTTAAAACTTGTTACATATATAGTAGTCTTTGCTTATTTAAATATCCTGCTTTGAAGAGAAAATGACTAAGGAAGAATAGTCTAATAAGGCTGACAAAAATTGGTCATCTATTAAGATTTGTTTCTACTTAATAATCTGACTTTATTACCAGTGTATTTTTCCAGGACATCTACTGAAGCAGACTATTAAGTGTTGAAAGAGATAAGCACTTTTCACCTGGGGACTAATTTATCTTCTAAACAAAATTAATCTATTGCTAGAATGCTCTCACAATCTGAAATTGTATTTATCTTCTTAATACTCATAATCATGCGTTTAAATGTGAATTGTGGCATTAGCTATTACAGAAAAATATGTGGAGGATGTTTGACTGATTGTCAGAGAAATTCTGTAAGAATTTCTGTAAGATACTATATGCGCTTTCACTTAAGAGTAATATTGGGCAGTGACAACGGCAGTCACTAAAGGCAAATTTGCACTTTGCTGGCAGATTTTTGTGTATTTGACAAATATACTAATTATTACATCGAGGTAAAGAGCTCTGCTTCAGCGTTTCAAACCTTCCTTCTCGTTGCCTTGCTCTCACTCAGCTGTAATTAACTTGCATGGGGAAGGCCTAAAATGACATTTTTCTTCTGCTGTATGAGCTGTAGCGTATCTGTGGCCACGGAAAACGGCCCTGTTATGGTCCTGTGATTTTGAGGTCTTTGGTGTATCCTCAAAATACGCAGTCTGATGTGACTGTGGACTTTCTTCTACGTCAATGGGTGAAGTGACAAGTTTGGTCTTTGAAAATGAAATGGCACATCAGGTAGGATTTAGCTGGGTGTCCATGCGACATGTCCAGGGTGGAACAAGTGGCTGCACTTTCTCTTTTGAGTTACGGTTAGAATATGCAGACAAACACAACACTTGAAAGGACAAACGTCCTCTCTAAAATTTGAGCAAGACCAGAGTGTTTGCCTTGTGCAGCAGAGGTGCTTTGTCAAAATAACAGAATTGTCATCAAAACCAGCCACGGGCATGGTTTGGTGCCAATCGCCAACTTTAAGTCACTCTATGGAAGCCATTAGTAACTTTTCCTGATAGTGACCCTGTGCAGGTACTTGTGGACTCTGGTGTTCACGCATAGGCAGCAAAGACGTTAAAAAGCACTCCGGGGCCTTGAAATGACTTCTTCTCGGAACGAGTGTCTGCAGCAGTGCTAAATGTGCCTTTCCTAGAAGAGAAGCGCCATAGGCAGCTTTAATTGAATTTGGGAGCTGATAAAGAGAGCCAAACCGTGTGCTGAACTCCTGCCCATCTGCAGCACGGGTCTAGCAGACGGGGCGGCAGAAGCTGCAAACTTTCGGTAAAGCTGCAGGAGGGCTCTGGAGGCGCCGCTCCCGGGAGCTCAGCTGAGACTTCTGCCGCTGAGGGCCCCTCCATCTAAGCCAGTGCTCTCACCTTGAGGTTGCCTATGCCAAGGGAAAGATGGGTTTCTTTTCCTTGAGAGGCAAAATCAACTTACTCGTCTATTTCATAGAGTTGATAAAAATGCTGGCCATGGCCACTCTATTAGAAAAGGGACGTTTGTACTTTTACCCTTGCAGCAAATGTATCTCATATCATACTCTCATCTATCCCAATGTGGTGGTTGGCCTGTCAGGCTGGCTCCGAAATGGTTTGAGAGCAAAGCAGCCCTTGTCAAATCACAAGGGGGAAACCAGATTCCATCCTAATTATGGCAGGTGAGTTGTAAGAAAAGCACAGGGTAATGGCCAAGTGTTTGCTTGCAGGTCACTTTCAGTTGCCTAAATGCTGTTAAAAGCGTCAAGAATGTTTCACCAGCAGCATTTTATTGTGGATTTATTTTAAATGAAATTCTGCATGGCCGAACAAGGCATTGTTTCACTGAAGTCTCCTGCTCTCAAAAACATGAAAGAATGGGTTTTTACAGGTATTTATTTACAGGTATGTATTTAGTACAACATGAGTTATTGTGATGAATGAGATGGGACTGCAATGACCAAAATCCCATGCTTTTTCAAAGTGATCTGAAAAAAGAATTGTAACTGTGTCTGAGAAGTAATTTGCCTGCTCAAGTCCCGCAGCCTGTGACCCTGGAAATCTGCAGGGCATCCTTCTCGCTGAGACATTATATCAGACAGATCTCTTTAGAATTTCATCAAAATTGAACTTTTTTTTTTCATGAAATGTTACAATTCTGGCAATATTATTAACACCAAAAAAAATTTTGATTTTTTTTTCCTGCCCTATTAGCATAAAGACAGAAAATCAGAGTAGGTGAAGACTCAACCTATTCCCCTCCTTCCTTGGTCATAATACTTTCAATAAAAGTATACTTTCAAATAAAGCATTATTACTGATCCATTTAGAGAGTTGTCAAGATTAAAAAAAGAAGAAAAAAAATAGTGATGCATCTTTCTAAGTGGACTGCACAGTGTCTGTTATCCTAACTACACTAGTATAATTCTTGATAGGTGACATTAGAATACTGAATATCAGAAAAACTCAGCCTAAAATGTATCCCATCGAGCCTAAATGGCCTTGTCCCAGTTGGTATTTGCTTTTTCTTTAAGCCGCATACTAGTCAATGAACATTTCTTTGCCTATACATTCTGCTGTTTTGATTGTAATGATTGGGAACATTTACAGTCTCTCCTGTTCACTTCAAAGTCGGTAACTTTATCAACTCTACACATGCCAGACACCGCTCTGCAGCATCTGGCTGTTAAGCTGTTTAATCTCCCTGGGAGATTCTTGGTTTAAATCCATGACTAACAATCATATAAAAATATGTCCAAGCCAGATGCCTTTTAACTTGTGTAGCATTAGATATTGGGGCATATAATGTAGTCAATCCATTTGTCAAAAACTTACCAACTAAATCTTTTCTTCTTTTTCTTCCCTGAAACTTTTATGAAAATGAGTATGTCTGTTATAGGATAAAATATTTAGTTGGCTTTTTGACCTTAAGGAGAGTTTGAAAATACTACTAATTTCTCCAGTGTCAGATTGAGATCTTGAGACACAAGGTTTATGGCATCAGTTCTTTGATATTTCGTAATACTGCTGTTTGAATGCTCTGGATGTTGAAGACTAGAACTATAAATGTATTCTGAAGATAATTTAAAGCAGCTAAAAAATCTAGTATGTATTGGCTACATTCAGTGGATAAACCAGCAAGTCTAAGCTGCAGAGTACTTATGTGAACGTAAGGGAAAAAAAACATTCAATATCTATTACTTCCTCTCTAAGGGTAGTTCTTAGAAAAATCTAAAAAGCTAACTTGTTTCTATATTGTGTTCATTTGTTAAAATTTTGATTTGTCTTTTCCTAAGTATTGCAAAGAAGCTTCTACCTCATTGTGAATGGTGCAACCATTTATTTAAGAATTCTAGGAAAGCTAAATTGTTCTGCACTTAAAACAACTGTGATTTGATTGGGGGAAAATGAAGATATTTTCAAGATTCAAAAAAGGTTGAATTTCTTTTTCTGTTTTGATTTCAAAATTTCCATGTGAATTTTAATTTTGAAGTGTAATGAAATGTTCCTCAGATATATTCCTCTCCATTTCTAAAACTGTAGAGTTTCATTTTTTTAAGGTCTTAGTTTTACTCATTAGTTCCTTTCTCTAATTTTGGAACTGAAAGCACAACAGAAAAAAGCAACATAGGTAAAGTATCTTTTGAAGGTGAAATGATCTATAGGAGATGTGAACAGTACTAATATTTTGCTCTTTATTTTTCAGGATTCTAAGTTTTGCTAAAACGTTTTCCAAAATTGCCTTTCATTTTTTGCTTTCAAAGGTGTTAGAAAAAATAGCTGTCAAAAAAACTGTCTTTTTATTGGAGAAAGCCTGTTCCCTGAAAAATGAATAAATATTCATTGAATACAGAAATATTTAGGCATTATTATTAAATATTTAGACATTATATTTAAATATTTAGACATTATAATTAAATATTTCTCAATTCCCACAGAATATTCTCACAAAATTGAAAGCAAGATTTGTAACATTTCTGAACTTTTACCTCAAGACAATCATGTCTGTCCTTATTATAACAAGCTAAAGTATTTTTGACATTTTGGCCCTAGCTCAAGAGTGATAACTCTATGCATAATCAACAGCAAGTAAAAACCATTTGGTGCAGAAAACAAAACACTGGGACCTTTGATAGATGTGTAGTTCTAAATTAAATGAGAAAATGGTATATGACCCTAGCCTATACTGTCCCTTATGTACTAAATATTTGCAAATATTTTAAGGCCTAAGGTAAATCTCTACTCACCTGTTACACATAACATGCACTGGTAGTTTTGACTTTCATCTCTTAGAAGATGGAATAAATCAAGTCAAATTCTAATGAATGCAGATATTCATATTATTTAGCTTATTTATTTTATTATTTTATTAGATGGGGAGAGATAGAGAAAGTGAAGACAGGGGAAGACTATAAACAGTACAGATGATGTAGAGGTTCTCAGTGGAGTGTAACTACCCAAAATGAAAATGTGGTCATATCCTGCAAGATAATACCGTCCTCTTGTAGACGGTACTGCCATATCAGAAACTGCCCGTAAGTACAAGGTGCCTAATGTTGGCATGCTGATCAGTCCAGCATTCAAGTGATCATATGTTTATTACTACCATATGCTTATTACTCCAATAATCCCTTCATACTGCAACAGCCTATATAATACTCTTGTCAAGTCATGACTTCGAAAATTATCTGGTAGTCCCTTACATTCATTTCAAGAGGGGTAAAGCCCCCAGTAAGAAGCCAATTTCGTGGAAATAGTTCAGCTGAGAACTGGCCAGATCAAATACTATATATGTACGGAGAGACAGATTAATATATTTAATTTATTACTTACTTATGCATATATATCTATACAGGGAAAGAGAGAGAATGATAATCAAAATGTATAGCTGCTTATTTGCTGATCATTATTCATAGCTTTTTGAAATGGAGAGCATTCTGTAATGATGAAATGTTTCTTAAAAGCACAAATATTTATAGTATTACATGTTTTAGTTCTTTGTCTTCATCATTTTCTTGCTCTTTACTGTTCTTTGAATATTTACATTAATATCTTTCTCAAAATATAATGAAGAGTGAAGACCAGGGGAATAATGGACTAGAGGGTTCCCTAACCCAACACCTTTTGGTTAAAAATCTTTTAGTACGTTGCATTTTCTACTAAAAATTTTTGATAAAACAAATATTTTGAATATTTTTGTGTCTTTCACTCTTGTGTATTAAAAGGCATATAGAGTTTGTATTCTAATGGAGAGCTATACTTTTTGTTACAGTCACCAGTGCTTGAAAAAGTGAAAGATATGACCATGAAGTGGCCGTAAAATACGTTATTTTGTATGTTTTTGGAAATCATGCTATTTACTGAGTTTTACTCTCCAATTATTCTTATTCACTAAAGTCTAGTTACTGTCAATTTCTTTTTTTTTCCCAATTTTAAGTGTAGCTGTAATCTTTTCATGTTTGTGTTATTTTTACTTATATTTCTTATCCGTCCTTATAGATGTTATAGATTATGGTTGTGAGGTTTAATACATGATTTAGAAGAGTCATGCTAATTCTGTCTAGACTGCTTCTATTTAAATTGTGAGAATGTGACCTACTTTCATCTCTACCACTGCAGATTCTCCTTTTCACGTCATATTAATTCAGCCAAGTTTAATGATTGTCCTGCCTCATTAGCTAGACATGTAGAATACATTTGGGAAGCCTCAAACAGGCCAAAATTGTTTCTCAATCATGGCAAGAACCTATCACTGTATTTGTCCAGCCCTTTGTTACCCAAATGATTTCTAGAAAATACTTCTTCTACATACTATTGATAGGTGCTGAGATGTATCACATTTTGCAAAGTTTAAGAAAAGAAAAAGAAAAGTTTAAAAAAAGAAAAATTAGTGTTTTTCTTTTTAGCATTCAGTGCTTAATGGAGAAAAAAAATCATTTTTTCTTTTGGGGTTACATTTCATTATAACTTATGCTAGTTTACTTTTTCTTATTTTGTAAATTATTTAAAGATACTAACTAAAGTGGTAAACTTTTTAATCTTGTTTGTTTCTCTTTGGTGCTTTTTATCCTTACTATCTATTAGGTAGTTAGTGAAATAAAAAGTATATCAACAACAAAAAGAAAAATCTGGAGCGGACATGAGGTGTTTCAGACGAGTATCTGAAGTCAGCTGGATTTGTTGATTCATTTACATGGCCTAAAATATCTCAGCTATTTTTTCGTGAAACTCATAAAATAATGCAGTGTTATTGACTTCAGTTTTCCTATTATATTTTATAGACAGTATTGCTTTAAATTTAAATATCTGCATTGTATGGCTTTAAGTTTCTCTTAATTATTACTGCGAGAAGACGACAAAAATGCCTTAACAGCTCAGGTTAACACTGATGGAATATTATGGGAAACTCATTCTATCCTTCTGCCCCCACACTTCTCTGTGCTTATTTTATTTACCTTGGGGTACTCCTCAAATGGTTGACGAGTGAAACAATTACTTCTTGCAGTGGTACCTTTTGCTTTCCCACTTAGTTACTGTAATGCTGTATGCTTTGTAGAGACTGATGGTTTCATAGCAAGTCTTGGTTGCAGTTTATTGCTCTTTATTCTTGCTACTCAGTGAAATATAAACACAGTAATTCTGTCAAGGAACAATGTATGTATGACATAATAAGTTCAGGTTGAACTTATTATATAGCTTCTGAAATGCATACTGTGCTCCGGTATACAGCACACAGCAATCTTTGTTGCTTTGGTTTTAAAATTAAAGAGTGAACAAAGGATCCTAAAATTAGAGAAATAAAAAATTCTCATACTACTGTTTTTAGTACTTCAGTATCTCAGTGCTTTTCACTGAGATCATTAATTCACATGCCTAGAATTTTTGTATGTGTGAGGAATTGAATTTAATATGAATATTTTCCATAGAAATCTTTTTGAATATGAAACAGACCTCCTATGAACCTAAATGTCTCTTTGTGTGAAGGTTGTATTTGGACTAGTTTTTCCAAAAGTGAATGTACATTTGCAATTAGCTATGACTCACATAGCTTTAAAACTCTGAAGTGGATTAGTTTAATTTTATGTAAAAAGTGAGGAAATGTAAAACTTATAACAACTTTTCTCATAGTTGCTTCCATCCTAGTTAAAATAAAAATAGTCTATCACCTTAACATTAACACATTAATTGAATAAAAAGAAAACTTTATTTATTTTCATGGCTCCCCTTGGAGTTGTAAAGTGTCCGCGATGCGTAGACGCAGTGGAGAACTGAAGCCTGAACAGGCTAAGCGTGTGGCCCACAAGCTGGGGTGGAAAAGGAGAATGAAGCGCTTGCAGATGCGGGCCTGGGATACCGAATCATACCATTTGAATGTAAGAGCTCTCATTGCCCTGGCTGACCTTCCATTTGAAAGATGACTTTGGTAAAGTTTTAACTCCTAGTTGTAAAACATTATTCAAAAAGAGTCATTAGGGTGAACTTGCTGATCTTCCAGTAAATTAGTTGTTGGGGATTATGGGTGCTGACAGTACTGATTAAAACTGTAGTTTTTTTGGAATTGTCTGGGACGTAAGACTTTCAGACTGCTTCTCTGCTGTGCTTTATAGCAAACTGGCATTTCTGTTTTCTAATATTAAGCATCCAAATGATGCTTAGAAGCATCCTAGAATGATTGACTTATGGGGATATATTTGTTTTCATTAATCTCCTCTTAAAACTTACAAAGTAGAATAAAGTTTAGACTTCAGTCTGGCATATATGTCAGCATGTGTAAGTATAGATCTTGCTTCCTTAGCTGTTACCACCATCACCCAGTTTAATGTTGCGTCTCATTTTCCTGTGCCCATTCACATGTGTGATCCAAAAGATTCAGTTGTGTTTTTTTAGCTATTTTCCATCAGAGATGATACAACATGTTGGATAACAGGAGATTAAGGCTCTTTGTATTTTCCATCCTCTCTCTGTAGGCAGATATTTTAGTTATTGAAGTTCAGTTTTCGAGTGTATCCTCTTCTTTCTAGTTATGATTAGAAGTTTCATTTAAGTGGTGAAAAAGTTATGCTGTAGGAGGACACTCAGTACTAATACTTTTATTAAACCCAGCAATGCACTTTTAGAAGTTTTCAAAGGATTTTTTTTTCTTTTTTTCTCCCTTCCCCCCCCTCTAGAAAACCCACACAAGCATTTTCAAGGGAATGACAAAGAGACTGCTGCAAGTAATGGTTATTTGTACCTTGTCATGCATCAATATTGTCACTTTTCAAATGTAGCATGAAGAGCTAAAAATCATCAGTCTGAGTCATATATGATGACTTTTTTTTTCCTCTCCTCTTCACATTTTGCTATAATATATCTTCTGTTTCATTCTTTCCTTCCTAAATTGCCCTAAGAGCAGTGAGCAGCTGGAATGTATTGATCAGAAGATTAGGAGGACAGAGATAGAGTTAAGTAAGAACTATTAGAAGGGTAGTATGTGGGCTCTTATAAAATACAGCACTCTGTTTTATACAGTTGGTTCAAATGAGGGGGAATAAAAGGCAGAAGGAAACCAAACAAAGAACATTTAAATGGAAATTCTTAATGTTATAGTATGTAGCGCTGTCTGAAGGATATAGTCGCAGCAATGTTACTGAATGACCTGACAGTTATTTTACTCCATCTGACAAAGCATTGCAAAACATAGTGTAGGGTTAACCCTGAAGTACTTGGAGACATGGACAAAACATTAACAAAATGATTTACATTTTCAAAAGTGCAGGTTGTATGTCTGCTGATAATGTGGGTATTGAATTTATTGAATGGGTTTACATTTTCCAAAGCTTCATGACTTTGAAAGGTACAAAACATGAATTCACTGTCTTTTTAAGTAGAGATATAAATCTAATTGATATTTTAGTTCATCTGTTTAATTACGAAACCAGAAATCCGGGGTCAAATGAAAATACATTTTTTTCTAATATTCCTACTAAAGCTAAACGTGAAAAAAATGTTTTAGAAGCAGTAGTACCTTTTGCTTAATCTGACTATTACCATGTAAAACTAACTGTTTTTCCATAGAGTGCAAGACCAACTTGTTTTCCTTAAAAAGTGACAATAATAGGGTGAGTTAATTAAATGAGTGGCTTAAACTAATGATGATCGCTTTCAAGAGACAAATAAACTGTTTACAGTCATGTGGGAACCAGTCCATGAGAATGAAGTGCAGGAATAGCACTGCGCCAATCTGAGAGAAATTCTGACACGTTTGCCAAAGGAAATGAATTGATTTTCCCTTGTGATTTAGTTTGGGAAAATCATTAGAGCGTGACCAGTAGGTATGTGCAGATCAGGGGTGAAGCCGCTCGTTTCACCTCTTCTAGTGATGAGGAAGCCATTTCTAAGATGCATAAATTCAAAGACAGGTTATTGTTTCACATAAACACATTTATGTTTCAGAAAAACTGCCCATTTATGAGATATCCAGGAGACGTTTCCCCCCCCAGCACCACATCTTGTTCGTTTGAGTGGCAGCCGAAGTGCACAACAATATGGTGAATTAAGTGAAGGGCTAAATGAAGCAATTAAATCTGTTCTCTTCAAGACAATGATGGTGCCAAGCACAGTTTAGAGCAGCTGAATATTGGTCCTTTTCTGTATGTGAGTCAGAGCAGGAGAAGCAACTGATCACAGAATGCTTATCTCTGCTCCTTTTTCCAGCCCCTTCAGCTCGTATTATGCAAATCCATGTAACTTCTCCATTTGCATTTCCCATTGGGAAGTCCGGGAAGCCTAGGAAGGACTTGTTCTTGCCTGCCTAGCCATGTTTTACTGAGATTGCTACCAAGCTTTATGGCTGTTACAAGATTCATGGCCCTGCTTCCTAGCTGGGTGTACGTGGGAGAGGACTTTCCTTGGCAGTCAGCTGCAAGAAAACCTCGCCTAGACCAGAGCCTGGGAGAGCAGGCAGAGCCCGATTCCACGGGTGAATTCCGCTGGCTCCCCAGCTGTAAAGAAGCACACAGGGTTGTACTTAAATGTTGCGGTCTAAGTTAAAAAAATAGATCCCTGGAACGGCCTTTTGCAGGGCACCTTTCCGTCGTGTTGCGGTGGTGCAGACTGCAGAGTCTCCGGTCTGACGGAGGGGCCGCTGTGTGCGCAGGGATGCAGAGCTGCGCGTGCTGGGAGGTGCAGCCTTTAAAGGGCTCAGCCCCCTGGGAGCAGAGGGGGTGAGTGTGATCTGGTTTACCCTACCAGGCTGGGGCTCTGAGACCTTACGGAATAACGATGCAGCTCCTAACAGTGTCACTGGTATGGCTGCTTTGTTTTCAGTCTCTGGATTTGTAGCAAATTCGTGTGGTATTTGTGTTTCTTCATTTTGTCTTTCACCTTTCCGGGAGCATGAGGATGATGCCAGGATGAGCTGGTTTGTGGGTATGGGAATTTAAGACAAGACAAAGCTGGAAAAAACAGGAAATGCATACATTTAATGAATATGCTTTTTAAGTTCAGGTTATACAAATTGAAGAGATTGGTAAAGTTTGCCTATAACCCTTGTTTCTGCTGCAAAATGCTATTTCATAGAAGCACATTGATTTTCATGAAAATTACTTCAACGCTGCTACTGGGGACAAGGATGAAGTCAAGAGTTGACTAGCTTATTTTCTGAGTTTACCTGTAATAAAGGACACGTTCAACTATTTCTGTTAGCTGAATGGGCTCACAGCTGTTGGGCTGTGAACTTGAATTACATTCAAGGTTATTGTACAGTTCTTATAAGTTATTGAATATATATTCTGAAAGAAAGTTTTCCTTTTTTTCCTCATTATAACCTAGATTTCTAGCTTGCTGCTCTGAATGAAGCCCACTTCTTGCTTGCATACTTGTGGATGTGATAAATTGACCTCTATTAAATTTTTTTTAATAATATTCATGCAAGTTACTCTTGCTTATATTCCCTGACCAGCTGTGTTCTGGAGGAGGTCCAGGACTGCGTTTTAGAGCTACTGAATCTGTTTTCTGTATGGAATAATTAGTAATCAATTCTGGTTTTTTATTTGTTTGTTTTTTAGCTTCCTATGATAACTGTAATTACATTAAATTTTCAAAGTTATCGTTTTGAGAGCTGAAAGCAGTGCATCCTAACACTTCAAGGAAGCCATTTGGTGTAAAAGATGTGCAATCCAGCAGGCACAAGTCAAAATCCTATGCTGCAGGCTCACAGCTGCTCTTCCGTGGGTTACATACAGGGGTGGGTGGGAAAAAAAGCAAATAGCCAGAAGTGTTTTCTGCTGTAGTTTCTGTCACTGTCAACTGTAGCACAGTCTGAGCAGAGAAAATCCCTTTTGATTTGATGAGACAACAGTAAATCGAAGAACCATTGGGAGGTCTTCACAATCCACAGTTGTTCTTGTAAACAGGTGACTGAAAAGGAAACAACCAGGTCCCCTTTTGCTCTCGGTTTCTAATCAGCTTCCTTAATGCTATGATGACTCTGGCAGGCAGCATAGAAAGAGTTTGGCAGCGTGAGACATCTCTATTGCCTCTCTGAGCTTTGGCACAGGGATGACAGTTGTCGGGAAATCCCTGGATGCATATGCTGATCCCTAATAGAGTTTTCATGTCTTCTGATAATTTCGTTTTCTCATATGAAACCTGTTAAATTTTATCAGCATTTCAAAGTAACTTTCTCTAGGTCAATATTGAGAACTATATAGGCAGGAAAGAAAAAAAAAAAAAAGTCTAATTCTGCTTGTAAAGAGCAGACAAATATGTATGTAAATACGTAAAATGAGTAGGCATAAGCATAACAGTCAATTTATGCAAGGGAATAAAACAGTTCCATTTTTCTCCGGAAAATAATTCCAATAAAGTCATTATGTGTACTTTTCTGAGCAAGCAAAGTATGAACTGGCCACTAATGGTTTGAAATGTGTGAGAATTAGTCTCTAGGGTGTGTTTGGCCTCCTCTTTTGTTAGAGACATCATGCTGATGCGCCACAGACAGGGATCCCTGTGTCCCTGACATTCATGTGTCACCCAAAAGCAGACTATTAAGATAACCTCAGTAAATCTAATCCTTAGAATATTCTTATTCTACAATTGCCTCTGACTAAATATCATAGCTTCTCTCATCTTATTTGTATTGAATCTGTGGCTTTCTCAATACAAAAGAAACCCATTATATCTTGAGTATCAGTATGTTAGAGAAACCTTCAGCGATTCTTATCAAGGTGAAAAAGAGTTGCTGAACTGCATTTTCCATGAAACTTCTTTTTAGCCTCATGTCTTAAAATTCAGAAACCTAGATCATATATGATAACAGCGTAAATTTATTTTTCATCTAGAAAAAATTATTTAAATTTATTTTTCATCTTTTCATCTAGCCTTTTTCATCTAGAATGCTCCAAGGTAATCCAAAGCTGGGCGTGTGTCTACTTTGACGCAGCTAAGTAACGCTTAGGTGCTACCAGTTATAGTGTATGTGTATTTTAAAGACTGGAATTTGAATTTTTCTAGTTCTATAATTCCTTTCCTTTGTAACTTCATTTTCAATACTAAATGTGTATGGGACTCCAAAGCATCACAAGGAAGAGCATGGTATCAATAAAACTCTCAGAAAGTAAATAGGTGTCTCTCAATGGCCAGTAAATAATTTTGCAACATGCTCATCGCTTCTATTAGGCATATGAATGCTGATAAAGATGTGACCTGTTCATTCTTGATTCCTTCCTCTCCCTCATTTTCTGTTTTTAGAGTCGCTTCTTTAGCATTTTCATTCTAGGTTAACAATTGTAAGATATTTTTCCTCATGAAACATTTCTAGTGCATAGATTAGCATAGTTGTTGGTGCTGCTTTTTCCTCTGATACATGAAAGGTTCCTTTTTTATAGACCCTATATAGGCATTGCATACCAGCCTTGCAGTAGCAAGGGGAGCAAGGTGCAGCAGTTGCAAGCTGGTGCTTTCCTGTAACTCTGTCTCAGAGCTAGTTCACATACTTCACGTTAATAGCAATAATAATGAAGAAATACTATAAAAGTGATGAAATACAGGTTGTGGAGGGACGCTGTGGAATCTCAGAGGTATTCCAGACTTGACTGGATGTGGCCCTGAGCTGCCTGATCTAATTAGACTTGTTTTGAGGAGGACATTAGACCAAGTGACCCCTGGAGGTCCTGTCCAAACTAAATTATAGTTCCGTGACTGATTTAGTTTGGGCCTTCTAAATGGAAAGAAAAAAACATAAAAGGAGAATCCTGTAGACAGCGTCACATGCAGGAATAATTTCTCTTCAGTTTTTTGCCTTTAATGTGGTAGTGTGGCTACTCTGTGCTCAGCCTGAATCAGGTTTAATTAAACTTTGACCCTTTAACAGTCCGTGTTGGATTGTTATTTTGGCTTCCCTTGTATCATTAGCAGAATCCATAATGAGCACCTGTGATAGAATTAATCCTGCCAATGAGGGAAAGGCATTTTAGCATGTGTCTGTAGCTTCCACCACTTCTCTGCCTTCAGTGGTCATAACCTTCCTCTAAGCTTGTGCACACCGTTTCCTATTGGTAACACTGTTAACCCAGTTTCCATGCAGTGGCAAGGAAATTAAATTACAAATGATTATTAGTCATTTTTTTCATGAAACATGTGAAGCTGTTTTTCTAACATGCCAAGTTTTGCTCGAAAGCATTGGATAACAATTGTGCATGTTATGAAAAAATAAGCATAGATGATACATGGTTCACTGAAAGAACTGGTTTTGTTGATGCAGATATTAATGTGTAAATATCTTCTCATTTTTGATTTGACATTCATCCTGTCCTTCCTTCCTACCCCATCTTTGCCATCAGGAAGACTGTCTTAAGCTGTTCTCCTACTGTTGCAATAGGTAGGAGTGTGAGGTAGTCGGTGAGGTAGCAAGTGGAGAGGCTTCATGCTGCTGAGATGATTAAGTTTCTGATCAAATTAAATAGTTTAGTTCTGGTCCCTTTGTATGACTGTCTTCTGTACGGTGATAACATATTGTGGTTGAATTCCACTTAATTTTTACCTACTAAAATTTTAGAGCAGATTTAATAGCAATACAAGTTGTTGATTTTGGTGTGAAAAGTTTGTGTGATACTGCTGTGAATCTTTCACCAGAAGTTACACTCCACCTTACACGTGGGCACATTTCAGTGTTCTGTGAAATAATGACTTCATCGCTTTAAATGCAGTGCAATAATGTGACTGGCATGAATACAGCTTTTTGTTTTTGTTCTCATTGTTAGTTTAATGAAAGGAAGATGATACTTTTTATTATAATATGCTTATATTATACTATTAATTTTAAAAGATATTACTGATAGAGGATCATGATTGTTAGCTCCTTTTTCATCAGCAGCTGCCCGGGAAATGCTCTGAACTTCAATCATTATTGTTTAAATATGTTGCTCTAGCAAGGGGGATTACAGTGTGATTTAATGTAATTTCTCTTGTATCCCGTTATCCACAGTACTCTGAAAGAAGCACATCAAAATGAGTAAAGCGTAGATGAGGTTAGAAAGCACAGATAGCAGCTGCTAGAAGCAAGAAGGTCTCGTGCCCAGGCTGGTTGCAATGGCATTGCAGTAATGCTTCCTGACCTAATAATTAGGTTTGAGAATTATTTCTCTGAATTGCTGCTAAACTCTGACTTTGAGACTTTCTATCCCTTACTCCCAATCAGAAGATTATAAGAAAAAAAATTACCCTAAACAGAGACAGCTGTTGTATTATGGGGAAAGGAGAAGCAGAAAAATTGGAGAAGCTCTGTTGACATAGCAATCTGCTTAAGCACGGAAGGAGGAAAGTGAATTTGCTCGTTGTGATTACATTTTCTGCAAATACTTGAGAAAGCAAATTTTAATGGAAAAAAACATATAAAGCTTTGTTCATACAAGTTCATTTTCAAAGCCGTAAAAGCTCTTTTTAAATTATTTATACCAATAATGTGAGTTTTTCTTGTTCAGGAGATTCACATGTCCTCCTCTTTCTGCAACTGGAACCCCTTCTAGCTTTGCATGTGTGTACTTGGGGGTAGGCCTCCTACCTACCCATGGCTGACCTCACTTCCTCTGCCTTATTGCTTTATGTTTTTGGGTGCATCTAAATTTTTACACTTATTTTGTACGCTCCTTACTCCACATCGGGTTGTAGGATTGCGCTGACACCCCTGTTCAAACAACAGTGTGCACTTCAGATGTTAGTTGCACAGATCCCCTTCTCCGAGGCTGATGGGCGTCGTTGAGTAATAGTAAGTCAATACTGAACATGCTGCATTTGGACTCCTTTTCGGGGAGCTCTTATAAATAGTCTTGATCAGTAACGAAGGACTATTTTTGGTTGTCAGGAACTGGCCGATGCTTGCAGATCCCTTGCTCGAGGGAGGCCCAGCGGCGCCCGGGGAGCGCCGGCACAGCCTGCCTGGCACGCCGCAAAACCAATAACCGTGTGTCGGAGCCGCAAGGAGCTCGAGCCTCCCCCTCGCCTCCACCTCCCTGCTAGCTAGCTCGGCTGCTCCCACGCGGCTGGGTGGCAGAGGGCTGCGAGGTATTTATACCCTCATGTAACCAAAGCAGAAATCCTTGCCAGTCTGCAGCTTGGAATACAAGGTCTTCGTCTGCATGATTGCCCTATAAATACTCCATCTGCATACCTTGCCAAATCAAATCCCAAAGGCAGGCATGGATATAATGCTGAACTAGTCCAGAACGAACAGCAATCGTATTGAAGATGGGAGCAGGTAAGGGGCAGGCATTCGACATTTTTCAGGAGCAAGATAGTGAGATATCTCAGTCTCGCTATATTAATATATTCTTCAAATTAATTTGAATATGTGAGTGTGGTACTTAGTGTATTTTCTGTCTGCATAGACTCGCCCTAGCTGTTTTTTTTTTTTATTATTATTTTTTTCTGACCAGACTTTCCAACTGACTCATAATCCTGCCACACTCTGCTTCCCACCTAATACCATAGTGACAAGCTGCTGCTTTTCTTCTTTTCAAAGCAAGTAAGAAATGCAAATAAGTCTCCTGAAAAATGGTAGAGCCACAAATATCTTGTCATGGTTAAACTGACATGAATGCTGCTGCTGGCCACCTGTAAAGAGTCCTCTGAAGTACACATGTTTAGCTCATGTTATTTTCTGTTAACAGGGTTCCTTTTGGGTTCCTATTGGGGAAAGGGTTGTAAAGACAGACTGATACGGGAGTTTCATGATAAACTCGGAAAAAAATTGTAAACCACAGAGGCTTCCAACCCCCATGTGTAGGCACCTGAATACAATTTCTAGTCTATCCTGGAGGCCTTATTTTTAGAATGAATTCCGTTTGGGTTGTGTTTCGATGTTATTGAGTCTGTGTACTTTGGCACAAAAAGAGTTTTCTTGAACAATTTCAGCAAAATCAACTTCTGATGTGTAAAATGTGTGAGCTGAATGGAATCAGTGCCACCGGGTCTACAGTGGCAGGTCTCGTGCCATCCAATTCAATGACCAGGCCACATCTCTATCATCCCTGTATGTTCTTTTGTGTCTTTCATAAGCATATGCTCTGTGATAGCCTCAAACACTTTATTTTTTTTTAATAGTTATACTAGAAATTAGTTATATTTGTGTCCTAAAGATCACTGTTAGTTGAAGGATTCCTTCATGGACATAGCCCTTGCTGTAATGGTGCTGAAGATAAACACTTTCAGATAAGAGAGATTGCCTTAACTTTGTACTATGAATCCAAATATCTCAGTCTTTTCTGGAAAAAGAAACTCTAAAAAATGTAGTGGATTTGCTTTAATAACTCAAATGGTTTATACCAGCCCCTGGCTCTGTGTTTCCAGACACACATTTATTAAGTTTTCCAAAACCAGTAATTAGTTTTAGTTGCCTCATCTTTCAACAGTCCATTTTAAGTAGAATTTTAATAGCAAAAAATTACTAGGCCTGCATTTAAAAATCAAACTTACATGAAGCGTTTTAGATCTGATCCTGTAAGTTAGGTTTCAGTGTCAAACTGTACTGTATAGACTGGAAAAAAAGTTTGCAGAGAGGGAAAGAAATCTGATTCTAAAAGTATTGTTGATTTAAAAAAAAAAAGTACATTTAATATGTAAATATTTAAATACACAATTAACACAAATGAATACTTAATATGTAGTATGTAAATATAATTGAATACATATGTATACATTTAATGTTTTATGTAAATATAAATATATGAAAACTTAACTGTACACTTTAAAGAATCAGTATTACCGACACCATTTTTGCCAGTCTATACTTGCAACATTTTTTATGTTCTTAGAAGTTCTAACATAGAGTCTGTAAGGAAAGAATTAACGTTGTCCACAGAACTTCTCAGAAAATACATTGCTAATGAGGAGGAAGGTGCAGATCTGTATTAAATGCTTCCCCTTAATGCCTCCAAAATATAGATTTACATTTTCCCCTGCTTGTAACCTTTCCAGAGCTTAGGTGATTTAAGTATAGATCAATTCCCAGAATAAGTCTCAAAAACATTGCGCTGCTAATGTCATTTCTGAGCACTAGAAAATTGCAACATGCACACATATTATCTATCTACTTATCAGTCCTTCTATTTTTATTCTATATATGGGGAAAAGAAAGTAAAACATCTCATTTTGGAAAAGCTGTGTCGTTAATTCTTCCCTGAAGGACGAGCATTTTTCAGTTGTGTTTACGCGCACAGAGTGTTGTGCCATGCAAGCATGTCTGGACTGTTCTTCTTCTCCCACTGCCCTATGGAATGCATATGGTGGAGCCCTCTGCTGCGGAGGGGTCCTGGGCCCTCTTGGGAAGTGACCCCGGGCTGGAGGTGACCGACCGCTGGTCTGCGCTGCCGTAGCAGGAGCTGACTCGATGCCAAACAACGTCAAGCAGCTTGTTGTAGTTTTGCTGCTTTTTATCACTCCTTAAAATGATGCTGAAGGAAGATTAGGTATTGCAGGTGTCGTGTGTTCTTTAAGCTATGTATGATTTTAATGGGAATGTGGAGGTAGAAGGGAGATCTGAATACTGGACAAGAAAATCGAGAGAACTCAAGGTGAAGGTTGGTATTTAACTATCGTATACTGTATTTCAATGCACTTGTGTGCATAAATATGGTGCCTCCTGCCTTAATTCATTGCTAGGTCCTAAATTGCTCCCTCAATTTTTAATCTGTCCTTATTCAAGCCAACATCAATCAAAATGCAATTATGTCATACAGCATTTGGAGATCTTAAATTATTTAATATTAGGTATGGACTACTAGGGCACAGAGAAGAATGCCGATAAACTTATTTTTTTTTTCCTCACCCGATGGCCACTTTATTTTCTTCTTATTTGCATTGCATGATATGGGGCATCGCCTCATGCACTCACACGGTTGTGAAACTGTTTAGACTCCCTAGTCACACTAATGCTGTTTTCTGTTTAAGATCCTGTTTAACACACTCAGTAAGTGTTATTTCCATTATGCAGGTAAGGTGACTGGTGCACAGAGAAATGAAGTGAGTGAAATCATACAAGCACTCTGGAAATACTACCCTAGTGAATCCTGGCTATAACTTTGATGTTCTCATCGCTGGACAAGCTCCTGCAAGAGCTGACTGTAAGAAAAAACATTATGTGTATATCAAGTATTATAGTATGTTTGAATCTGGATCTAAAAAAAAAAAAAAAAGTAGAAAAAATTTCATTTCAATTTTCATATTGACCAAAAAGGGTTAAGTGGAAATTTGTCTGACATGTACAAATTATGATCAGATTTTGGTATCAGAACAAGCTCAAGATATATGGTTGAAAGTAACTTTTTTGGAAAGCTGTAAGTGCTGGAAAATAGGTATTGAAAATTGAAGTTATTTTCTTAACTACTGTAATTTCTAAAAGCTTTCAGCTGTGAAAATGTAAAAAGAATATGCAACATGCAATACCTAATGCAGAGCTATGAGGAACAGTTATTTATGCTGTGAACTATTTTTTTTTTTCCTCATTTTGTCAGTACTCGCTGTCAATGATCTCTTTGCATATACTCATTCTTTCTTCACTCTGTAGAAAGCTAGAGCTCCTTGGTATCTTGCTTAGTTAAAGCAAGGTATTATCATTATGTTCTGATCAAAATTTTAGAAATATGTTACTTATTCCATGGCTAAGAGGCTAAATTGTTTGAAAGACTCTTTCTCAAAACTGCATTTCACACCGTCTTTGCACTAAACATGAGAACAAGGCAGAGCGTTATGGTTGCTAGGTCATTTCTCATTAATGTTTTAAAACAAATATAGTTAAGATTTTGTTTTCAATAAGTGCAAATTGTGTTTTTCAGTCAAAATAACTCAACAGGAGAAGAAATTAAGATGTCTGATACCTTCATCTCTATGTCAGAGTATCATATTCTTGGTATTTAAGATTTTTCCCAAAAATGCTGTTACATTCTAAAGATATTATTTCCAATGTAATGCATCATTCATGTTGGAGTCTAGTTTTCTACATTCTTAAATTTTACATTTTTAAAAATCCAATTTAAAAGTAGCAGAAAGATATTCATTTTTCCTTTTTTATTTTACTGACATTTACAAAACCAAATACATATTAGATGGGACATGAATATAAAATGAAGGACCATGCTCTGTTCTCATTTGTACCTACATTAATCTGGAGAGAGTCCATTGAAGTTAAATAAGTTATTCTTGTCTGTGGAGTGAATTTCCAACACTTTGCTGGTGGCAGTCTGTCCTGGATACAAGGGAATTTGTCTAGGACCAAATTTCAAGCCCAAAAAGAATGTTGAAGAAAAATGGAAGGCTTAGGACTACTTTTCAGGGCTGTTCTGGAGTGAAAACTTTTGACATTTTGTTCCAAACCACTTTGCAAGTTAGTGATTTTATGTTAAATGCAGTAGCTGGTTAATGAAAAATAACTGGGGTTCATTCGGTCAAACATTTTTTTCATATTTTAAAGGAAGTTTAAAGGGATGTGGAGCTGCTGGAGAGAGTCCAGCGCAGGGCTACGAGGATGATCCGGGGCCTGGAACATCTGCCCTGTGAGGAAAGGCTGAGAAAGCTGGGCCTGTTCAGCCTGGAGAAGAGAAGGCTGAGAGGAGACCTGAGCAGTGTCTATAAGGACCTCAAGGGAGGCAGTGAGGAGGATGGGGCAGCCTCTTCTCAGTGGTGGTCGCTGATAGGACTAGAGGAAACGGCCACAAACTGAAACACCAAAAGTTCCACAGGAACTTAAGGAAAAATTTCTTAACAGGAAGGGTGACAGAGCCCTGGAACTGGCTGCCCAGAGAGGCTGTGGAGTCTCCTTCTCCGGAGATCTTCCAAACCTGCTTGGACACAGTCCTGAGCCACCTCTCTAGGTGACCCTGCGTGTGCAGGGGGGTTGGACTAGATGATCTCTAGAGGTCCCTGCCAACCTTAAGCATTCTATGATTCTAAGTTGGAAAAAAAGAAGAAAGACCATTTCCAGGATTTGAACAGAAATACAGAAGTTTTCTGCTATTATTGGCAGTAGTATTACAAAACTTTTGTTCTCTGGTAGGATTGCTACTGGAAATGAAGGTGTTTGCAGTTTTGTTTTTTATCATAGGAGCATTTTGCCCTGCACTACTTAATATAGACTAATTGCTCTAACATTACACTAAGTTGTGGGGGAAAAATATTGAAAGGGACTTTAGTGCAATCGTCGCAGAAGAGATTAATTGTGCTGCGTATTGCAACATAGACTAGTAGAGTCTATTTCTAGCTGAAATAATATGATTTGAGTGATTTTGAATAAAAGCAAGCATATGTATGCACATGTGTATTATGGGGAGTGTTCTTTTTTGTGTATGTGTGTGACATAAGCAGAAAAAAATTGTCTTTCGTTCTCTGGGGAGTAGCTCTAGTTAGAGTTAGCCTGAATGCTGTTGCTGAGCAAACAGCATCTTTATAGACAGATTTGGAATGAAGTTAAAATTTAAAATCACATGAAAAAAAGATACTCTGTAAAATCATTGCTTTATTCAAGTAAGTTTTGCCATGGACTTCAATGGAACCAGACTTCCTCTGTTGTAGTTGATCTTCTAAAGCCATATGTATTCTTGAAGTTTACCACTTAAGGTTTAGGTGCCCTGAAGTCCTGCTAGAATAAACTTCTACTTTAGTGATTACTAACCCTAAAGAATAAACCTTAGTTTGTTAGACATTCTAACACTCTCTCTATGTAGGCTCTAGTCAGAATTGAAATCTAAGAGACCAAAGAGCAAACTGAGGAAAAGTTTAACTTCATATTAGTAGTGTTTTGGTTTTGTTTTTTTTTTAATAGATTTTTTCTTCAGAGCAGCATTTGTTTTAGAAAAAAATCTCGTCTGCTAATTCTTTGTGTATATAAGGCACATAGCTCTCCTAGGCATGCATGTGAAGAACAATCTTACTTCACAATAGAAGAGACGTTTTGATCAAATAAATATAAGGTTTCTTTCTTTCCTTTTAGGAAGAATACTTGTAAAAACCTTTCCATTATGTATTGGTTGTGTCTGTTATGATGGAAGTAGACAATGTTGGCTTTGATTCCACAGAACAGCAGGTCTTTCTAGACAGCAAATTGCTTTCAGTGGTAGATTGTTACCATCAAAGGTTATTCTTAACTGAAGTTTGTAGTACTTTCTTCTAAACTTCTTCTGTTAAGCCAACTGGACAATGAAAATACAAAACTGCTGAGCATATACTGTCTTCCAAATGAAAGCAAATCAACAAAACCCAACAATCAGTTCCATCTTTACCAGACGAAATAGATTTCTGATATTATAGATTGGGTTATGATGGGTTCATTGAACAGTCATTTGAGCTTTCCAAAGGCCAAAAGCATATGTGCTTTATTTTACCCACATCTTCCTGAAGACAGGAAAATCTTTAAGGAGGATGGATCTCTAAAAGTCCCTTCCATCCCACCATTTTGTACTTCTGTAATTTTTTATTTAACTTCTGCCATGCCTCTGTGACCAGGCTGAAATTACTTCTGTACCAAAGCTTCACCACAAGTATGGTAAACATCAGAAGAAAAATATGTAGAATGAGTAAATGAGGTAGCATTATAGCTGCTAATTCAAAGGCTATGCTTATGCATCTGATTTTAAGCTTATTCATACTACAAGAAAGGTTCAGTAATCAGCAAAATCACATGAACATAAAACTGTATGTACCATGAGCTTGACTGTGTTATGAAAATCAGTCTCTCTGGGAGAATATATATAATATGTGATATATTATACACACACTGAGATTTTTAGCATCTCTCTTGAATCGCTAAATTAATTAGTGAGCTTGATCTTTCATCTGCGTAGACAAAAGTAAGTTTGTTGGCATTTTTTGTTCCTTTTGGAAAGTAATAAGCTATAAGAGGATTTAAGTACAGTTTCTGCATACATACAACTTCTTGTCAGCAAAGTTTAATAGAATAGAAAGAATAATCTGTTCCACAGTTTCCTTTATGATTTCTTCATATTTAAAAGACAGGCAGGACTGTCGCTAGTTCAAAATAAATAACTCTGAAGCTGCTTCTTGCTTTGTATTATCAAAATGATCTGCTTTCCTTCTCTTCCTTAAATTTTGTTAGTGTTTATTCATTTTTAAGCTTTCTCTATGCAATAGACCTCTACTCCTTTATCTGCAAGTCAGAATTTGTTTCTCTTAGAGTTTAATTGTATTTGTCTTACACCAAATGATTGACAGTTCTGTCTAGTCTTTTACATTAGCCTTTCTTCGGGCTAATCGAACATACAAGTTCAGTTCTTTAACTTGCATCGTCTGTCAATTAGGAAAAGGAGCATTGGGCCAATCTCTTGGTGTCTGTCCTGTTGGGAATGGAAATTCTTGCCCAGAAAACCTGCAGAAGAAGTTCAAAGGCTGTTCAGCAGTGTACAGTGTAGTGCAGTGAAGTCACCCAAATAGTTCTGTCCAGCTATAACCATCCTCTTTTAAGAGTATGATGAATAGTGGATGATAGGATTGTGATAATACTAAAAAATTTATATTTTCAAGATACTTGACACATAGCTAAGACTAATCCTTGGAAATCAGATAATACAATTTTATATTAGATTTTGTTTAATAGAGGAAATTCTGCCTTTTCACGTAGCATGTGGTTGTCATCTCATTGGTGTCACAGATTGGCTTTAAAGTTATGCTCCAGGTAACTGATTGCTGCTTTCTGTGTAAGAGAAAATTATATCATAGTCTACAGTACATCACAATCTTGATACTAATTTCATGTTTGATCACATTGATGTCAGATATATTATCTTTATGTCTATGCATGGACATTAGGTATTAACACCTGTTAGAAATTTGTATTCTGATGACTTTTAAAGGACATAAGAGATACAAAACACACACATTTCTTGCAAATGTGTAAATGAATATTAGTTTGTATCCACAGAGATGCTGTACCTCTTTCAGGGGCTTTGCCTTAGAGTCTGATTAAAGCAGCAAAAGCTGAGAACCGTCTAAAGCCCGTTTATCTAATTCAGTTGTAGAAACCTTTGTATTTGCTCACAGGCTCTTTAATGTTAGTGTGAATGTGTTCAGGAATATTTTTAAAGAAACGGTAGAGGAGACATTTATTAGGCAGTCATGCCATTTTGCATCTGGGAAAAGACTTTTTTTTTTTTTTTTTTTTTTTTTTCTCCCACTGATTTTAAGTAGTAAAAAGGCTCAAGAAGTTCGTAGGCTCAAAATACACCAGTGGCGCATCAGTGAATCAGACAGGAACAAAATAAGCTCACCAACTGAGAGGAAAAAAAAAAAAAATTGTTACTTGTCAGCAGCTTCATCCCATATTGTGCCAACAGCCAATCCCTAAAGTCTTCTTTAGCATTCTTGAAAGACTGCGACATTTGGGTTCTTGGGGTGACATTGGGCTGCACATTGGGTCTTTCACCCGTTCTAGGTAGCTTGTGCTTGCTGTTGTGTTGAGGGAGAGTAAGATCAGATGCTGGGGGATACAACCTGGGTGAAGGACCCTCTTCCATGTCTGTAACTTGTATGTGGTAGAACCCCTCTCGCCAGAAAGCCTGCTGAGTCAGTAGGATAAATCTGAAAGTCAATGTTCATGATTCAGGAGCTGTTATTTGACTGAATTCATCTAGCTGATATATTTTGTAATTTTAGAAAACACTTGTATTATGTATTATGACATATAACTTGAGATTTCATTTTCGAGTGTATCAATTTCACACCAAAGATGAGGGCTGAGGATGGCAAATGTTTTGGCTATTCTAGAGAGGAGAGAGCAAAGCGCAAACTTTGTCTTGCATGCAAAGAGCAACTCAAGAGTTGCTGTTTAATATATGAAGAGTGCTATAATTACCATGAAAGTGCCTGACTAATTCTTTTTTGGGGGTTTGTGTGGAGGAGTTAGTTCTATAAAAAATTGCTTTCTGATTTTGGGAGAGACAAATGCCGGCATACATCATCCATGTTCTGTTTCCCTCGATCCTGCAGTAGGTAGCATGTCTAAGTGGATGCATGAAAAGTTTTCTGTAACATTTCCATTGAATTTAGGTCCCTGAAAAGGCAACGCACAGAGCTGATATGCTGAGCTCTTTCACTAGTGTGCATCTAAGGAAGGACATCTGGCCTATGTTTAGGTAAGCGCCTGAGAAACACGTCCCTATCAAGAGCAAGAGCTCGTACAACTGCACTGAGCTCAGAGGCCCAGGAAGATCCCTGTGTTTCACAGCATCCCCAATCAGTTTGCACTCCCAACTGAAAAATCATGGTCTGGGGGCTTCCTCAAGCTGTGGCCACCACGCGTGAGCCTGGACGCTGCATCGCTGTGCGCCTGCCGCCGCACAGCTCCGCGGAGCGGCCCCTTCAACCCCCGAGAGCTCGAGGGGCCCCGCAGGCCTCTTGGCCTGGAGCATCTGCCCGAGTGGAGCTTCAGGTAACTTCTGTGTGAATAGGCGTTTTAAAGAAGATTTGCCTTCAGTAATTGAGAAAGGTATTGGGAAAGCTCTCCGTACAAGTCACCTGTGCTGCTGTTTTACTGTTACTGTTGTTTTTAGTGTTTTTTCCTCCCGGCCGCGCAGGTGCCGCGCAGGCGGCGCCCGCGCCCCTC
>VZSV01000001.1:6882284-6897863 GCA_013398735.1 Nothocercus julius | reverse complement strand
CCCCGGGATGCGCCGCCCGCGCGGCGGGGAGGCAGCGCGGGAGCCACGAGGAGCGGCGTGGGGAGCAAGATGGGAGCCTAAGTCGGCGCCGTGCGGCGGCGGGAGCCAACTTGTGGGCGCGAAGAACGCGGCGCTGCTGCGCGGGGAGGTGAGCGCCCACCCGCTGCCCAAATAGCGCGCGGGAGGAGAAGGGGCGCAGGCTGGAGAGCTCTCGTCCTTCCCGCCTCTCTGCCCGAAGAGGAAACAGAAGTTTATGCGTCTCGGTGCTGCTGGATCCCTATAGCTGCTGGACAAAAGATGGAGAGGAACCCGAGACGGAGAGCGCAGGGAGCCGGCGCTTGTCAAATTCGCAGCTGAGAGGACAAATCTGCTTCCCCAGGACCCCTCCGCGCCCCATTGGGGGAGTTTTAACATCAGAGAGATCTTGAGAAGTGGGGGGAGCAAAGGGGAGAGTGGGCGTTGAAAACACACGTCCCAAGTGCTTAAAAAATAACGAGGGGATGGATTTATTCTTGACAGCTGGTGGGAACCTTGAATTTTTTCTCCCCTCCCTCCATCCCTCCTCGCTCCATTTAATGTGAGATTGTGAAAACGCAGAGGAGTCAGAGGGAAGGCAAAGGGATCTAACGCGGAGTTTGGAGCGAGGAGAAGGTGCTGATGCTGTGGATTGCCGGCTTCTTGCTGAAATCAAAAATCCAATTGCGCACTGGGTTGTGATTGGAAATCTAATCAGATCTTTGGAGGGGGGGAGAGACACTAAAAGTTTATTGTTCTGGTATGCACAGGCACGACCCTAGATGCGAAAGGAAGTTGCCTGCTGAAGGAGCGTGGGGGACTAGGGGCAAAGGGAAGAATGGGAACCTCCGCTCCAGCGTGGAGACGCACGGATTGGATAATTGATAGTGCAGCAAAGAAGGGGGAAGAAGAAAATTGCCTGGCAAGACCTGGATCTTAACAGTCACAACAAAGTCACATTAAAAGAATACAGATGGAAGGTTCCTTAAAAAGAAATACAGCCCTTTCTGTGCTCCAGAGAAAAACTACGTAGTGAGTCATGGAGAGCAGGGGAGACAGAGAGGCAGAAAACCTCAGAAAAAGGCAACTAGGCAAAGGATCCATAGTGGAATGAAAAAGTTTCGGAAAGGAGAAGGACCATTCATCCTCTGCAAGGGTTTTGTTTTCTTCCTATTACTTTAAACCTCTCTTCTTCTGCAAAGGCAAACGTCAGTGCTACTACTACAGCAATTTTAAGCAGAAAAGTTGAAAGCGACAGAGAAAAAAAGGACAGAGAAGAAGAAAGAGAAATTGCCGGAGGGGGAGAATTTGGCAGTGTTGGGTTGGATTGGCACCTGTATGGACTCAAAGTGATTGGAAATTGCAGTTGGATATATTATTTTTATTTTCCTTTCTTATTTTTAATTTTGGTTATGTTGCTGAAATGAAATAGTTTTCTGCTCCCCTCCCCCACCCTGGCTTTTCATAACCACTCGGATTTCCAGCTGGATACTCTTTGAGGATACAGTAAGTACCCTTTCCATTTTATTATTGGTTGGAAAGGAAAATATGCCCCATTGCCTCTCCTCTTTCTTCCTTCTCTCTTGTCGCTTGGTTTGATTCTGCCACCTGTCCCTTACCTTTAACAAAAGAGAAATCTGATGAATTCTAAGAGCTGTGTTTTGCTGATGGCCAGGGGGGAGGTCAGGAAGGAATGGGGACAGAACCAGAATCTCACAGTAGCTGAAATGTTGTTGTCAGTAAAAGTCCAACCAGGTAAGGTGTTGCAGATGCCTGCCTGTCTGCTCTCTGGCATCTGTGAATGTTCACTAGCAAAGAGGGGTTTTTGTGAAAGCTGCTGCAGTGAGTGGTGCTGTGCTGCCAGCTTGCCCAGTCTGTGCAAACTGCTGCAACTTGCCTAGAATTGGATGCATGGAAGAGGTTTATTTTGCAAGCATTTAAAATAGAAGGGCTCCAATTAAAGCCTGGCATCCAGTCTGACTTTGCAGATCGATATGGTGTATTAACAGGAAAATTTTATAACCAGGCAGGGAGGTGAGGGACGGCTTTTGGTGTGTGTGGCGGGGGGTAGGACAAGAGGTGGCAGTGGATTTTGAGGTAGTGGTACTGAGAGAAATGGTGTATTTCACACTCCATTGCAACAAGCAAATAGTAGTAGGCAGAGAAAGGACCTTCTGCTGTTGGAGGGGAGTTTTGAAAACTGCTGTACGAGCCACCCGTGCACTGCAGATCTCCTAGGAAATTCTTGGTGATTTTGTGGTGAATCTGGGCTCCCCTAGGATTTCCATGGCAGTTGAAGGAGATTTACTATGATTGACAAGCAACACGGATACTGTGGTATTATGAAGGTTTTGTTATTGCGTTGATTAAAAAAAAAAAATAGCTTGTGAGGTTCATGGATTAGCAAAGATGTGTAAGTAACAAATCAGCAAATCTCTCTCTTGCTGGAGAAATGTGATGTGGGAGTGTGGAATAAAGGCAGGATAAGATGGTGTTTAAAATAGAGGTCCTTGTGTGCCGGTGGGGAGGAGCGCCACTTCCTTCCCTTCTCCTGGTATGACTGCTTACCTTGTACATTGAGACATTCTTCCTTCTTTTATTCTTTTTTTCCTTTTTGTCTTCTTTTATTTTTTTTCCCTTTTTGTCTTCTTTCACCACTATCTTCCTCAACCTTGGCCTTTGCACATAGACTCTAACTGAAAGTCTTAATTAGGCCAAATCAGGAGGAGAAGGAGGGAAAGAAACACGTAATTAAATGAACCATTGGACAGATATGGATATTTTTTGGCAGACAGGGTGCAGAACTAGCTTTGCCATTCATTTTACTTTCCCCTAGCTCCAATATTCTGGAGGAGGGGAAAGAACCAGGGATGGGAAAGGTGTTGGTATAGCCAGATCTTGATTTTTAACTTTTTTTTTTTTTTTTCTGGTAGTGTTTCCATTTTCTTAAGCTTCCTGCATGAAGCAACACAAACTAGAGCTCTAACTTCCCTGGATAAATAAATAAATATCAAACTATTTTTTTTTTTTCCTCCCCATTTCTGACTTCTGTCACATCACCACTGTTATTTCATATAAGCGCCTTGTATTTCTTTCTAAAAAGGAAATGAGACATTCTGCCTGTCAGATGTGTCCCAAATGCTTCTGTTTGGAGGTCATGCCTCTTAAGCATTGACTATTCATAAAGGTTTATGATTTAGGGTCTGATTCTGCTCCTAAGGAAATCCCTGGAAGTTTTTGTTTTGCCATGTGAACAAATCAGACGTTTTGTGCTGTTGTGTTTAAATAAAGAAGGAATGAATCAGGTGCAACAAGAATTGTTCCTACCAGCTCCAATCTCTCTCATCCTTCTCCATAGCTAAATGGGTTTAGTACAAAATGCTTTTGCTTCATTTATTTCTCTGGGCACATGTTTCCTGGTGGGACACTAAGTGGGTAATAAGTTTACCAGCATCTGAAAATAAGCACAAAATTCTGCTCTCCATTCCTTCATGTATTATTACAAGCCTGTGCCCTATTGTGGGCTACACTTAAATCAGCAGTTGCAGTAAGAGAGCAGCTAAATTTATGTTAAGCTGCTGCTTAGTAATTACTGAAGGAAAAAGAAGCTGGCTAAGGAAAAGGCATCTCTGAGCTTTTCCCTGGATTGCTGTCAAGTGAGCACATCAACGGAAAATCTTGAGATAGAGGAAGTCTACTTTTGGAAAACAGAAAGCTGCCATAGGTGCCTCATTCATTTTGTGCAATAACCAGCAGGAGCATTTTCTGGATGTGATAAGGAAGCACTGGGAAAACTTAGCCACCAGTTTGGGCTGAAATAGGCAAACCTTGTCAGCACTAAAAATATGGGGATGTATGTCGGCTTCTAAAGAGGCGACGGTTCACACTGGAGCGAATCCTTCCCTTAGCGTGGTAGCCCAAGACACAGGCAGCAAACACGTACCTAAATGAGGAGCAACAGATCTTGAGCGGAGGCAGGAGCTAGCGGTCTTTGCTTGTGCCAGAGCACAGGTGTGTCACTGAGCAGCATATGCTGGTTCTGTGGGCTGTCTCCTCTTCCAAAATGTGGGCAATCCGTTCAGGAATGACCTCGGGCAGCTAGGAATTTGGCGCTGCACACTGACCTGTTCTGCATATACCTAGGTGCCAAGTGCTCGTATAGAAGGGAGCTGTGTTTGGAGAGTCCTGCTCTATTTGATGTGGTTGTTTCCCAGAAAGTCAGAGATCATTTATCTCAGACTTCGAGTTTTATTGGCAAGCCGTTGTCCGGTGCTGCAAGAGGGTAGCAAGTGCACGTCTCTTCACACATCAGGAATGATTTGAACTGATCTAAAATAGGAACAGGTTCAGGTTGCTGGAGAAGCAAATTCTCTGTCACGGTATTCTCCACCCTGGTAGCAATAGCAGGTGAAAAATCTTTTTCTGAAGTGAGCGAGAGCCAACAATGGAGGTTTGGGATGTAAATGGATAGAAGCAACCGTGTGAAATTAGAGACAGGTATTCCCAAGATACTGTCATGGCTTCCATCATCTAGACTTCAAAATTTCTTACCTGTGACCTAAAAAGCTGTGTCCGATTCACATGAAAATGCTTGCTGTTGCAACGTGAGGCAGGAATATTTTCTGCGGGGCTCAGGACAGGTTTACAGTGAGTGCTGGGCGAGCCTGGTGCCGGTGCAGAGCGCGAGGGAGGCCCGAGCGAGGCGGTCTCGGCAGGTTTGCTGGGGGAAGGCGCTGCGCGCTGTGGGCTCAAGCTGCCGCCTCGCTCCTGACTCCGGCCTTCGCTTTGCCTGGGGATGTCCCTTTGCTTCTGGTTGCCAGTGAGGGGAAGGGAAGCGGTTTAAGTCTTGGAGCGAAGTGACTCCCAAGAAATGCAATTAGCATTCACCAAGTTATTTCCAGAGTAGTCCAGCTGGCTGGACTTTGGGCTACGACTAGGAGAGCGCCTCGTTCTGCATCCCCAGCCATCCATCCCCTTGCCAGCGGGTCCTTGAAAAGCTTAATGAAAATCACATCCCCTTCAGCTGAAAAGGGCTGTGCCCGCAGGATAAGCAAGATGAGGAGGAGTTAGTGGTGGCAGGAGACACGGTGGTCTGAAATCCTGCTTTGAAACCTCCCCTAATTCTGGCAGCTTGGGCAAGGCGCCGTCCTGGAGAGCTGCCATCGGGAAGGATCCTGCCTCAGCTCCCCTTGACTGCGTACAGCAGGAGACACCGGGGCCCGACTTGTGACGTTTTAGGGAGGTTTATTGAAGCACATTATACAGAAAAGAAGGGTCCCTGTTATTTGCTATCGCTGTGTAATTTATTCCCCTGGGGGAAGGGAGAGATGAGGACGGTAGTGCTGTGTTTAGTTTCAAACACACGGGCTGCAATACCTGGGAATGAATTAGCACGGAGCTCCTGGTAGGGGGCCTGGGTATTTTGCTATTTGTTAGAGGGAAGGATGAAAATCAGACGCTTGTGCACGCACACAATAAAAGCCAACGAGGATTTACATTTGGTATCCAAGGAAGCGCGAGCAGAATCCTGCAGGGTTTCTGCTCTTTGTTTAAATGTTGCCATAGCAATTTCGCAGGGCACAAGTTACATGTTTTCCACTTCTTGAGTTGGGCTTTTTTTCTCTCTCTGCCTCGCTGTCTCTCTCCTCGCCAACCAAGGGCTCTCGCCACACAACTTTGCACAGCGATGAGCCAAGCAGCTCGATGGCTGCGTTCTCTGTCCGCCTGTGTCTATTTGTCTCCTCTTCCCTGTCATTTGCTAATATGTTGGAAACCCAATTAGGAGAAAATTGTTGGATGGAAGTGGAGTGTGAGGCTCTTGTTGTTAGGACATTGAGCATATTACAATATTTGGTGTAGTGGTGATATGTTAATTGGATAGCTGCAGGCAAGTGGAGTGTAGCAGTCGCTGACAATTAGAAACAACAATAAACTTGCCAGGGCTGAATTTATTCCTTGGACAGATTAAAATGCATTTCAGGTATATACCAGAGCTTTTCTAAACTTAAATACTCACCCTACCATAAGAGCTCTTGAAATCCCATTTTTGCAAAGCAGGAACGAGATTTGCCATTGCTGCTTCTGAAAGGGAGAGAGGCAGCTTTGGCTCCCCGGATAAAGTCTCCCATAGTATTTGCTGCAGAGCTTGTGCTTGTTACGTTGGGACTGAGGGGGTGCAGTGTAGCAAGGAAATCAGAGTTATAAAGGAAATAAACTAGCCCCAAAACAAAGCAAAAAAATCCAGCGATGATGCCTTCATACACAACTGGGTAAACCTTGTTCAGGAACATCACAGCAAAATGAATAAAATGATTGAGTTTTTGTCTGCAAGCCCAGTGGTAATTTAAAAATGCCCTTTATGGATGAAGGATCTTCTTTCAGTTATTTTGAAGCTGTGGGATCCATGCTGAGCTGTGCATCAAAATGATCCACAGAAATATGGATGTGGTTTCCTTTTGCATTCATGTGGACAAAGTAACGGGAACTGGCTTCCTGAAATCCCGGAGACAGTGCTTCTCCATCGCCACATGTGTAAGGATGATTGCTTTAAGGGTCAGACCTAATGCTGAGGGTCAGCGCTGGGAAACCCATCAGATGTTGAAATGATGGAGTTTAAAATAGGGAGCAAGACGTGAAAGTTTCTTGATGAGAGGATGCAGGGATGATGGTCTGTTCATTGTTACAAAGTGGGTCTTCTGTCTTGAAGAGTATGAATTGAAAGAATTCTTTAGATTTTTATTCACTAATGCCCATTTTTCTGTTCTATTGCACACAATAATACATAGGCATTAGTCTGCTCTAAGTAACTTTTCCATGCAATCCAGTAATCCCATTTCTTCTTTCTTCCCCTTGTCCTCTATCACTATGTAATGATGAAACCCAGTTCTGCTTCAACTAACCACAGTCGGGGCTGTGTTGATGACTTCGGGTATGGATTGTTCTTGCTCTGTGATTTTAGTTTTTGTTTCTTCTCCTAAATGAAGCACAAAACTTGTTTCAATTCCAGAAGTCAACAGTAGGAAAAATACTTGTGTTTATAGACAGAAAAAAAGGAGGTCTGAATGTCATTTTGAATCAATATGTCACAAAGTCCCCATTTCTGTCTCTCTGAATTTCTAAATGTTCCACATTTCCTTTGCAGTCCTTAATGACATTCCAGGTAGTAATGAGTCTTCTTCGTCAGTGTATAATGTAATAACCAATGGGTTATTAAAATCGTCTGGTCCTTATTGCTGCTATAACACAAACACAGTATTTTATGTCATGTCATATTTTTGTCATATTTTTGTAATATTTTAATTTTATAATTTATATTTTGTAATATATTTTTCAGCTCAATGCTCAGTCATGCCTAATAGTTTCGTGCTGGTGTAATTCTGTGCATTGCCTGCCCACATAAGTATCTGAGTATTAAGACATAATTACTTTAAAAAAAAGTTTTGGAGCTCGTTTTTTAAAAGAGCTCCTCTCCTACAGAAGAGGATCTGCAGGAAGAGAAGGGTTAACTAAAGGGGGCACAGCCTTTCCTCCCTCAATGCATACAACTTTCAAATGAAGTGCACAGTAATATATTAGGTTCCATGAGCTTCATTGCCCAAGGGCATACATGCTGTGCTATGGGTTTTTTACTTAGCTGTTTGGTTTTACAAGAATTTTCTTTGCTGCTACGCTATTTGTGTGGCTTTCTTTGAGAGGCAAGGTCTTCCACAAGTGGCTGTATATTATTTTTCCAGAGGCAAACTTTTGTATTTGTTACATCATTTAAAGAACTGAGGTTCATTTCTCTAGGGGTTGCTGATGGCCCAGCTACTAAAGGGAGAGGATGGTGACCCCATTAGCCTTTCAGGTTGCTCAGATGTAGTGCACAGTCTCCTACTTCAATATGATTTTTATTGCATTTAACGCTCATGTGAATTTTGACTGTATATGGTGCAGGAAATTAAAACCATGATGGATTTCTTTTTTGGACTGGAAAAAGGTCGAAAAACCTCACCTTCAGCAAATGTTTGTGTTGATATTCCTCTTTCTGTAATACACATTTCACTGAATAGGCCAGGCCTGAATATACGTTAAGTGATGGACTGGAGGTATCTGTTACAGACTACTGAATCAAGCCATAGCTTAGGATGAGTTACTCCTTAAGTACCTTTCTAAAATGTGTGGAAAAATAATTCTTTTTATGGGAGATTTCAGTTTTGGGATATATATGAAACTCTTATGCCTTTGTAATAAAATACCATTAAGAGTTGGAGGGAACTATAGATAATAATCTTCTATCACAAGGTATTGCATCAGTTATCAAGTATCATCTCTATCAGATTTTATTGTGGCAAAGAAAGATGAAGTTGATGGTTGCCTATAGCAAATGAAAGATAAAATGCAGCCAGTAATGCTGCTTTGAAAGGACCTATCTTCTAAAGCTGAGGAAAATTATGAGAAAAATTGATTGGAGGGAAATAGAGATGGAAGAGTGTGAAGAAAAGCTGAAAGGTTTCTAAGGAGAATATATTATTTTGCCAGAGAAAAACCCAAATCATAAAAGAGTTCCTGTTTGACTCTGAGGCTGTCTTTGATGTGAGGGAATATGGAATAAAAAAGTTAAAAATTAAATCAAAATTGAAACAAATTAGGATACAGTAAGAAAAAAAAAAAAAAGACAACAGATGATTTCCAATATAAATCAGAAACTATATAGTGAATACAACTGGTAAGAGAAAGATAATTTCCCAAAGACCTCTAAAAGAAATCCTGATAGGAAAGGAGTGGTGGGGTGAGGAGATGGAAGTTAGAATATGCCATAAATGAGGATCTCTTGTTGTTGCTGCAGATATCCCACATACAATTTTTAGCAGTAGTGATGCAGAAATGATAGAAGTATACAGTAAGTACTTCTGTAGCTGGAAAAGTCAGAATTAAGGATACTTACCATGAAAAGATAAAGGAATAAAAGATACCAGGCAACAACTTTTAGGGATAAACATTTTAAAATCAATAATCCTGTTATCTTTTTTTCCTAAGAATATTACAACTTATATCTCTGGAAAATATTCAAACAATGTAAGTGCAATGACCTTGTTAGTTGCTGACCAATCAGTTTGATATAAGTTTTAGGCAAAATAACAGGGCATGCAGCACATGCTCCAGCTGATAGTGAATTAAAGCAAAGAAAAATGATTAATGGCAATCAGTATGGCTTTATGGAAAGTATTTTTTATTAAGCAGATGATGTAGCTATAATGACATTACAAGGTTGGCAGATAAAAGTTGCCATGGAAAACTGTACGCTTGAACTTTGAACTGCATAGGGTACTTATGTAATAGCTTGGAAGAACCTGTCAGCTATTTATAAAATTAATTATTATGTGGCAATATCTTGGCATGGGATTTTTCCAGTGGAATTATGTAGTCTTGACATGGGATTTTTCCAGTGGAATTATGCAGATACCAAGTACAATAATTCTTTTTTACAGTTCTTGTGTATGAACGTTATAGTGATACATAAATGATCACCAAGAGAAAATAGTGCTTAACATAAGTGTAAGGCCCACCTTGGCTGAACAGCAGGCATCTCAACCACTGCTAGCATGGGAAGGTGAGTGCAAACTGCATGTGAATGACATACCCGAAACTGAGAGGACAAGCTCCAAAATGGTAATGCCAAAGAGGAGGAGAAACACAAGAAGACATTAGAGACAAAGGAGTCAGCTTGAAGAGAAATAAAAAAGAATCTTGAAAAGTTGTAGTGGGGGAGAGAGGGAATGACATAGCAAGCAACTGCTTTGAGCTTGCCCCGTGTCCCTGCAGCCCTTGGCCTGCCCTGACCAAGGTGCCATTGGGTGCTGTGAGGTCCCTGCGCCCAGGCAGCAGAGTGGCCATAGGGGATGCGACGAGCAGGGTCGGACGCTGTGCGTGGGCCTGTGTCACCTGTGGGCTGCTCTCTGCCTGGCCCGTCCACTTGCAGGGAGCAGCAAGAGCACCCACGTCTTGAGAGGAGCAAGAGGGGGAGCCAGCCCTACCAGCAGAAAGGGCCTGCTCTGAACCACAAGGCTTATGAGGATATGAGTGATGCCATTTCTGAGGAGTCATTATATAGGGATTTTTAGACATCTTTTGGTGTTCATTTTCATTTTATAAGTGTCTGGTATTGTGGTTTATCTCTTCTACTGCAGATCCTGATGCTGTATAGTATGTATAGCATGTAAGCTCAGCGATTGCTGGTTAATTACATGTTGTTGATAAATCAATACACCACTTTGATCCTGATTTCATTTAAAGTATGTGAACTGAGCATTTTTTTCCTGCAACAGCAAGTAGGGGCAGCATGATAAATAAGGCAGATATGCAGGATGATATTGGTGCAAAAAATGGGATGTTTGAGAATGACAAATACAGGTTATGTCTCTCATTCTGAAGGTATTCCTCTGTAAAAGAGAGTCTGAAAAGGCTCTGAGATCAAAACAGCAAAGCAGGAAGCCCCCACAGTAATATTATGCTAAAAAAGACAGTGTCATGCCAGTGAATAAATAAGAAGTAGTGATCTTTAACATCAGAAGGGAAACTAGAATTCAGTGTACATTTCAGTTTGCCCGTTTTAAAAAATGTGTTGAAAAAGAAGAAAAGGAAAGAGACACAAAATACTTTTGTGACTGAAAAAGAAGAAAATATGCAGTGATAATTTTGAAGTGCTTAAACTGTTTTTTATGGAGTAGGAAGCCTGAGAACTCATGCGATTAGTGAATGAGGAAAAAAATCGTGTGCCTCTAGCCTGAAAGAGTCCTCTTGTTTGAGCTGCCTCAGGACTTCGACAGCTAAATCCAAGAAAGTCAAAGGTATGGGCTCAGAGCCTCTTTCTAGTGTGTATTTCTCAATATGAATCAGCTTTTGAGAATAGTTGCTTTTGGTGCCAGCTCCCTTTCATGCAGAAATTCAGCACTTCAAGTCTGAGAGAAACTATATGCAGAGGTTTCAAAGTTGGTATACTTTTCCCCATACTTTTGTGTACTTAATAGGCATCTAAGCCGTGCTCTATTCAATATTTTTCTTGAACTATCACACACATCAATAGCTGTTAAACATTTTAGCCAGAAATATGTTTTTCTGTCTTTGTAAAATAACTTCATTTCTGGACTTGATTTTTCTTGATTTGCTTGTTTTGCTAGTGTGTGTACATGACTTCAAGGGGAAGGCATAGAAGAGCAAAGAACAAAACAAACTTGACCTATGCCTGTGCACATTTGCATTAGGTGGTGTCGGTTGCAACTGTACATGGTGTGACTGGGTTGTCCTCTGGTTTTTGTAGTTATTGTTCTAATTTCTGGGACAGGATGTGTTCTAAACCCTTGTGGAGAAATTACTGATGGAAATCTAAAACAAAGGTATACATTTCACAGGGAGAGGTGAGATCCATGGTCACTCTCAATGTAGTTTTGAGTTTTTCAGTGTGTCTCATAGTCCAAGCCAGAAAAAGTGTTTTATCTAATAGCAAATGGCGTTCCTTTGTGGTAACTATATTCAGACACCACCAAGCGTAAACGGCTAAGAGGTTCTGTGTCCTGAGCTGTCTAGTCCTCATGTCTTTGCATTTTTTTCAAAAACACTTGCCGAATTTGTACCTGATGGGAGGTCCTGACCTAATTAATGTTTCCGGTGTGCACACTCTGTCTGTGATGCTGCAGCAGCACCTGCGTGCAAGGAGGCGTATTTTGCAGTGACAGATTGAAACAACCATGCTTTCTTTTGCATCTTTGACCTTCCCTCCCTACTTGTCATTCTCCACCCATGGAGTATACATCAATTGCAGCTAATGAAAATGTAAAACAATAGTGTATTCTTTGATACTAAATTTAATTGTCTCTTCATTGCTGTTCTTTAGGCAGTCACTGAATAAGATAATAGGACATATTCTTCTAGTAATGTGCTTCATGAGGTGCTATTCAGTGTTACTATGTCAAGGTATCCAAAGGAAAATAAGGACTTATTAAGCCTGAATTTGCTTGTGGCTTGCATTGTCATTTATCACTGAGCAATGCTGGGAGCTATGAAATCAGAAGTGGAGTATTTTCTGCTCTCCCTATGTAGGGAGAAATGACCATATACAAGGCAGTGGTTAATTCCACCCAGAGGAGTTCATCATAGACGAATTAACCACCCTCCCTTTTCGGTACAGTAGGGGCAGCTAAAAACCTGCTGATCTGAGAAATTTTCCTGATTTTAGGAAGCTCGGGAAGTGGTTAGAGGTAGCTTGCAGACTAGACTACGGTAGTCCACAGATTCATATCTCAGTTTTCAAACAGTGGGTTGGCATATATTGATAGGGATCTGTATGCTTCCTTTTTTCTTCTTTCACTCATGATTCACTTCCCTAGTTTTAGAACTCAAATTTTACTGCTAGGTTTTTGTTGTGGAGTAATACTCTACAGCGACATTGCATTGCCTTTATCAGTGCTCTTGAAAAGAGTGACTGGGGATTTTTTAGATCAGAACTTCATATTTGGGGCAGTTTTGCACAAGAATATATAGGAAGCTTTTGCAAACCTCCCAAGATGTGTTAGCTATTTTAAATTTCTGTGAATTGGAATGAATCATTGTAACTGAATCAGTGGAAAATGATGTATGTGCTATCTCAGAGCTATCTGAAAATAAATATACTGTGTAAAGTAAGTTGATAGATGGTTTGAAGAAAAGTTGTTGAAAGCAAATATGATACAACCTAGATGGTATTTTTCCATGTGTCTGCTCTTACTCAGTTATAACCCAAACTCAATTCACTGCTAAAGCAAAAGTGTTACAATGGTGCTTGTGCAGAATCACGTATATAAAATAGTACAGGTTAATATTCGATGTATTTCTTAGTATCAAATGGTATAGGTTAGTAATCAAAGTGATGGCAAACAAAAGAATTTAAATGTCACGTTATACTACCGTTCTCGTTATAAGATCCCCAGAGTTAATCCTGACAGAGACCCCATAGGCAGCAGATAACAGGGTTTTTTTAATTTTCAGATTGCCACTGTACAGGAGGAGATGTGGGGAAAGGTAGACTTTTTAAAGTGTATTTCTATCATTTATGAAACTGTTACCAAGAAAAGCTTACTCAGTATCCAGCAATACAAAATACCTCAGCATTTGTCTGAAAAGACCTAAAACATTTGGGTTCAGTTCCAGCTCTTCCAATTATTGTGTTTTTAATAGAAGAATGTGGAAATATTTCAAGTTTTAACTAAAACCAATACAGTTTATCTAATTAGCTTTCACTGAAGTGTTTTGGAAGATGATATGCACTAAATAAAATGTTGTTTCCCCTTTAGAATGAATCTGTGGAAGGTAGTTGTGGCATCTGCAAAGCTGCTCTCAAAAATCTTCTGTAAGAAAGACAAATGTGAAAGATCTCTTTTTATTTCTTCTAGAACGCGACGGATAGTGTGGCATCTAGGAAATTCTGTCTTTTAATATTGTCTATATGACTTCCGATCATTCCTGTTCTGCAGACCTCAAGCTTCAGTTTTCTTTATTCTGCGAAACTGAATGCTGTTTGTCTGTTCCACAGAGCTCTTCTGCCTGATTAAATTATTAGTTTATCTGCAAATAAAAACATTCTATCAGTTAGAATTGGATTGCTTTTGGGTAACAAATATTCTGCTTCTGCTCTGTGGTTAAATTCAGCCACGACCAGTAACCGTTCAAGGTTTTGTTAGCATTTAAGCTGAGTTTATAAACAAGTAGATACTAACTGAAAACCTGGCATGTTTGGCAATTTATGTTTAAGTCACACGGGTAAATATATAATTCTCTTAAGTAGACTTCATAGGAAACTTAAGGCCTTCATCTGCAAAATGGAGATGTGATTCCTTCATGGTATCATTCAGATTCCTGTATGTATATAGGACGTTTCCTAGGGGTCTGTGACAGGGTCGTAAGCAAGTAAGTTTTGATATAGTAGAAGAAGAAGAATATTTATTTGATTCTCAGATATATAAATTATATATGTATTATATATAAATTCAGTAACACGATGATGTGCTTAGCATCTTACGTAAGAGAACTTGAAGGCTGTGTGCAGGGTAACATCTAAATTCAGCTATGCTGTATTTTGTATGCTACTTCATTTCATGTGTTTGACATTATGTTTGCAGATTCTCCCGTGTAAGGCAGAAATTGGGATATTGTGGTGGTTTGGGCCTTGTTTTCCCCTCCATTTTTAATTGGTATTTTCATTAAAGTTGAATGAGAATAGTTTATACACAAGTGAAATCTATGAAATATTTAACATACCCATCATTGTGGAATACTTTAAGGCTTCCCTTGCGCTTAAGACATCCTTTTGTCCTCTGCTCCGTTTCTTCAGGAGTCACCAGTATTGCAGAATTGTGTACTCTTTTGTGTAGCCTCAGCGATGCTGGGCCTGAAAGGGGGGAAGCGAACAAAAGGCGGCTTTGCTGGCTTTTCCTGCCCAACGAGCTAAAAATACTCAGATTGCAAAGTACAGGGGCTGAGACTATAATGATAGCAAAAGGGGGACAAGATTGGTAGCTCTTGAGGAAAATGACATAGTATTAAAGCATAAGAACTCAAAGGTCATTCTTTTGGTGATGTTTTTGAAATAGTTACCTGTTCCTGAGCATTTCTCTAGCTCTGTTTAGTGAAGGGTTAAAAGCTTGTAGGAGAGGGCTCTTCTTGCCAGCTCTTCTACGCAGATGGGCCTACAGGGAGGAAAGAAGCCTCTGTACAGGGAGTCACATAATAGAAAAATAGCAGAGAACTAGTCTTTTTGGGGGGTATATTTAGCAAAGCACCTACTTTCATAAATCTCTCTGTGTAGGAGGGGGTAAGACATTTCCACACATTAGTCATGTAGTTGTCAGAAGAATTGTAACATTGACTACTTGGCAAGTAGGTAGAGAAGCAACTTTCCCAGAAGGAAAAAAAGAAACAAAGTGTAAGGTTTTCAAAAGAAGCAGTTAACCCCCTCTTCCCCAGAAGAGAAACAACAGCCAAAAGATCAAATCTTGTATCACAGATTCTCCTGTCTACTGGAGAAAACGAGATGAGAAGAAGCACCCAGGTGTAGCCGAATGGACGCCCCTGTGTACAGTGGTGGTTGGTTCCTAGCCCTAGTGGTGGCACTCAAGGGTCCTCGACTTTGTGTGGCCTCTGGTGCACTGTATGAAACAGACCACTCGATTTTACCTCTCTCTCTAACTTAAGAGAAAACACTTTTCTCTATTGCAGGACAGATCCTTCTGCACTTTATAGGGCCAAAATTCCCTGTGTAAGAGAGTTTAGACATCAAAGACAATTTAATATGATTTAAGAAGTGAGGGTGGATTTAAGAAGAGCTTTTGTGAGCTTAGTTCACAATTGCATGAAAGGTTCTTGAGTGAAAGGCATTTCATAAGGGAAATTTTTATTGCAATCAGTAGTACCATACATAATACATAGCATTTGAGGGCAGGTTGAGAGGGGAAAACAAAAGAACACGCACATCTTTTATCCTTAAGTATCCAGTAGTAAAACACTTCCAGAGGCGCAGGTCACAATCTTTTTTCTTATTATTTCATCCGTAAG
>VZSV01000001.1:6782414-6882259 GCA_013398735.1 Nothocercus julius | reverse complement strand
GTTTTCTGATACCACTAACTATTTTATATTCAGACTCTTAGTGATCTTTTTCTCCTGACGCACTTTGCCTCAGGCATAAATTGAGTTGCACAAACAAACAGAAAATAATCCCGAAAGTTAAGCAGCAATGCAAGCCTGCCAATTCTTGCTCGTGAGAGTAAATACTTGCAAACATGAGCTTATTCAAATTTCACTTTGACTTTCTAGCTCTAAGTGAATAAGGAGTATTTGAGTAAAAGATATCTGGGCTTTCTAGCCATGTTACACAGCAATTATTATTCATTCATTTTCCATTTAAATGGAGGGCTGATCGGAAAGCAGGGTACCCAAGCTCGGTTTTCCCTGGACACTGTGGAATTGCAGCGTATTTGTCGAGGCTGCAGCAGTTTGCAGGCTTCCAATGTAAGAAGTTCTCTTTGCTGTAATTCATAACTTTGCTTGCTGCAGTTTCCCTGCTCGCTGTGGCCGTTGGCTCTGCGTTTGCTGCGTGCAGCGCTGCCCGCAGCGGCTGCGTGAGCGGTGCCCGTCGCGGCCCCGGAGGAGGTAGCTTTGCTTTCGTCAGGGAACTCGCAGAACTGATCCCCTTAATTTGTTTTAGAGGCAGGTTATGAGCAATTTGGTCTCGAAGCTGCAGGCAGTTAATTGCTGAGTGATGAAGTCTGAAGTGATTAGAAGGAATTTTGGCTTTGTGAAGGGCCGGGACCTGAGACAGCTTCTCCTACCTTGGGATGAGAGTGATGCAGCCACCGCAGCGCTTATTTTGCTTCTCTTTCTCATTTGCTTACCTAGCCCTTCAGGAACGTGTATGGAAAGCTGCAAAGCCAGTCTGTAGCGTTATGGATGATTTTTGAACCAGTGATAAAGGCGCTGACGTTGGATCCGTGTCTTCCAGGCTGCCCTCTGCCCTTCGCCTGGCGCTCGCCCCCGCGCTCCTCGCAGCGTTGGCGAGGGAGCCAGGGAGAAGGCGCCTGCTTTGCCCCGCGGCTCGGCGTCGGCAGCCGCAGGCTGGCGGGCCACGAGCCAAATTCGCAGCTCGGGATGATCACCCTGCCCCTCGGGAAGCCTCCTGCAGCACCAAAGGGCTTGCTGGTGTCTCGCTTTCCCAGCTTATGTTGGTTCCTGTCAGCTGCTGTGGAAATTTAGGAAATACTCTGGAGAGTAAAAACTCCATCTTCCAGTAAGGTTTTTCAGGAGGAGATGTTTGGTCAAAGTTAAGTTTCTCGTTGAAGTCTCTTGTGTTACTCTTTCTCTGGTAGAATCACTGCCTAAAAGCTACAAATGCAGTAGAATAAAGCTGAGTAAAAAGTCTAGTAGGGTAAAAATGTAGGTCTGAGTTCAGGGCTCTACAAATGCAGCCCCATCGCATATGCCACTTCCATCCTTGCCTTTTTTTCTTTCTTTTTTCCTCTTCTGTTTGAGACCTGTCTCTGGAGGTGGCACCACAATTAGGACATCTAGATCAATATCGTCAACTTGCTTGCTTTTGCTCAGGCACATTAAATATCTTCTAAGAATTGTGTTTAACATAGAGTCCTTGTCTTTTTGCTTTGAAAGGTCCTTTGAATAGCTTTGGCGAGTTGCTTAATTGTTTATTGATCTCATAATTATTCAGTTTGTTACTTCCTTCCCCTGAGCCCCCTGCCTCTTTGCATTACTTCATTCTATTTTAAAAGTCCTGGATAAAGTTTACGTTCACTCAGAGGTCCTTATCGAAGTTTTTTCATTGCTTAAATTCTATATAGCTGGAGTGCTTAGGAAATAAGTTATGTAGAAGTTCCTCAGCAGTTAATGAACCAAATAAAGGAGAAATTGCCCGGACATTCAGAGTTCATTTCTCACATTGTAAGCCAAAGATGGTTATGGTGCATTTTGCAACAGGCTACTCCCACAGGGTCATATTTTATTAAGCTGAGTAAATTGAGTGAGTCAGAGCCATGGCTGTCTAGGAATTTAAACAACATTATTGACAATCTAGCTGCCAAACATACTGTATTTTTCCTTATTTTTGTGGTGGGTGTTAGGTTAGGTCTGTACAAACTCCAGTTGATTAAGAGAACAAGATGGTCATTTTTTCCATTTTGCTTTGCTTTGCATTCCGCAGAGCAGATGTGCTTTGGGCACCACTCCTCTAAGCCCTGGGCTCCCTTCCCCCAGTTTTCATCCAAAACCCCTGGCAGAGTTCAGTGATTTTTCAAATCCATCTGATTTACCCCCTGCGTGATTATAACAGAGTTCAAGAGTGGACTGAAGATAGATAGCTAAGGGACATCTTTGAGTCTTACCGTGGCAGGTTCCTCTCCACTCTCTGAAATGATAAATGAAAATTATTATGCTGCAATGCCAAGAATTGATATTGTACCATAGCTCCAGAACCTTTGAAAACACAGTATTGCATAACTGTGATTCTGCTGAATGGTATCATTATGACTAAAATTATCATCATTTAAATAGGAAATTTTATTGCCTATTTGTTCATATCTGGCAGGAATCAGGCTCACCCTAGCATACAATAGGTTTTCTAAATTTAGGTGAAAAACTAGAACGTTTTTCAGAACAAGTATCTCCTAAAAGCAACATAAGCAAATGGAAAGTGCTGGCCCTAATTAGTGCTACATTCTTACTTTGAAATGATCAGCAGATAAGTCTTCTGCAGATGCAAGTAAGCTCCTGTTACCGGATGGAAAATAAATTATATTGGACATATCTCTTCTCTCCAAGAGCCACTGCCAAAATAGGAATGTTTGCATACTTTTAACATCCTAACCTGCAATGTTTTGCAATACCAGTGATAAAATCTAAGTATCCTATAAAATGGATCTTTCCTTTTAAAATTTCAGTGTACTTCCTGTTAGCAATAAAACTTGCTCAAAGTTTAAAGGACTAGTCCTAGTTAGTTGCATTGTTTTGAATAACTGTAAATGAGATGTAAGTAAATATGTGGCAGTTGTTATGCACCGTGACTAAAAGTAAAAAATGGCTGACTGGGTTCGGTTTTCTGCAAAGAATGAGAATGCTGTATTAATGCCTCGGGACCAGAAATTCCCAATACCAATTTTAGAGATTTTGTGTTTCTAGTTGCTTTATCTCCAGGATTCCAGAAGGCATGGGAATTAGCTACCATCATTATCTGTGATAGCAGAGGATATAAGCTAAACCCCTCAGACTTCAGTTCTTTGAGCAAGGCAACTAAACCTGTATCTGAACATGTATATGTGCATAGCCTGCCTTTTTCAACAAATCTCAGTAGCTGCAGTTCTCACTGTCTACAGCTCGCGGAGCGCCATCTTAAAATGTTGGCTCCTAACATAGCATAAATCATGTATTTCATCAGACCTGTCTTTCAAATAAAAAAGAATTAGTGTAGTTTGGTCTTACGTTTGCCTCTTCAAAGATTATGTTGCTAGATTATATGTCAGTATGCTTGAATAGACTAGAAGATGAATGATCACTTTGCAGTTTTGTGGTACAGGCTATGCTCACACTTATTAAATAGAACTGATAAATGTAGTTCAGCTTAACTGTGCAATTGCATTTATTGCTAGATCCAATCTATACATACGCAACACATCTGTCTAAGACCAGTCCTGCTGCATAAGAATGTGTTAGAGTGGGATACACTGTGTTTGCCTGGTGTGCTTGCTGTATTTCCTCTCCGATTCTGCTATAAAATCTATTTCAGTTTGTTTATTATAGGAAATGTGCATTGCAACTAATTTTGCTAATATCTTTCTGCTTTGCACTGAGTAAAATATAAAAAGGTTTAGTATCAAATTGAACAAGAAACAGCTGGGCTTCTGCAGTGTCCCAGAGCTGGCCAAGAAAGGTAAATCAAAAGTCATTCTGTAATTGTTCTTACTTCTTATGTGAATGCAGTAGATCCTATCTAAATAGTAACAGAGAGGCATGATACAATAAATGAACCTTTTCCCCCTCTTTTTTATCTCTCCTCCTCCAAAAGCATTTAATTCAGTGTTAATTCTCAGGAAGAATTGTAAATATTTTTTGTAATTTTTTTCATAGCTTTTACTGTTATTATTAGTAGTAGTGGTTATGCGGATAAAAATGGACTGCAGGAGTTTAGAAGTTATCTAGATGCAATAACCTACAGAACCAGCAATGTTAAATGGTGTTTTAAAAACACAGTATGTTATGCTTGCTTCTGTGTAGGACAGTGGAAGTGCTGCAAAACTTAGTGCTATTTGTTACATGTATAGTCAGTATTGTACACAGTTGTTTGGCTAGAAACTTATTTTTAATTCATTACAAACAGGAAAACAAACAACTAAAAGAAACTACACTTAAAAATAATGGTATCTGAAATATATTCATCAAAGTGATAAAAAAAAAAAAAGTACTAAAAGTACAATTTAGTGCATGACCGTAAAACTCATACTCACATGAATAATCCAACTTGAAAATTCAAATTATTTTATTGCGCATGACTTAGCAATACAGATGGGAGTAAATTAAAAGCTAGAATGAACAGTTGTTCAGCTCCTTCAGTAAGGGAAGGAATACAGCTGCACCATCCAAGAAGAATCCCACGAAGGGAATAGTGATTTTAGTTACAGTTCCAACTCAGACGTTGTCTTGATTCATGAGGAAAAAAATTTATTGCAGTCTGTTCATCTAACCATCTTCCTTACATCTCAGCTTGCTTTTAGCTGAGGAAGTTGTGTTAAACCTCTCTCTACTGCCCACTTCTTTTATCCTCCTTACTTAAAAGGAAATATCTAGGCTGAATGATCTGGATGGGACCCACAGGAATCAGGATGCTTTACTGGATCAGGACTAGATCTCTCTGCCAGGCAGAGCTGAGCAATTGAAGAGAAATACAAGTTACTATAATAAGCCAAGTGCAAAATTGGATTACGGAGTCATTAGAGGCTGTACTTGTTCAGTACCTTTTAGGCCCTTGGGAAAGATTATTAAACAAATGAAAATGGTTTTAGATCTTGGCATTCTGTTCTTTCAAGTAGGGAATTATTATTTTTTAACTTATAAAATAATTATATGTGAATAATATTGCATTATGTCACATATAATATTTAGTTGATTACATCTATAAAGTAGATTAATGCTTATGTAACAGTATTAAAGCATATAAAATTTCCTTCCCTGTGTGTTGTTGTGAGTTTGATATTTAGATAATAAAAACTTACTTTTTCTGCCACTTTTCTAATAGATTTATTGTCTGTTTTTTCAAAACAATACCTACAGTCTTCCCCTTAAAACTACCAAATGTTGTTACATTTTCACTTTATTTTTGCATATTGTAATTATTCATTGATATTATTCTATATTTAAGAGAAAGTACTTGGGAATATACATGAAAATATTTCTACTATTATATTTTCTTAGAAACAGAGAACTGTTGGTTGGGAATAACTTCAGAAAGTTCTCAGATGGAGTTGTCCACCCGGAGCGGGACTGTTGGCAGTGCTGGATCAGATTAACCCTTTCCTTGTCTAGCTGAGTTGTGAAATCTGCCAAGGCTGGATGTTTGACAAGCCCTCTTGCTCCTGTGCTGCACCTTCCTTCTTAAATACCAATGCCCAATCTTACGTAATGAGTGCACTTTTTGGCTGTTTTCCCTTTCTCTCTCTGTCATTCCTGCAAAGAGTTTGCTGTAGTTGTGTTTGTATATCTCCACAAAGGGCTGTAGACTGCCCTTGGAGCACCCTTGAGCCTGCTCTCTGGCAGACAGCGCAAGTCCCTCTCCCTCAGCCTCTCCTTCTAAGAAAGTGCTCTTGACCTGGACCATCTTCACAGCCTTCCTCTGAATCCTCTCCAGTTTCCTCACATCCTTCTTGAACTGCAGAGCCCAAAGCTGGTTGCAATATTTCAGATGCAGCCTCGCTAGTGCCAAGTAGAGCAGGATAATAAATAACCCGTGATCTGCCCCTCCTGGGCACGTGGCATGTGGTTTGGCACGCTTGCCACGAACGTGCATTGCTGGGGCTCACGATCAACCTGACATCCAGCGTAACCTGCAGGCTCTGGAGCCTCCAGCAGGGCTGCTACTTACCCGGTCACACCTCAGCCTCTACTCATCTTTTGATCTTCAGTGGATACAGAGCTTTGCACTTGTCCCTTGTTAAACTGGAAGATGTTTCTGTTGCCTCAGACACTATTTCAAGATCCTATTGTAGTGGTACTTGAAAATAGCAGAAGATAGGGTTTTGTTTTGTTTTGTTTTTTGCTCAATCTGTGGAATTTTTAATATGTTGGTTTTTTCTGTGTGTGGTAGTAGAATCACCTTGTTCGTCTATTTCACAAGTGTATGTTAGAGCTAAATATATTTCATATTTTGATTATTCTAATAGAGAGCATACCATCAGTGGCAAGTATTGCTGATTCCCTTCAGCTCTTGATTTGAGGATCCAAGTACTGAGTGCTCTACTATTGTGGTAGACCAAGGCTCAGTTTGGGCTGTGACTCTGGTTCTGCCACCTATATATTTTGCTTCTAAGGACTGGCTGTTGGCTGTTTGAACATAGTGACTATCTTAGTGAAGATCAAGTAAAAACCTGGCAAGCTGTGTCTGTAAAACGGTTTTTGAACTACCCTGCATATACTTTAAAAGTGCAAAACCCCACTCTCCTACCTTTTCTTCCAATAATATATGGTATTTTCAGAAAAAAGTCCTTCTTGATCACACATAACATACATAATGCAAGATGTGCATTATGCTACATCTGATTACCTTAACGTGAGCCTGGGAGGATGGAATCATTGCTTTACTTAACCGTTCTTGACAAATGGCTGAGCCTTTGAGACAAGTTGGGGTACTTCATTTTTCACTCTGAGACGATCAGTCACTCTTCCTACTGTACATCTCCATGCAGGTGGGAAGGGTCCTGTAAATTACCAGGACAAGCAGATTGCCAAATACGACTTGGCTACAGCAGACTGCCTTATCTAATCCATTCTCCACGTATTCAGGTAAAGTACATTTCCTGTCTTTTAATGTGATCTTTCACATCAGTTGTTTTTTGGTCTCCTTTCCACAGAACTCCCTCTTGTAGATGCATCAGGTTTTGTGTTTGTCTTAAGCATGGAAACTATCAGGAGAGATGATTGACATCTTTAAAGATTGCTGGATTTTCTTCAAGCTTTTGACTTAGAATTTTTCAGAAGTTCACTGGTCTGCACTGGGGGGGAAAAATAGCAGCAAAGGTTATCAGACAGGAGAACAGCCCATCCAGCCGCATATGTCAGACTGTCTTTTTGAAAGAGTACATGAATGTTTATTTTGGCTGCAGTCTCATTAATGGGTAGTTGCTATACTACAGGACATTTTGGGGCTGTTTTCTCCCCTCACTTCCTCCCCAGATGGAAAAATTTAAAAATATAGAGCTGAATAAAACATGTCCTAAGTTCACTGAAATTCTTTAATACTTTAAGGTAGCATTTCTCTGCATATACAAGATAGAGCCACAAATCTCTTTTAATTTCAAAGTTTGCTTCTATTTTATAACAAATAAAGAAACCAAAACCCTAAAATCTCCTAAGAATCTCCTAAGATTAGTGTTTAGTATTCCGTATGATTTTTTTGTTTCCCAACTTAATTCACTGCATACTGCTTTTTAGAGATACACAGAAAGATTCAGTTCCAAGTCCTTTTTCTGATTTCTTCCCCCAGAGCTCCTGGTCCATGAAGTTTCCTGTGACACAAAGTGTCATCTGGCCAGGAGTCTGCTGGACCCTATGAGCTATTTGCTTATTTACTTTCTAATTATCATGAACCCTTTCTTATCACATCCGCTCTCCTGCATGCACTCTATGCTGCTCAGTCCGAGATCTGCAAAAGCCCCTGTTATTCCATTCTCAAGTGTGTCTTAAGTGGAGTCTGCCAACTTTTGATTTTCACCACGTTATGCTGCAATTAAGATCAATTTAGTAAGGAGAGAGAGGGAGAGTTAAATGGATCAGTTCAAATCATACACTGAGGCTATCAATCAAAAGCCATTCTTCTCCTAGAAACTGAAATGGTAGGACTGATGAAAGCTCTGGTGAGTTTAAAAAGATGCCTGACAAATTATGCCTCACAAATTTTTGTGTGCAAAAACATATCCGAACAGATTTAATGTCCTGTAAAAGATCCTGCTCTTACTCACCGAACACCGTCTAGGTCAGTTGCTCTGTATTTCTGCTGCACATGCACCACCAAAGGCAGCAGATGCTTAGAAACCCCAAATAACAGCTCTACTACAGACCACAGATAAAATGCAAAAGTTGAGCAAACTGAATAAAATATGAAAGCATTTTTTAATACTGTTTGCTTTTTTTCATATCTTTCACTGGGAGTGCAGTCTTTGGTATTTTGCTGAATGAAGTGAAGTTCCCCTTTGGGAAGACCTTAGTGTCTTAGTAAAAGCGCAGAGGGGAACAGGTTACAGAATTCTTGTATTTCAGCTGCGCGTTCCAAGTGGATTCTCAAAGTGGATAATGATTTTTGTTTTGAAAAAAAAAAAATGATCATGTAAGCATATATTTTTCATTCAAGAGAAAAACCGATAGTGGAGAATTTAGGTGTTAGCAGTTGTTGAAGGAAAATACAATATTAGGACACCAGTGACTGTCTTTGTATTTTTCCTTTGTTTGCCTTTGACATTTGAAAGTATTTGAAAAACTTAGTACTGAAAAAATACGAATGTGACTTTAAAGAAAGGAAAAAAAAGAAATTCACCACACTTCCCCTGTAGCAGTCTTAAAGCGTTTCAGCTAAGACAGATTTATTGATACCAGGTATTTCTTCTAAGGTATTTGAATGCAGTTTCCCAGTAAAGGTAAAACTCTGGATTTTTTTGAAACGAGGAGAGATAAGTATTTATTTTGTTCTCGCATCAAAAGGTTTTGAGTCTTACTTTCCAGGCTTGCGTTAGCATGAAATCTTTTCTATCAGATGCTTGCGGGTTTATAGGCTTTTGCCTCGCTTTGGGAAAGCTATTGAGCGCTGCCTTTCTCTTCTCTGAGTGAACTCTATATCTGGATGTAGGGGGGTGTGAAACTGTCATGGTAGTTAGCATTTTTTTTTTTTTTTTCCCCAGCCCAAACCTTTCTTCATCTATCTAGTTTTTTTATAAGGTCACTGGGATACTGTGGTGATAGGTGACCTTATAAAAATCATATGAGTGCAGAAGGCTGTGTTATATAGTAAGAATGTTGAACACTGTTTCCAGATGTTACTTTAAACAGGTGATCAGAGCCCAAGGAAGAATCACACGTGAAAATGTTAGGGTAAATACACTGTTTACACAAGCTGCTCTTTTAAAGCAGAAGGAAAAGGAAGCTAAAATGGCATTGCAACTGTTTTGTTAGCCCTTGTAAAACAAAGAGGAGGGGGAAAGGTAAAAGAATGAGGCTTTAAAATGTAGCAGTGCTCCAGAGTTATTGAGTAGAAGAAGGAATCTCAAAGGCAGAAAATTCAAACGATCACGAAAAGATCGTTTTGCCTTCCGTATGATCAATGCACAATAGTTTCTTGCAGCCTCATGCTTTATCTACTCTATTTCTTCATTTTCTCGCTTATCAGAATTATTTCTCTGTTGGATAGGTTTCATTCTCAGTAAAAGTTATCTTAATATTTAGCTTACTACCTTCATTTTATATTATTCTGCTTGCTTGCAGATTCATCTCTCTCTACCCTGCTAAATAAAGATTTTATTCCTCAAGATCTCTAATCTTCAGATATTCATAAATGAGTAAATTCCTCTATAGTTTTTGTTCAGTCATGTCGTGGTAGTCTGTTGTCATGAAATAAGGCTCGTCTCTGGATAGCCTGTTTTTCATAATGGTTCTGGTAACGGTGGCTAGGATTGGGGCAGTTGTCGGTTATATCAGGTTGATGTAGGGTGCATGATCAGCTCCTGCGCTTGGCCAGGGTGAAGTTTGCTGCTAAAATATCTACCTTATTCTGTGTTGCTTTGGATGTCTTCGACATGCAGAAAGTGTACGTGCTACAGGCTCTGCTGGCTGAGGGGTCTCCTCCGCGGAGATAATCATCTCTTGTCAGAGATTAAGGCCAAGGTTAAGGGACTGTTATTAGGGCTTCCTTTGCTTCAAAGAATAAAAAATGATGAAACTGAGAGAAAATTCCTTTTTTGTCAGTTAACTTTCGAACGTTTTTGTACATGGATTCTTCTCAGTGTGGCTGCCATTAATGCAGCATTATGGGGATCAGCACATTGGTATTAGGCATATATATATTAAAGTTGCATATCTGCTCTATTTAGTTTTGATTAATTTAAACAGAAAATTATGTGGATAGCAGCGTAACAATACTTAGCATTTCTGTAGCATTCTATTTATGAAATATTTTGTAATGTCACTAATTAAGGACCATGCTACTTCTTAGAAGTTGATTAAAAATATATAATCTTTTTTTTTTAAATGAGAGGATTGCCCTACATTTTTTTAATGGTCTGCGTTGGATGTGTTGGTTTATGAGTAACCCAGTTTAAATTCCTGCAAGGATTGAATTTGCAAAATGCTGATGCTATATAACTCTCAACTGTTTGGGAGTTCAGTAACCTTGAAATTCAGGCCGTGAGTTTTCCATCACTGGATATCCCAAATCAAAACCTTAAAAAAATTAAGTAGCATGGAATTAGTTTCTTTGTAAAAAGGACTTTGACTGTAATTCACTGTAAACGCCTAGGTCTACAGGAAAGGGCAAAGTTAGGATTGCAATTATTGAGCATTTCATCTATAATATCATGTTTTAATATAGAAACATGATTTTTTTGTGTGCTCAGATGAAGAGTGTGCCTTCTGAGGTTGATTGGTCAAAGCTGCCATGGTTTTTGCTTGCAGTAGTGCTTAAATGATTGCTGCTTTACAAACAGAAAGAACAAATGCAATGTTTGCTACAAAAAATCTTATAATCTATATGCTGTGTATTCAGCCAAAGTTGCAAAACAAGGAGAAACTGTTCAAACTGTTCCTTTCACACAGTAATAAAAGAAGAAACAAATTTTGCAGCATATTAAATGAGTGATTTTAGACTCTGTTATATTTGCATATTCTAGTAGTCCCTTCTTAATGGTAAACATTTTCACTCAATGGTAAATCAAAATTGCTTTTTGTCAATTACTCTGTATAACCACTATCTTCATGAAATGACTATGGCCTGAATTACACTGTTTTCTTTATGGAACTCATGCAGTGACTATTATCATCAGGTCAGGCATTTCGTGGCATCTGATGACCATCTGGAACCATTGAGGCCATAAGTATCTTTGAAGAATAGCCAAACTAAAATTCATTATTGATGCTACAAGCTGTCATAATCGCTTGAAATAAAAAAGTATATTTTTGTTTCCTTCTCTTAGACCTCCAGTGCCTCATGCAGCCAAGTTGCTGTTGGTGTTATAATGTTTACTCTGTATGCCTGTATAGCATGTGGAAAAATAAAAATGTAGGACGCCGCCTTCTTGTGTTCAGCATTGCAGTAAATTTGCAATGGACTACGTCCCATGAACATCATTACTGCATGAAGCAGTAGGTGGTAGGTTCCTCGTACGGCGCTAACCCAAGGGTGGTAATGATTCCGTTCGTGGCATAGTTGGCATTAATGGCTCTCCGGCAGACCGGGGACCAGTAAGCGCGAGTGCTCGTCACAGAGGCCACAGATGTACATTCTGCACAGCACACTGTTTATTGTGAACAAGATTCTTAGTACTGCATAAAAAATAAAGGCTCCGTTCAGCACTTGCTGGTTTTGGCTAGCAGACAAATTTTTGTTCCGAACTTTAACAAATTGTTTTTTCAACAGGAATCAGGAAGCTCAGTCCAACACTGTATTTCCCTGGGCCTTACTTGCTTTATCTATATCACAGGAGCAGGAAGGGGATATCTTATACCCAAATTAACTCTTGTATTTTTTGTGTGGTTAAGATGATGGGTGAGATTGCTTACTGCATTTCTGAGGAGGTTGTTGCTTTTCTCAGACCTTCTGTCAGGCAGAACAGATCATCTCAGCAGCCTTTGCAGTGGGGAAGAGATCCTGTTTATCTGTTCTGCTATCGGTCAAATATTAGCTGCCCCCAAACACCTGAAAGGTTTGTTTTCCGGGTAGCCTGTGGAGTTTGGCGTCATTTGAGGTTTGCTTCTTTTTTGCTTGCTATGTTTCTTTGTCATGCAGACCTATTTTTACTCGGTGCGTAGATCCCAATATGATCTAGTGGGAATCCTGAGGACTGCGTTTAATGCTTGAGTTCGGCATCATGGGTTTGTTAGTCCTAGTAGGAGTGACATAGCTGTTGTTTGCTTGCTGAACCATGGTTCAAACTTCCGGGCTGTTTCAAACGCAATTGACTATGTTCAGCTGTTGCACTAATAATTTATTGTGGGATACGTGTGGTGAAAAATGTGTCTGAATTGGATGTACGGGTACAGAATTTGTATAGGTATTCATATATGACAATAACTAATATAGTTCAAGTATCAGAAAAGGCATGACAAATTTAGAACTTCCACTTTCTGCTTCTCAGTGTGATGTCCAGTGCCATAAAACTTGACATTATTTTTAATAAAGAGATTTCGGTTTTGAATTAGTATGGTTTTGGCACTATGACTGCAGTAAGTAGGCAAGGACTTGCTCTTTTTTTGTGCTAAGTAGCCTTTCATCTTCCTGAATTTAAGGGGCCTTGAGGGCTGCTAGGACTGATCCTAAGTGAGCACTTTTATTAGAAATCTACTTCTGCGAAGTGCTGAAAGTCTTCTGTTCCCTCTGAAAGCTCCTGAGGTTGCTAGGCATCTCAAAGGGTTAGTGGATATCACAGCTTGCTTAGCACATGGTAGTGCATATGTCATTTGCAATCTTGGAGTAGAACAGACTTTCAGTGCTGTCACTATAGATTTTTCTGGGTGTTTTTTAGGGTTGTTTTGTGGTGCCTGGAATGCTGGCCCATCCTGTCTGAAATGGTAACGTTCTGTGGGTTGTGATTGATGGAGCCAGCAAAGGAGATCACCACAGCTCTGGAAAGAGGAAAGACTTGAGATTTTGGGATAGTAACAATAAAAACACATGATCTCTGAACATTTAGTTGGAAACCTCCCCAGAACATCAAGCCGCACTGGTTGAGGCAATGTGACAGTAATAACCTATCTTAATTTTCTTAACCAGCTTTGTTAGGGCCTTGTTCCTTTAATGCTTCTAGTTATAATACGTACATTCCCACATACTGTGTGCAATGCCAATAGTGTATACAGGACGCACTTACCACAAAAGAAGCGTATCCCAGAGCCTCAGGGCATTAAAGTGCCCTTTTGTTCATGTAACCTATGGCAGAACTGCTCACAGGGTGACACGCTCTGCTGTGTGTCACCTTATTGCTTTATTATTAGCCTTCGTAAAGGTCAGGCGGGCCTGACTCGGATGCATGGAGAAAGCAATGCTGTGCAAAGTTCCTTTTCTTCTTTTCCTCTCTACAGGAGGACCTGCATATTTTCCTGAAGTCTGCAAGAGTATTTTTGATATCGTGGAAAGCGGAGAACTGTTTTCAATTCCCATTGCGGTAATCAATGAGATGTAAAATTGCGGCAGTTCCAGGCTGCCTAGAGCCTCTCCTGACAAACCTCGTTCGGTTTGTCAGAATGCATAAAGCACTCATAAGACCGTAGCATTAGCTCTATTTCTCTCCGATGCGACTGAACACGGAAAGAAAACAGCTCTTAAGGAGACATTTTCATTTGTTTAAATAACCCTGCCATGGCTGCAGTGCAGCAAAAGCTTTCTGTGATATGTGGATTTGTTAGGATGGGCATAGGAGCCATTACTTGGACGTATGATAAAAAAATCAGTAAACCTGCTAGTAAACCTAGCTCAATAATTGCTTTGTTTTGGCTATTTCCATGATTTATAGGAGAAGGCCAGTAGAGGACCCTTCCATAGTCTGCATGTTTTACTTGTGGTTATTCCGGAAATTCATGTTTGTTGCCATGCTGCTTTCCATGATCGTATGAATTTTTCTGAAGCTACAATATTGCACTTGCATCCTCCTTTTGCAAAAGCAGAGAAATGTTTCACTTAGAGTAACATAAATCCTTTGGATTGAAGCAGCTCTGGGCCTTTGAAAGTAGTAAGCACTCAGGAATCAATTGCTTTGGAAACACAGATAAATATGTTAATTACCTAGTGTTTTAGAAATTGTTATACAGCATGTATTTAGGAGAAGGAAACTCTAAGTACGGTATGTTTTGAAAGTATGCAAAGAATGGCATTTTTCAAGGAGTATGTGGTTTAGCCCCAGAATAGTTTCCTATGGGAGTCATTTTGGATAGGATGATTGGGCTGCTTATGGCATTAGGAATGGACCATAAGCTGCTTGTCTCTATGCCTCTTATGTAGGTAACTAAGTTACCACTTATCACTTCTATGGATGCATTTATAAAATGTTCTGTTCCATTGCTGTTACAGCTAGAGAAAACATGGGTTTTGTATAGTGGCATTTCCCTTGGCTACCTCAGCTAGTGAGCAGAAAATAATAGATGAATGTTTGTAAATGAAGTATTCTTTCTCTGCACTGGCTATTGGTTATTCTTTTAGCGTGTAAACTGTGGACATTGCCAGTTTCTTTTTAGGGCTCCTTTCCACAATTATAAGTCCATTTTCTTTAATTGGCTTAATGTTGTTTTTTAATATTAATCAAAAGGCTACCGGATTGCTATTTCCAAGCTTTCATGAATCAGCTTTTCTGTCAACAGCAGAAATTATTAGTCCTGAGATTCATTTAAAATTGGGATTATTTTTTAATTTAGGATACGTTTTTCAAGTATTCCAGGTATTTTCTCCAACTAGCAATTCATCAGGTAATGAACTTTCAACCAGTGACCTGCTTGCGTGATCTGCGTTTATGGTAGTGCAAACGTCGGAGGTGTCACAATGACATGTGAGCTCTGTCAGCAGCAGAGATGGAGAGCTGGTTGTGTTGAAATGACTCTTCTGTGTGGTTCATGTGGTTCAGATCTCACCAGGGGTCTGGACCCCACAAGTGGTTTATTAGGGAAAAAGTCTCAAATGCTCTGAGGAGGAGGAGAAGTCTGAAATTCTTCCAGGGGGAAGACTTTAATATTCCTCTTGAGCATGAAAACCACATCTCAGACAAAGATGTTCTAATGTGTCACAGTGGTTGGTTTGTCTGAACTTCCACTTCTGAACTCTGATTGTAGCATATTTTGTTGGTTTTGTGTTTGTGAGTAGTTTTTAATTGTTCGGGTACAAAAATCTGTTTCCCAAGTTGAAACTTGACCTCATTATACGAGACCTTATAAAAGGAGTAAGTTTTATACATGGAGAACATTTGAAGGAAGGCGAGAAGTCATGTTTTTATCTGTTTCACTTTTTTTAGTGATAGTTTTATAACAGAAATCCTGAAGCATTTTCAAATTCATTCTTTATCCCTTGCTGAAATTTTGCTGAATATAGTCTGTAATTTTAATCTGTGCTTTGAATAGTTTGGAAAACTCACTTTTTAATTTTTTTTTTTTTTTTTTATTCTTGGAAGTATTTGCTTTTTTTGGTGGATTTTGTACGACACCAGTTAAGGATCCTTCCAAGTTAACCAGGATAACCTTATCTTGGAAGTATATCACCAGCAAGGATATGATACTATATTGCATTCTGTGTTCAGTCTAGCTACTGTAATTTTGGAGCTTCTCTGAACTCTGCACTTCAATGCAGCTGTTAAATGTAAGAACAAAACATAGTCCAGAATTTGTTTTAGATTGTGTTCTGAACTCTTGTCACCCGATCTTGTAGTCATTCCTTTTGAATTGAAAGAGTGATGAATTTTGCATGAAAATTGAAAGGATGATGAAGTTTATAACCTGTAATCATTTAGACAGTGTTTGCAACATGAGTCTTCTTAGGTGGTTAAAAACATTGAAGATGACAGGTTCAATGTGATCTTCTCTGCACCCTCCTACAAGTATGGCTAGGCAACCAACTAAGAATAAGAAGCAGTGTTTTCTTGTACCCTAGGTTTAATCTGAGCTTGCATCTTTCCTTGAAGTCTGTTGAAAGGGTATTCATACATTGAGCCTGTTGTTAAGCCGAACATACTGGAGAAAATACCAAAATACTAATCAATATATTTTATCTGTAGGTATTTGGAGGTTTTTGAAATACTCACAGTCACAAAGTCTAATGTAGACTATAAAGATGATAACTCATTTCCAGACACAATTACTTGAAAAAATATTTAAATCACCAGATTATTTTCAGAATAAGAGCAATGGTGCTCCTTGTCTTTTAAATACTACCCTCTTTCCCTAGGACGTGTGGATATCACAGACATTTAAGTATATTAAGCAGAATCTTCATGGCTCATTAGGCATTAGTCTGGATCTGACAGAGTAGACTAAATATATGTGCAGAGCAAAAACAGGAAGAAACAAAATCAGGGCATTCCTGCAAGCATCACACTTCTTCATTGGAGACTGAAGGAAAGTGAGGCTTTAAATGCAGATGCAGCATTCATTCCCAGAGCTGTAGTTATTACTGCAGATGGTAAAAATCTGAACCAGATATCCAACTTGCAAAACCTGAGCCTTTATAAGGCCTCCCAGTTGCGAACTTTACTCGATTCCAAACTTAAAATCTGCCCACATTTTAGGGCACTGCATTTTCTGGAGAGCAAAATTTTACAAGTTGAACCTAGATATCTTAATGATGGCCCACAGAGCTGGGCAGATACCAAAGGCAGTGTTTTTAAAAATGTCATCTCTGCCTTTGGCTATGCTTGTGCCGTTTTCTGTCAGCCTGTCGCATTATGCTTGTGTGAGTACCAATTTTTGCACAGCTGGGGTGTTGATCTGGAACTGGTAATATTATTCTCATCACAATAGTCAGAATAGCAGGAATAAAGCAAATGTCCCTGGTAGAGAAGAAGCACCCGTTCTCTTTTTACTACTCTGAGGGAACAGGACTAATTTTAAATTGGAGGTCATTTCCAAATAATGTCCTCCTTAGAGGACAGGAAAAGATTTTGAAATACTTTCCAGGACTGAAATCCCACCTTCTTTTCCCAGAGACCTTCAAAGACTAATAATTCATTCTGCGTATTTCCATTTGATAAAGCTAGGTCATCTATTCTGAACCACGAAAATTGTACTGTATAACCTAGATGACCAATCATACGTAATCAATCTGGAAATATATAAGTTTTCATTATTTAAGTTTTATTTATTTTGGGAAAATGATTGAAAATCATTATTAGGTAAGCAGGCCATTGTTTTATTAACAACTGACAGACAGGAGAATAATAAATAATTTTGAACTCCTTTACTGTGTGGTAGTGGCCTCAGCAGTTGTAGTAGCAAACTGAATGAAAGTCTTTTGATCTTTAATCTCTCTGCTCTGATTGCTTTGTGTCCTTTTTCAGCTGATTTCTTCTCTGTTCTTTGGCAGGCAGCAGTGCTTTGCACATCCCCGTAACACAAGCCTCGCTCATGGCTCTTCAGCACGACAGAGGCAGTATCAGTTATGCATCAGTCTGTGCTCCACCGTCTCCACCTTATATTCACCTCTTTTCATATAAACTTATAAATTAGTTTATGTGTAATATATGCAAATAGCTAGTGACACATTGTTGATGTTCTTAACAGTGCTTTTCCTGAGCGCAATCTGGTATTTTCCAACTTGCAAGTGTTTATTAGAAAAAGGCAACACGCTCTATCTGTTTTAACAAATAGATTATAAAAATATAATAGAAAAACCCATTTGAAACATGAGTTAGTTATACCTTTTTTGCAATCTCTGAACTGAACATTGTGCATATCACATGGTATATTCTGTGTATTGCATGTGATGATGTATTGATAGCATGGTAAATTGCCATAAAGATTGAAAATGAGATTTTAGTTCTATTAAGCCTAATACAGATTTTATTCAAAACCAATATCTGAGCAGTTTAATACCTGAGGTTAATACTATTAAGTGGAGCTTAACACTTCATTAACGTTCTTATTAAAATTTTTATTTTGCCACAGATTTACATATTGCTTTGCAAATGTAGAATAAAATATGCTCCCTGCTGGAAAATGACTGTAATGTCTTAAAAGAAAAATATGGTTTTTGTGCTCTGTGGTAAGCACGTGACCAATTTAGCAAGAATTCATACCATCATTTGAGTAGGTGTGTTTTATAATGAGATGTACTTTTGTGTATGAACATCACTCCCTCTGTTGGGTGGAACTGGAGTTACTCAAGAAACTGTAATTCCACCAGATCAACGAAAACACATTTACTTTTAGAGCTTAGCAGTCTGAGCTTAGCTTGCCACTCCTATTCATTTCTGAGTGAGTTCTTTTGTGCAGAATAATGATTATCATCAAATTCCTAGGTGGCCAAATGATTCATTAAATGTATCTTAATTAAACAGTAAGCTATCAACTGAAGTTTTATTATTCTTGATAAATTGGACTCCACTGTTTATTTTGGTTTGGCAAAAGCACAAATATTTAGTTATTTTTCTTCAGCACCTCCTGAATGCAGTTCATTACTATCCTCTTGTTTGAGAACTGTAGAATGTTATGAGTTTCTGCGGAGACTTCCCTTTGGGATTATTCTCACAGGCATAACAATGATGTGTAGCTCTGCACATAAAATATAAGACGAATCATGTTCTTCATATCCTTATGAAGGAAGTCTGACAGCTGACAGCTAAAAACTAGGCATCTCCGAAAAATCTTCCTCCTTGATACCTCAGGGAAGTTTTTTTTTCCTGAGCGGAACAGGAGCAAGAGACGTTGCCTTCTTTTGCAATTCTTTGAGGGTATGAAGGGCAGAAAATAGATTAAATAGTGGGGTCCATCTTTTCCATCTTTAATATACTTGCAACTCTGAATATTATTGCCTTTGGAAATGTTTTCTGAGTAGGCGCTGTCCACGTGAAGGAAGGCGTGTGGGCATCCTCTAGCTTCCATTAAGGTTTGGCTCCCCTGTATTGTGTTGAAGCTGTTCTTCAGATATCCGTTTCAAAGTAACGGTTGAATCTTCTACCTACTAGGCATTAAGTAGGTAAAAGATTTCAAAAATGATGAGATAAGCAGGATGTAAAACAGTATTTCAAGAAAATGGGATCACTTTACTTGCTTTATTTCTTTTTAATAATTTTGCTTTTGAAAAACAGCATTTTTGTTTATTAAAAAAAAAAAAAAAAAGCTCTTATAACATGATTAGAATAGGGCTCTGGAACTTGGTAAGTTTTTTTTCTGACTTCTTTCTGTAGCTTTTATTCTTTTCAAGCCTGCCATCTTCCTTTTTTTGTGAAGCATTTTGGCTACTGCTTTGGTGACCCTACATTAGGGTATGTCAAAATTCCTCAGGAGTTTTACTAAGCAGAAAGCATATCAGATCCCTTGCAGGGAGAGGAAACCCATATGTAAAATTAATAATGCATCTAAAAAATATAGAGAGAGTTCAGTAGCACTTATCCTAGTGCTTTGTAGTCAACATGAGCAAATGTGGTTTTCACCAAAATTAACTTTTTTTCTTGTCTGTCCTGCTCTCTTTCTTTAATTTCAGCCACACTGAATTTAGCAATTGATGAAGTTGGCACTAATTTATTTCTTTTACTGCATTTAAAATGCTAGGCAACACTATGGAATGTTCTTCAATCTCTTTTCTTTCTGTCTGTGAATGTCACACTGTGTTGTACAAACACAGCAGGGATAAAAGCTAACACAAATGCATATTTGTGTCTACAGCACAAAAATGTGTATTAATAGATGAACAAAACAGGTCAGATCTTTCATACTAAAAACTAAATTAAACAGCCATTTGTCAGAAAAGTATCAGGAGACTCTTACTAGTAGTTAATAGAACTGATCAGAAAATGGGAGGGCTATTGGCAGGGGGAAATATTTTTAATGCCATTTTTGTGTTTACAATACACAGACACAGACTCACTTATTAAAAAGATACCAGCCTTGTTTTTCACACTGCACTGTTGCTCTAAAATGAATCACTGCAATCAGCTTTCTGTTAGTTAGGCTGAATACAGCAAATAGTCTGGAAGACTGGTTCAACACAGATTAACTAGTTTATTGATTAGGTGTACAAAAACATTTCCAATCAATAGTAGGAAGTATATGAATGAATTGCCTTTCTGTAGCAGATAGCACAGAAAAAGCTTGACATTAGACTTTGGAAATTTGGATTTATACCTTGACTTGTTTTGGAGACAGCACTATGTAGAATTACCTAATCTCCATCTGCTTAAATCAAATGCAGAAGTATAAAAATATCAGCATACCAGACTTGCAACTATTCTTTGTTTTGTTTCCATCTGCCATTCTTAAGAGAGGAAAAAGCAGCAGCACAGAATACTCAGGACGTAAAGGTCTGATATAGGAGAATAGCCTTACTCAGGATTTCACTGGGCTAAAGATCAGGAAAAAAATCTATTTAGGACCTGCCATAAATGGTCATGGATTAGTTTGGCCAATTCCTTAGTGTAGAAAAGTTCTGTTCCACTAAGCATATAAAATCAAATCGAATTGTGGAATAGCAGAATATTATCAACAACTGAGAGGAATAAAAACTGGCAAGAGCACCTTTTCAAATCATCAAGAAACACTGGGAGCCCGTTTCACTGCACAGTGATTCAGCAGTTATTCAGAGGTGAGGTTTAACGTGACTTCTGCATACTGGTAATACAAAATGGGTATAAAGATTAATTTCTTTAAGAAAATATATGGAGCAGCACTTTCTCTCTGTACCCTCTGAGACTGTTGAAAGTCCTGTGTGGACGCAGCACATAGCAGTTTTTTTCTATTTTATTAACTTTGCCCTCACTGTTACCTAACATATCAAAACCCAGCGCTCACACGAATTTTGCTGAAAACACAGGAGCGTTTCACATTCATAAATGAAAGCACCTAATGCTATTTAAGATACCCTAGAGTGACCAGAACTTCCACAGTGGTAGGCAGATATGCCATGGGACCTACCAACTCAGTGCCAAACATGGTACTTTGGAGTATGTAAAATAGTCGCTTTTCTTTTGGCAGGTGAGCCCCACTCTAATAAATGCCATTTATTATGGCATTGTGGCAGAACAGGTAGGAGGTATTTTTCTTCCTTTGGCTGCAGCTTTTTATTATTTCATATACTTGCCATTTTTAAAAAATACTGTTTTACGGTACGTTTAAAAAACTGTTTTGAGAACAATGCTTGATTACAACTTCTGTGAGTTACTATTGCCATAATAATTAAAAAAAATAGAAAAAGAAGTTGAGCCAAATTTTGATCTCAGTTAGACTAGCATTAATCTGAATTAAAATCAATATACTTGGTGTGAGGAACAGAGCATTGGAATAAAACTATTGTTTGCATTCTAAAAGTATCTTGTGGTCCTTCTCAATGGAGAGTGATTAAAAGATAGATTAGGCTTGCATATTAATAAGTTTTTCTTTCACCTTTTTTTTTATAACAAAGCTTCATTTTCCTCATGATATCTTTTGTCAGAACCTTCTTAAAACTACATCTTGTTCCAGTTTGTATCCTGAAAACAGCCAGTTGCATCTCTCTTCTTCTGAGGTACAGAGGAAGGGAGGAAGATAGCAAAAATCAATCTTTTTGATATGTCTCTTTTGTCTCTCTCTTTTTTTTTTTTTTGGACCATAAATGCCTGGCAGGTGAGATTTTTACAGTATGCATATCTTAGATTACATATATAAACCTAATTATAGTCTTCAGAAATTAGAATGAGACTGCCTCCAACTGACTTTTCTGTTTGTCTCAAGAGACCTCTTTCCCTAGTTTTTGCTGGTTTCCAGATGATTTCCTCTGATAGCTGCCTTGGCACAATTCCCATTTTCTTCATTCTATGGAAAAGCTCCTTATACAATATTATATAAGAGTGCATAAAGAATCTCTTCCGTTTCTATTATCAGTTTACACGATCATTTACAGCAGACAGCTCAGTAAACTAAATGAGCAAAATAGACAAATAAGTCTGTGCTTCTGTTACTCTTCGTTTGGAGGTTTATTTCCAGGAAGATTGGCTTAAAATTGACACATATGAAACTGAATTAAAATTGAAGCATATGAAAACATGTTCATACTTTGCAAAGGTGGAAGATATCAGCTACTCAGTATTTGCTTTAATAATGGCTTCTGTGAAAGAATGAACATAAATATTGGCAAATTGTTTATCAATAAGCAATTACTTTATTATGGATTAGAATTATTTGTATTACAGTAACTCCCAAGAGTACAAATTGTGGATTTTGCTGAAAACTACAAACTTTTGTAATCTCATGGAACAGCAGAGACAAAGAAACTTAGAAAACTGTTTACAGTGAACCCGTGAATAGAGAAAAGAAATCTCCAGTCTCTGTTTTTTGCCCATAATTCCCAGGTTTAATGAATCCTTTTTCACGGCTGTTTCAATTTTCAGCCATGTTTTTGCTCTTTGTAAGTGCCTGGTTGGTTTTCAGCCATTTTCTATATCATCTGTTTAGTTGTTTATATTATATTTTATTGGGCACTGATATCATCCAATATAATTTCTGTTTTTTTTGTTGCAACATTAAGGAGGTTTAAAAAATTACTTCCTTCCCTCTGTTAAACTGGGAGTAAATGAACATTGATGCCTAAACGCATGTGAACACCAGTATTTACAAGCAGTTTCATAATCCCGCAATTGTCGTGGTCTTAGCAGACTGTGAGTGAAAGCAACTGAATGTAATCACTTTTTTTTTTGTTCGAAGAAAACACGATGAATTTTCTTCTGCGATTAAGTTACTTCAACAGTATGAACAATGTAAAACATCAGTTAGTCATGTTTCAGGGTGGTTTGGTTCCATCCAGAAGTAGGTGAATATTTTGCCATATGAACTCAGGATTCGAAACAGTGAGGCGCAAAAGCCACCTCAGTGCCGTGTGAGCCACAAGCTCTGGATGCCTTAACCTGAAGAGCCAGCTAGGCTTAGGACACATCTTTGACCTTCACTCTCTCTCTTGTTTCTCCCCTGCCCTTTTCTCCTTATTGGAGGGAAGGCGTGTGTTGATCAGGCAGTAAATTGAGCCAGTGGTATTTGGAAGATGGTATTTGACTACAGTTGGCCAGAAAAAAAGTGAGTATTTTCTTCTGTGGTGTTAAAGAGAAGATTTCCTGTGCAATCCTCTGTTTTGAAATAATAAATAAAAAAGACCTGGCTAAATAAGCCCTTTGAAGAGAAACTGATGACATCCCTGTTTCCTGTATCTCATTTTGGAAACAATAAGTCTTTTTTTTTTCTGACCCAGGAAAGACATTCGACATTCACTTTCAAGCTACCCATTATAATTAGTAGTCCTATCTCCTTCCAGACCATCCTGCTTTGAGTCACAGGCACAGCAGGAGATCAGAGTTTTAATCTCCATTTCTCCCCAGTACTCAGATGATGTAGGAACTGCTAGTGACTCAGTACAGCAGCAGAAACTCTGCCTCTTGTTACATCAAAGCTCCAGGCTTCAGGAAAACAGGAGCTTTACATAAACACCTAGCATTTCAGAATGAAAAAGCTTATCAAAGAATCAATCATCAGGAAGGGCAAAAAATATTGGTGCCCATTACAGCAGGAGCTTCCTGCAGAGACTAAGCTTTTGTCTCATGGAAATCAGGGTTTTTAAGCAATTTCAAAGAGGTAGGTACGTCTCGCTGTAAGCCCAAGGATTGTGTTCTTCACTGAGGTGAGATGTTTGGAGTCCGTTGTTAAAAGGAAGGAACAGACAGTTTTTTGTTTCTCTGCCTTATAGGCATTCTCATAAATAAATATATAAATGCAAACTCTCCAGAATTAGTATAGACTAAGAGCTCTGAGGAGGTTGCTAGGCAGCCGAGGCCAAAGGAATCGAAAGCAGGAATGTCTTTGCAGAACAGAATCCGTGACTTATGGAGTCACCATTTACTCAATTGTCTTTTGTCATAAAGAAGGGAGTGTAGAATTTATTCCTTTTTAGTAAATGAGCAATGATTTTAAAAGATCTGAACTAAAAGACCAAATGATCAATCTTGTGTCTCATTCTCATTAGGGTTTTCAAGAAATGAAATGATATACATGACTGTTATTTTTAATGCTTATATATTAATTGATTTAAGTGGGAATTTGATAGGTATAAGTTCTGGACTGTATCTTAAAAACAATTTAGCAGAGTAATTAATTTTAAAACTTTTCGCCGACTTTCATTTATTGCTTCCACGTGCATTTAAGACTATAAATGAAGGAAGGTCCCAGTGCCAGAAGACGTACATTGTTTTCAGAAAGTGTCTATGTTATTTCAGCATTTTGTATCAGCATACCCTATATGTATAAGGAAGTCACTCATTATAGAAGAATAGTAGTAGCACAAAGAACCTTCTTTTATTGCTAAACATGAAAAAATTCAGCAGTGCTTCCAACAGGCAAGGATTTCATATACAAGATTAGGTACTCACATTATTGACTAATTGCTGTCATTGAAATTTCTCCTTATATTTTACATCTTCAAGTCTTCCTGAAATTAATTGTGCCTCCAGCAGTTGCATTATACACATGAGTATGTTGAAGGAATAGAACAATCCTACAACTCTCCTCCCTACTTAGCTAGTGTAATGAGAGCCCTTCCATATTCTGTTTTAATCTACATTAATTTTTTTCTCCCACTGTCTTAAAATTATGGGTTCAGAAGATTTTATTGATGCACCACAGCTTTTCAATATTTGTTTCTTCCACAGGGTGGATGCTCTAGGGGGTCCAAACAGCTCTGTGGAACAGTCTCCAATGGACTAGTAGGATGAGAAGGTCCAGGAGTAGTTTGGGAAACAAGGAGAAACATCACCTCTCCAGACGGTAAATCTGCAGAAAGGTAATTCATCCTGGGATACTGCTACACGATTTGTGCTTTGGCCTCTGGGGATATTTATTATGGAGGAAGTATGTGACACAAAACTATTAGGGAATGGGAGCACCTATCTTGGATATTGTATAGGCTCTGAGTATTCATAGTGAGTCTTCCCAAAAGCTTTCAAGAGCTTCTCAGAGCAGTGGGTTTCAACTGCCTTCCCTCTGTTAGGGAGAGTTTGGAAGATTTTACAGGCTGTTTTTTTTTTCCCTCCTGGGGTCCTCTTAGAGAATACAAATCAAAAGACTGCAGTAACATTTCAAGAACTTAGAATTTATGAAAATACCAGCATATCAGCCATATAACAATTTAGCATAATGAATTGTTGTTTCACAGGGAGATTTAAAGACTTTAATTGTATCTGTAAATAATCTTGCTTGATGGGCCTATTTCAATCTTGTCTTCCAGGCTTAGCTATTGTGTTTGTGGAAACTCTTTTTCTCATTTGAAGCCATGACTATGGATTTTTTTTTTTTTTTTTTTAACATTTCAGAAATTCAAGATCTGTAGCCTCTCAGCACAGCCCTAATGCTTTTCCCTTCATATTAAGTCCCAATCAGTGAGCATTAAGTTTCTTTCCTGTCCCAAAAGCATAGCTATATGGTATACTTCTGAGGCTAGTTAACTTTCAATATGTCCATGCCATGTACATATTTATTGGTCCTCAGCTAAAATTAGGTTTGCTGAACAGTTTTTGTGCAGTCATCCTAAACCAATCATTTCCCTTGATACTTTAGAAAATGTCTGACAAGCTGACTTGCTCCATTTATTAATGTGCCTTAATACATGCAGCGAGTAAAAATATTAACAATGGAAAATCATGCTGGTGGAAAATGAAATAGAATTTTTGATGCAGCAGTTATCATAAGGATCTATTCCCACATCTCATGAGACACCCTAAAAGCACAGAGCATCTTTAAATTAGGAAGCTTTTTCCTTTGCTCGGGGGCAGAGATGGTTTGGCCGGTTGAGCAATAGGTTAGGCTTTGAAAAGACTGGGAAGTACCTTCATTCGTGATGCTGGTGAGCTCCCTTCAGGTCCCTGGCATCCATTAATTAAAGCCATTCAGAGATTCTGCTGCTGCGATTCACAAATTGTTCCCCTGCTTCTCCGGGCTTGGCATCGGCAGGAAAACAGGCCAATCTGCAGTCACATCACATGTCTGCGCGTTGTATTGCTGTGTAACCTGTAGCTGTAGCCGGGAGTGGGAGTCTAGCGCCCCTCTCTCTGAAAGGATCAGAGAATCCTTTATTACCCGAGAGAAATGACAAAAGTATTTCCAAAAGGATATATGAAAGTGATTGTAGGCGTAGGTCTTGCCTCTTGCATTTATAAGGTAGTCATAATTCTATAATATATAAAAAAAAACTATAGTCCAACTTTCAAGACTCTTCTGCTCGAAGTTGTTGGTAATCAATGCAGAATAGATTCTCAAGAACTAATTTGGTTTTCTACTGTGTAGAAGAAATGAGTTCCAAAGCCTTTTGTTTATGAAATTCCAGTAGTCTTTAAAAAATTGCATCAGTTAGTTTTATGTAATTCAGTGTGAGCAAAAGAAAATAATAGCTTACTTATGGCTGGAACCGCTCTAAGATCCAACCATGTGATGGGGTTTCAGTCCCTAGCTCTGTTTCAGATGGGCCTTTTCCTACCTATAAAGTGGCAGACTGTCATGGGAGTTTTGTAGTGTTACTTTGTTGATGCTTTCGTTGATGCTTTAGAGACCCGCCTAGATGCTAGGCTGTGCACTGGGCAAAGAAGTTATAAAATGAAATTAGGTGAGATGATATTGTGATCTCTTTAGCTACAGCATGTATATATAAAGTTGAAACTTCCCAGCAGAGGATACATAAAGAAGTTACTGAATGGATTTCTGCTTCAGTCTCTGCTTCACCATTTAAACTGTGTTTCATATGGCATGTCATTGGAAATGTTATTTGGACTGAGGGAAGGGGAAGGAAATAATGTTGTTTTCATATAACTTGAGATCTTCATGATAAAAGATAATTTCTATTTTCAGCAAGGGTTTTTTTTGTGTGTGTGTGCGTGTGTGTGGATTCTGACAATATTGATGTGATATCTCTACTAAATACATATTCTTGAATTCTTACCAGATTCTGTTCCTGGTTGGAACCATTTAAATTTCACATTAGTTCAGCATGTGAACCTTCCACAGGCTATTTCTGTATATTTCTTTGACTGCTCGATTTGGTCTAGGTATCTGCATTACAGTGTTCTGTTTTTGTGTGATAAATATTTGGTTTTAGAGTGTTTTAAGATGAAGAGTCCTATACTTTATATATGTGGCAGTCACTGTGCTCCTACCAAGGTATTGGTAGTAAATGTATAGTTGGTTTTGCTGTTTGTTTTGTTACAGCAAAGGAAGCAGTTGAGTTCCATGATTTTTGAAGTCTTTATGAAAGTTTTTTTTTTTCCCTCTTAAAAAGTGGCAATCAGGGTCACGCAACCTCAGAATGAATTAAGTCCTTAAACATAATAAAAAAAAAACTCCATTTGAGGATGAGACATGTGCCAGAGCTTGGATAGGCACAATAGCAATGAGATGTACAAATCAAAATGAAAGCTCTTTTCACCTAATACCAGTCCACATAGCCATGTTTAAAACAAAGCTGCTGTTTTGAATGGCTCTAAATCCAGACCTGCGTGTACACAGGCAGTTATGCGCAGCTGGCAAGTGATGAGACTAAAGTCACAGAACAAGGGTATTTTTCCATGCAAAACTGTGTGGGCAGTGCCCATTGCTACCACACAAAGGAAATGCTCAACTAAGTAATTTTTTTATATTCTGTATGTCTATAAATGAAGACTGGGAAGCTTCTGTTCAGTTTTTTTTTTTCTCTTTTCTTTTCACCAAGAGGCCTCTAGGGATTTATCTTACAAGAAAGAACCTTTAGATAGAACCAAAGTCAATAACCCTCAAGAGACAAATGGAGACAGGGGAGCTTAGCAGCAGTTGCTTTTAATGTTTCACAAAAGACTAAAGATAGTGACATGACAAGAATAGATGACTGGATCTCTGGAATGATATGAGAAGTCAAATATAAAGGAGACAAGTTACCATGCATACCTAACTTGCATCACTCAGTGCCATATCTGTTGTGCTGCTGAGAACACTGTATATCATAAATTCTGTATGTTATGTGGAGAAAGTGCTGTCTCCTTTTTATTTAAACTTCCTGTGAAAATTCGTCCTTTATTAAAGACTGGAAGAAAACCTGGCTCCATTAGTGTGTCAGGATGCCTATAACGCAGTTTCTCATTTCTGTCTTTTTTTTTGATTCTTCTCCATAGGGTGGTGGTTTTTGTTCAACTCCATGCACTTTTTTTAAACCCATACTCTTTCCTTTCATCCTCTCTTTGCATTTATTTCTTCATTTTTATTTCATTTTTTTTATTTCACATTCCTCTTTCTGATTTCCCACCTCATCCTTCAAGTTCTGTCATCGTTGACTTTCAAACTGGTCGTCTTAACTTTCAAAATACTGGAAGAAAATAGGTGGAACTATTTATCCTTTTAAGACTGAACATGCATGTACCTTCCTCTGAATGTTCTGGTTCCTGGCCTGTTCCACTCTCCTGTCCTGCACTTAACACTTATTTTAGTGGAAGTTTTACTTTGGCTGCAATAGAGTAAAGCTGGTGGTAGAGGAGCTGATCTGAATAACTTCTTTTGACATTTCTGGGAGTGATGAAGAATGAGCTGTTGATTTGGCAACATGTGGTTGACAGATAACAAAAATTCATCTCTGAACCAATTTAAACCTCTTGCGACTAAAGCACATAGGTAAAAGGTGCATAAAGGGGAGGGACAAAAATTGACGTGTCAGGCAGATCACTTCTTATTGATATATCAATTGCATATATGTGAGAAGTGAGGTCTCTATGTTCATTTACCAGAGATCAGAAACATAGCAGCGTATGTTTATATCCAGTATCTGGTGTAATATTTAGCGTGAATTCTAACAGGAACTGAAGATTTTAAAATGAGCCACCAAGATTGGGCAGTATTAAAAGAGCAAAGTGAAAACATCTTAAATGCATAAACTGATTGCAGATGGAACTCCGCAGGGTGTTTAAATGTATATCAAAGTAGGTGGAGATGGCAGGTATTCTTCTGGAGCCACATGGAGGGGGAATGTGTTCATGAAATGTTAACTGTTGAGCAAAAACACACTGAAAGAAATTTGAATGAGCAATGTGAATGAAATCTAGTTGTAGGCATAGACTAGAACTGTGTATGTGTATATTTATTTTTGCTTGCACTGGTGTGTTTGCATGCACTATATAAAGCCTTTATCTAAAAGTTTTCTAAATAGATTTTTCCTTTTTATTCTTAAATCCATCTTGTAATGGAGAGCAAGATGAATCACAGTGAAACAGTAGGGCTGGCTGCTAGAGGTAACAAGTCAAAAGATGATGCACGAGGATACTTGTAGTGGAGCTGCACCTTGGCACACAGAGGCTGAGGAGTGCTTCCTACCGGTGTGTTAAGCATCGGGATGGGGACTGTGGCTGCCCAATCTCACCCTTTGGGAAGGAATTCCCTCTGGCAGAACAGTCCCATGTTCTTCCTGTTTAGGAGCAGATGGCAAAGAGGCAGCCCTCATCACCAGGCAATCCTGGGTATGCTGTGCCTCCTTAAGGCAGAAGGCTACTTTAACATCCAGTAAGATGCTGATTGTTTCAGTCACGTAGATAGTTGAACTGACTTAAAATAAAGTAAAAACTAGATTGCATGCAATCCCTACTTTTTTTTTTCTGCATTTTTTTGCTGCAAGGGAGCAGTACAAACAGATGACTATATGCGACAGAAAACATCATAACTGACATAGATGGACTAAAGCTACATTGTGAAGATATTTTAAATAAATTAAAGCATTGTTTTAGATTGGCCAAATCTATTTATATATTGCCATAGAATTATTTCTGATACTTTTCTTTTTATATGATGGTGGTCCCTGTGATGGCTAATGAAAAGAGCACAGGCCAAAAGGGTGCTCTGCATCGTTTAGGCATATGTTGCAGTGAGGGCCACAATATTTTTATTTAACCCTCTTGACTTATAGCTATGTTGGTTTTCGTTTTACTGGGCTGATTTACAAGAGTATTTGACTGCTTCACAGTCATTAATTCCTTTAGATGCATGAAGTAACAAGAGATGCTCCTCTGAACATCATGAGCTTCTAATCGATACTTAAAAATACAGTATATCATAATGAAAATGGCTGCATGCTAACTAAAGTCTTAAATAACCAAGCAGCACAAAAATGCTCAACTTTCCGGAATATTGTGCTAAGGGGCTTCCTTAGCAAGACATCATATTTCAAAGCAGTATGTTTTAAAAGTGAGCAGATCATTGGTTTATCTTTGCAACTCCCCTTGTTTGATCATTATTGCTCTTTTAGAAACAAGAAACAAGAAAGTGAATTGCTTAAGATCCCATTAAAAAACAAAACAAACAAACAAAAATAACTGTGCCAATGCATGGAACGGACACAGAGCTACCATTTAATAGATGGCGACATTTTCCAAAAAACTAGGTGTTAGAGCCCCTTTCTTGCCACCTTTCTCTAGAAATCTGAGTTTTTTTTTTTTTCCTGCATAAAGCAGCACTTAGGTTTCTTTGGGATGTTTGGATTCTTGCCTTAGTAACGGAATGCAGTTCCATTAAGCTGCATGAAGATGTGTATGCTTGAATTTATATTATTCCCTTTAGTTTTGTAATGCCCATTCAGATTGGGCAGAAACCTCTTCTTATTCTTAATTCAAATCTATGCGTGTATTTCAATGTTTTATACATTGTTACAGATCAAGCATAAACTTCAGAAATGTTAGGGACAACCAAAACTAAGGACAGGGGAGGACTGGCTTAGAATACAGAACAGGAGCTATTTGTTGTGTTTTAAGAGTCAGAGTTTATCCAGAAAAAGTGAAATTTCTTCAATTCACAATGAGGTCATGGAGCCCATAGGGGTATCGTTGTTCAGAATCATGCTTACTCCACTGTCATGCCAAGAATGCTACAGCAATCTCTAGTGACCTGCAGATGAGGAGGACAAATTCTGTCTCATTATTTATACATTACATTCTGCTCTTGAAGAGGATGCATATTCCCTAGTCATGCCAATGAACTTAGTGAATATAAGAAATTATGCTGAACAGAATGGATACAGCAATGTGTATATATATACACACACAACTCTGATTGTTGATCCATATACTTCCATATCAAAGTATATTGATTATAATGAGTATTAGAAGAGATGAAAATTGTGAGGGCTGTATAAATTATCAATAAATAAATTGATGTGGAACTTTTCAACTTTATGATCATTAAGAATGTCCATGTAGAATCCATTGAAACTTTTTACTTTTTCTTCATTTTCTTACACAAACCTTACTGAGACAGAAATTTGCCATCCTTTTCTCCTTCTCTCTTCAAAGTGGATTTATTTAATATGCTATTTCCAGTAAAAAACAAGCATGGAATGGCGAATATGGTACTCACGTCTTAGGTCTCCTTCCTCTATAACCAGCGGCACAGAGAAAATTGTCTTTGTAACTGAAAGAACTTACATTTTAATCAGAGTAATGTGTTTAGATGCATGTCCACTTTTTTTCTGCAGTTAGTAGGAATTTCTAACTCTTGTATTCCACTGTCAGTCAGTGCCCAAAACTCCCAGGCATGAGAGAAAGCAGGATATCAAGTTAAGCTCAGCAGTGTGTCTCAAAACATAAGGTGCCTTGGTTTCCTCTGTCGGTAGGTGGGAGATAGTATAAGGAGGAGGGATATGAAGGGCTAATCCTGCGGGATGCCCTGGCTTGTACTGTCATTTGCTTATTTTACATTCCTTCTATTTTCTCTCCAAAAGAAACAGGCATATACTTCTCTTAAAATATGGCTTGCTTTTTCTATTTTAACTTAGTATTATTTACATAAGTTAAAAGGAGAATTGATTAACCTTCTATTTTTTTCCTCCCCAGTGCTGAAGAGATGTTCTTGGTCTCCTTTGATGTACTGTTACTCTCCTCCTCCTGCATTTAATCGATGCTTCTGTATTCACTTGGTCTTGCAGTTCTGCCCTTGCTAGCGTCGATAGTCTCATCATTTTGATTTTGTTAAAGACCTCATAGAAAAGACTGAAAAACATTCCACATGCAAGCAATTGTGCCAACATCTCATTGATTTCATTTGCATCAAATCATGACTTTTTTTGTTTCTCTTGTTGCTGACTCACCCTGGCCTTCTCTGCCCCAGATATGTACTGTGGTTTCCAGCCACACTCTGTCATTCTGTCTTCCATATCTGTGTTCTAGTTAGCAATTAGTCTGCGTCCTTCTGCCCGGAGCTCTATTCCCCCCCCGTTCTGAGGTGCTTGTTTTGCTTCAGCAGATTCTGGTCCCTTCGCCCGTCTCCACTGCTGTTTACAAGGGTGCATGGTGGAAACAGGTAGCTAACCGATAGGTTTTTAAAATAATCTGTCTTTAAGGGGAGGCTGGTTATTAACCTGGAGTTTAGTAATATCTTGTTTTCTTAGAGGCCCATGCAGGGAATGGAATCAAAGAATTATATCAGCACAACTAAACGGATGTTCAGGAGATGGAAACAAGTGTTTGGGGACATGGGAAGCAGTAATTTCCTGAAAAGGCACTGCTGCCAAGAGAAGTGGCTGCACAACCATGGTCTGTTTGCCTTATCATCTCTCCCAAGATCTTTTACTTTAATGATTATATTTAGCCAACTTTCTGAAAGTTAAAGGCCCTTTAGGCTCATCTGTTTTTGAGTGAGTTCCATCAGTCAGTAGTAACTAGTCCCTCTGGGACAAGCGAATGAAAAACAACTGTGATTATTGACTTCTTCATTTGAAAGGAGTTGAACTGTTTCCAGCAATTAAGGGTAATTTGGAGTTTTCTAGGAAGTGTAAAAATTAGAGTAAGTAATAAAAGTTCTTTTTACGCCCCAGCCCTCCAGGGACTGAACAGTTGTCCACTGACAGCTCTTTTTCAATCTCTTTGTGACTGGCAGGGGATTTGTGACCCATAGCTGGAGAAAACAGTGCTACTCTAGTGCCATTCCTAGTTTCACATGCTAGTTTTCTTTAAAGAAAATGTCTCATGTGATGATCTCTTACAACCCTTTACTTCTCTCCTGGAACCCCATCATTTTCAGGAGGAATATAACAGGCAGTATTTATTTTACTAGGAGATACATGGCAGCAAAATGAAGCAATTCCTAAGCAAGTTAAGTCAGCTAGGCGCAGGAACCAATAGATGGAAATCTGGAATGTAAAACTCAATCGCACAGAGCCTCGCTACATGTTGAGCAAGTGAGAACATAAAGGTGGTACCTTCTTACCTAGTACTTGCTTCCAGTAGATGTTTGCACCTACTTTACGGACAAAGACATATGCTTTATAATTCAAGGCCAAGCCAGTGTCGCTATAGGAGGAGGAGCTAACTCCTATTTGGCTGCAAGCATTAGGCCTTGTGAGAGATTTTACTATTAGGGGTTGAAGAGGAAAGATGCAGAAAGCTGGTCTGACTTTCCAGTGTAGAATTTCCTCCCTACAGCTTCTGGATGAATAAGGCTACAGTTTCTCCCTGTATCAAGCTTTTTCACTTTTATTACTTACGCTGATGAGCAACAGGAGGAGAAGTTTTGGACAGACATATTTTCCATTTTTAAGTATCTACATTTCATCAGCAGACATCCCTTACCCCTCCTTTTTTTTTTATGATCAGTGCTTACTTTTTAATACTTTGCTAATCTACCTTCCAGTTTTTCTTCTAAGTTCAATGGCAACATACCAGTAATGACCGTAACATCTGATGCTGTAGTTTCTGTTGTTAGCACAGGACTTTGCTGCTGTTGCTGTTTTTTGCCTTTTGTCTTTCTCCTCTGTTGGTGCCATGCTTTTGGCTGTTTAATGATTACTTTGCTATTGAACTCCACAGGGGGACGTATCCCCAAACATTTCTCTAACCTCATGCTGAGAAATCTGAGAGCTCTTCTCCCTAGGTCCTCAGCAGGAGCTTCCTGCTTGCTTTTTATGTTTCAGCCACTACGCACACGCACGTGGGTTTGCCTCCTTTGGTAAAAGCTAACCTAATGAGCTATCACAGAGAGCAGCTAATGGCAATGCAGCCCCTTCCCCTTTCCCTGTAATGTTTCTCATCTACTTGTGAAGTCTCTCTGTACTATGTGGTTAATTTTGCTAACCTCAGAGTTTTAAATTAATCGTTAATTATTACATTTGGCTATTTCTCTGAACATTTAAGATTGGCATGGCTTTGTACCATTAACATGTCTTTGCCTCAGCTTACTTGAATATACTGCTATAAGTTACTTTGGTAAATAACCACTTCCTTCACACATGCAGTTTGGTCTTACTCTGTAGACTACCCCGTCCTGCATAGTAATTGCTCCATCTCATTAAATACTGTCTTGTTTCCTGAGGCATCATGCGTTTGGGGAAGAATAGTTGAACCCGCTGAGGGATACAGACCTAAAATACATGCTTAAATTCTTTCTCAGCATCTCTCTGGAGTTGATTCCAAACTGGCTCCATCTCAAATGTTCTTGCTGTTACTACTTTTCACAGTAAATGATTCCCATCAGAAATTCTAAGCTGTTTCCTATGCTGCAAGACATCCCTCAATATCAGAGTGTCATCTTGGCAAGATGAAATACAATGACATGTATTCGTCTTGATTTTTTTTCAAGTTTGTAGTAAGGTAAAATTTTATACTTACATGATATGACTGTGATTTGATATGAGCTGTTAAATGGCTGATTCAGTCATGAAGTGTTTACCTTCACATTTCAAGAGAATATTAGAAGACATTTTTCTTTTATGTTTCTTTTTCCCCGTTCCCTTTTATGTTAGTTTGTTCAGTCAAATAACATGTTCAAATAACATACATATTTGACAAGGAAATTCTGCCATTGCAATCCATATGACGTGGAAGGTGTGCAGATACTATGTTGAGGGAGACAGATGAAAGATTAAACCCTAGACCAAAGCCAATTCCTGCAAGTGCACCTTGCATCAACATGCCACAGGTCTGTGGAGGACTGTTCTTGTGCAATTCCACTGAATAGCTAGTTTTCATGAACCTCAGAGAAATTTCATTGGCCTAATCCAGACCTGTAACTTATTGCTGCATTCCTGCATTTTTTATGTCTGGTTTCTCAGATATGTGGCTGCAAATATATATAAATAAGATGCCACATTTTGAAACCAAGGCCATGGAAAATAATATTACTTTGATCATTTTATACTCCTTTGCCATAGTGGCTGTTACAGTCTGTGCTCATAATGCACCTGGACCTTCATTTAATTGATATGCTAATCAGTAATGTTGCTTTATTCATGACATATGCAAAGAGATGGTCCTGAGGGAGCTGCAGCCTCTGCAACAAAGGCTGAGGATGTACGAGATAATACCAAATCCTGGTTACATTTTTTTCCTAGAGGTGAAAGACAGAACCTGAGATGTTTACTCTGCTGGATTTGGTATCAGTGGCTTAGAGGTAGACTGCTTAAGCGTGTATCTTTAGAGAGTGTATAGTTCTGCACAGGAGCTATGAAGCTGGTGACTAGAGTTACATGGACAGTACTTCAGAGCAGCAAGCGATCCAGCGATTGAAGGTGAATGTCCAGAATTGAACAGAGTGGGAAAGTCTTCAGGCATAGGAAAGCAAGATAAGTATCTGGACTGATAATCCAGGTTTAGATTTGGGGAATTTTAAAATTCTCACTGCTCGATTAAGTGATACATGCAGTATGAGAGATGCAATTACATTGATGCAAGCACAGCTACAGCCAAAACATCTGCTGTAGATGAGTATCTAAAACCACAGTGGTGCATACAAGGTGCATGACAAGTTGTGAAAATTGGAACCATATTGCTTCTTGCTTGATGTTCACAGAACAATGTTGAAAGGAAACAGGACTAATCCTAATGAAACATGACCTCTCCATTGTGCCAAACTACTGTCAAGTGAATCTGACTGGCTGCTGCACTAGTGACATTTCCTAATCCAATTTAATGGATTCCAGCGTTTGCCCAGGCAGCCACTGAAATCTCCCATTGATTGTTAGCTGTGTCATCTTTTCATCTGCTTGTTTTTCATTTCAATTATCATCTCCTCCTCATTCGGCCTCTTCTGGTATGGTGGACATCTAGCAAATGTCTACAACCGAAGTAATCTTAATATTGCCTATAATTTCCTCTGATGATTCTATGCCACCTCCATTTCACATTAGGTTCTTGTCTCAGTTAACTAAATCTGACTGCACAGGAGAAAAAGAAAAAAAAAAAAGTTATTTTCTCCCCATATTTTCAAGGCTGTATGTGCACATTGCTCCCCACAGAGTTTTGATTATTTACAGCATAGCTGTGATGGTCAAAGTCCAATTTCATGTACAACCTGTACTACTTTTCCCTCCTCTGTCTTTCACGATTGAAAGCTCTCCCCCTAGCTGTCGAGAGAACTAAGATACTCGAGCTTTTCTCCTGCCTCTGTGACCCTGTGACAAGCTGTCCATTGCCTAAATTTAAGAAACTTTAAAATGAATACCATAACACTTAATTGACTGGATTGCTCAGATCTAATTAATGAATTCTGTGACAAGTCTTTTGAAGTGCTCTTTGGAAGGTGCTTTATAAATACATAATAGTCATAATAATAAATTCCTTTAATTCCTGGATATCAACCCAATATCCTGAGGAGTTTGTTTATTTTTATTATTATTTATTTATTTGTTTAATCTCCCCACACAGGGTGCTTCATTTTGATAGATATACCTATCAATGAAATGTTGTTTCACATTTTAGTTCTCTAAATAATGATTGTTTATTGTACATGCATGTAACAAAGAGAATTTTAAAGATTCATTATTCATGTTTCATGTGAACCACTAGAGTCTTTAATTATAAAATAAACCTCTTGATTATTTTCCTATCAACCTTGTCTGCAGTTTACAAACATTCAGTGCAAATAACAATATCATAAATTAGGCTTTAAGATAAACAGTTACGAATGTTTAATAGAGATTGAAGCACACATTTGGAAAGCACCTTATGATTTTTCTTTCATTATTGTTGGAGTGCTTAATTTTAGGAATTTAAAAAGCATCTCAACCAGCCTTGCAGCCTATATCTCATTTTTGGCTTCTTGTTGTTTTGAATTCACTAGTGAGTTCATGGGGTAGAGAATGCTACACCTGTGGCACATTTCCTGTAGGGCAGTCTTAAACAGGTCAAAGCCTGTAGATGGATTGCTTATTAAGACTTTTTGGTACCTTCAAGTATTTCAAAGAGAGTAACAAAATCACAATTTGCTCTTTGATTATAGGTTCATTTTTTGGCGGGGGGAGTAAACATACATGTATCTATGGAACCAGTAAACACTGCAGAGCAGTGCCCTATGAAATTGAGGCAGGAAGCATTGAAGAATACTTGAATCCAACTGTAGCTGGAGTTTTTAGACTGATGAAATCTGTATTTCAAAAAGCTTTTGAAGGCATCTTTCCCATTGTGATGAATATTATGGTTTGCTTAAAATGTGATGCATAATTAGTTCATCGGTTTGCTGCCTTTACTAAAATCTCCTACAGTTTGCAATGCAACAGGAGTCTAGCTTCACAGAGTAAGTAATCTTCATGTGTAAGTAAAAGTATGGCTGTATTCAGCACTTGTAAGACCCAGGACCCAAGACTGGCATCCTCCTTGCATCTAATGGCAGATAACTCTATTTTATTTATACATTTAGATTGCCTTAATTTCAAATTATTCCATTAGCAAGATCATGAGAATGAAGAAGTAAGTCAATTTAACAGGTAAAGTGGCTTTTCAGAAAATTGCAGAAGTTATTGGCATCATTCACAATTTGCCTGGCACCATTATATTTAATGCAAGATGACTAACTTCATCAAGGCTGAAATATTAGCTGGTAGGAGTGACAGTCAACTAGAGCTGTCATTTTCTACCTAACTATTGCTTAAGCATTTATATTTTTTCAGGCAAAAAAGGATTACTCGAGAATTAAAGAACGTTTGTTTGTCTATACAAATATAGACAATGCCAATTGATATGAGTTCATGAAATTAAAAGAATAGAAGAAGCAGAAGGTTTATAAAATGTCTGAGAGCAGTATTCAAATTATTTGAGTATAGGGAATAAAATGAGGAAAATATTAATAGATTGTCTGGGAATAGCACTTGTAATACTGTAGTAAGAATTGCTCTGAACACATTTCTTGCCCCATTACAAATATTGGAAACACAGTATTTGCTAACTTTAATTAAATCGCCACTGCTCCACTGAGAGTTAACATTTTTAACCCTGTTTCAATGAAAAGCAGTGAAGTAGGACATTATATACAGAGATATCTAGATCTTTTACAGAATTAGAAACTGTTTCATAGTCTTCTACAACAGAATACCTAATACTGAAGATGGAAAAAAAACAAATGCCGTCTTCTTTTTTCTTTATATTTATATTTGATTTTATAGTACCTGAGATGTAAATATTTGCTTATGTAATTGTATTAATCCCTGAGATATAGTTATAGCCTCATCAAAATAATTATACAATAAAGACATTAGGTCTATAATTTAAGAAATATTTTATGAAATATGAGAATAAGTATTCAAATCTGGTGTAATGCAGATTTATAGTAAGGATATGATTATCATTGACATATGTGGTTCATAGGAGTTTTGCATGCTATCATCTTTGTTGTTGAATGAGTATATAAGTGATACTGCAGTTCCTTTGAAAAGCTCAGTTTTGAACATTTTTCTCAAAATATAATTTGGGAAGCAAACAATGAAATAAGAAATTTATTTTATTTTATTCATTTTATTCATAGCTGTCCAAGCTCTGATTTTTTGTAAGGGCTGATATATCAATGGCTGTAACAGAAGCCTGTTACTAGGCCTCATTATGGGCCACCGTTTCTGAAAATGCTGGCCCTAGTTAATTCTGTAGAAGTCTATAGGGATCTAGACACATTAGATTTATTGTAGCCCAAACGTTAATCTTTTTTATATATGCATATATACATATATATATATTTTTTTTTTTTTTCTACTAGCTCGACCTTAAGCACAATTTTTGAACAAAGTTTTTCCTGTTTTTTTTTTTTTTTTCTTAATGGAAAAGTACTGTTTGGGAGATAATAGATATTTTAAAGGTAGAGAGCATGAGGAAAAGGCAGGCAAGTGATAGTTTAATTCCTATGCCTTTTTGCTCTGTTTTTATTATTCACCGTAGTTAAATATTAATAGAGTCAGTGCCACTTAAGCGAAGTCATTCATATCATCTCACTAGCCTGCATGGAATTAAGGAAGAATGAACCTCAGCTCTTTAAGTGAGCAGCAGATAACAATGCAGCGCAACACAGAAATGATTGAATTTGCCAGCAGTGTTTGTGCAGTGGTTGCTAATTTACAAGGGCATTTTCAAGCGATTCAGTGGCTGGGATTCCTTGGGGGCAGTTCACTTGAGCACTGAAACTGAATCAACGTTTAAATGATTTTACTTTTAGAGTTGTTTAGGAAAAAAAAAAAAAAAACTAAACTAAATAGATGTTTTCATAATTAATACAGTAACTGCAAATTATGCAAGGATCATTTGCTTTTTGAAGGGAGAGAAAACAGCATTCTCATTTGGCTGGGCATCTTGCACGGTGTTTGTTGGAACTGTGAAGAAATGTAAAATGCAGATTGCAGGATAAAGACAAGGACAATTAGTCAGTGATCTGGATGAACCTACTCTCTTTTCTTGAGCAGAAAATGCATCTGTTGTGGAGGAAATAAAGTGATCTGGAAGTCAGAGATCTGAATTATTCTCTCTGCTCTGCCACTGATGTACAGTGTAGTCTGTGCCAAGGCATCCCACTTTTCCCTGTTTTGGTTTCCCTTTGCCTAGGAACAGGAGAGGCGATAGCACCTTTCAAAAGAGTGTCCAAGTATTTAATTTTCAGGACACAATGTGTTACTTGCAATATTTCCAACCTATAGAAAACACCTATTAATGGATTTTTCCTTCACAGTGTCCTAATTATGTGATGAAATATGACTGTTAATGTGCCAACATTTCAGGAGAAGAGAAGAAGAAAAAAAATTTTGTTCCTGTATTTGTGTTTTCTGTGTAGAGGGGTAGGCTGTCAAACGTTTGTCATATTGGTGCAATACCTGTGCTCACTTGGTTGCTGTAAAATCTAAAAGGCATGAATTTGGGGACTGGAAGTAAGTTTCTTGCCGTGACGGGAAGCTCATAGTCTGGCAAAGGCATGGACTAGGAGCAGAAAACAAGTCTTCTCTTTCTTCCTTAAATGTTTCCCGCATGTTTTTGAAAGGTTAGCCAAAGTCAAACCAAAACCTCTTTTGTAATTTTTATGAGCAATGACTTTTGGTAAGCCATTGGCTTCAATAGCACTGCTCAGGCTTCGCCATAGCAAATTGTTCATTCTTCTGTCTACAACTCTGCTTTCTTTCTCTGTATGCCTAATTTGTAGATAGGACATTTACAGAAGATTCAAGGATTTTAATGACTTCACACTCATAAGACTTGAGGACAAGATAAAAAGTGCAGTGCTAAAAACCTCTAGGCCAGTGGAAACCCCAGGCTGGGAATCCTGTCAGCAAAACAAGAGGAGAAACATACTGTTCTTTCAGGCTTTTCTTAGTGAGTTCTTGAGATTTTCAACCTTTCAGAAGAGGTCCAGGAATGAACAAAAGAGGCCGTTGCCTAAAGCAGCAGACCCCTGAGAACAGAACAGTAGCAGTGTTTCCTCAGTCTTATTTGTATATGGCAAAATATTAGACAGTGGAGTCATTCCTCCCATGAGGAGAGCATTCTGGGTTCTGTGGGATGAATACAACTATTCTTAAGTTGCTTTTACTTATTTTATCTACTAGTATCTATTTATCCATTAATGCTCTTTTATGTTATAATTCCTAACCCCTCCCCTGTAGTGCAGCAAAATTAAATTTTATTTATTCTTGTGGGTGTTTTAGCTGGATCTGAGTAAAGCCCTCAGCTTCTGTCAGTCTTAATACTTCAGAGCTTTATAGATTTACCAGAAGAAGATCTTTCCCTAAATCTGTGTCCTCAGCTCCCTCCAGGTAGTAGACTCTGAGTAGCTTCTTAAACTGTTAAATATGATGAACTTTTGCTTCTTCTTTCTTTTTTGTTGATTTTGTTTGCTTTTTGAACAGCATTACTGACTAATTTCTTCTATTCTGGAGATGCCCGTCTGTAACATAAAGGGAAAACTGTGCTGACTTCCAGGGCAATCTAAAAACCTAGGCAATGTTTTCTAACCAGGAATGACACCAGGCAGATCCATGCCTTAGAATTTCTATCCACATCATTAAACAACTGGAGTATTGCCCACAAGTTAGGGTGGAAAAGTGATGCCAGTAATTTCTGGTCATGGTTGTGCTCCTGATTTATTACAAGACATTAAACAAATCATCTTGCATCTGTCCTCACTTTTAAGGTGAATTTAAAGTCTTTCAGCATTACAGGCAGGATTTGGACCTCCGGGTATTACTGCAATGCATGTAATAATAGTAATGAAAAATAGCTTAGATCACCTCTGCAAGAGAAACATTGGAGTACAAGGACAATACATTATGACTTGTTTGAATATATTGGTCTTGAATCAGTGTGATAAACCTACTGTTGTTCAGATGAACCTAAGCTGGGATTACCTCTTGCTTCAGCCAGTGTTATCAATCACAGATGGTTATACTTGTTCTCAAATAAGGCTGCCCTTCACAAGTCGCTGTCCTTGGCCTCTGTGTGGGTATGGGGAAGGTTCTACTGATGTGGGGAATACAGTAGCTTCAGCCAGTGACCTTTTTTCAGATGAGTCATAGACATTAACAGCTGCTTTCAAGTCAGCTGCTTATTTGTATTTTCAGAATGGAGGCTTTATTAAAAAACAAAATAGCACTGGCTGTAGAGTTAAGAGAGAGATGGCATAAGGTAGTTTTGTGTATACTGTATTGGGAGTCAGTACTTTAAAAGAATAGAAACAAGGTTTTGTACTATGTTACAGATATGCCGGCGCTGTATGTCTGACTTGGACTATGGAACCAAGAAGAACTATTCACTTAGATAGTTCAGTCTGAATTTTACACTAGCCTCATAGGTCAGGACTATAGGAGATGAACAAGCTTGACAAGAGCCATCACATGGAACAGACATTGCAGCTAAGATGCACAGAGACCCCTAAACCATGGTCTTAGATAACCAGGGAAACAAAAGAAACAGAGTAGTTTTCCTCTGCAATACTCCTTTGAAAATTTTTGTGTTAATGTAAGCAAAAAAAAACACGTTGAGCTTCAGGAGCCTTGATGCTATGAGTCTCATGCACCTAGCTGACAGTTTCACTTTGATTCTCCATTGTATCTATACTTTGATTAGGCACAGATACATTTATTTAGCAGGTTGTTTGATCAATTAGAAAATGAACCCAAAAGTCACCTCGGGCTTAGGTTTGCTTTGAAGAATTTTAATCTTAGTGGCAGCTCTTCAAGAAACAAACCAAAAAAAAAAAAGAAAAGATAAAGGTGGGAAACTAACATAATTAAGCTCTTAGTGCACAAAAATACGTGAATATGCAGCATAAAACTGAAAATAGTTTTGAACTCTGAAACCTAAAAGGCAAAGAGTTCAGTGGGTGTGTACCCAGCATTTTTCAATTCAGCCATCATTGGGGTATGCCTAGGTCCATTTTGAATAGGGGTGAGATTTTTGAAAGCATTTCATGTTGAACCATCCTTGTTCTCATTTCATTGATTTCTCTAGCATCAGAATTAGGCCAATGCTGAGTGAATCTGAGTGTTTGGTGCTTATGTGATGCTGTCATAAAATGTTTCTGTAAATCTCTAATGAGGAATAGGATAAAATCAAAAAAAAAAAAAAAGAATTTCTACTTAACTGAAAGAACTCAGAAATTTGGGGAAGGAAAGAAGTGGGAGCTCCCTTTGGACTATCATTGAAATTGTTATTTTTTTCCCATTTTATTTCTATTATCAGCAGCTTTCATGGTTCACAGCTCAGTGACAGACCCCCCCAGGCACGTAGGCAGGGTTTCCTTGCTCTGCAAGCTGTTGTGTCCCATGAGCTTCTCGAGTTTCTTTGAGGAAAAGAAAATAGTCTCCTGTGTACTGTGTGTCTGTACTGCTAGATCTTGTTATTCCCATATGTGAAGTATATATTTTAAATTGAAGTAATTTTTTTTTCTTTCCTGAGCTTGAAAACAACAAGCTTCAGAAATTTCTACTTGTAGATTATCATCAAATGTTGCTCTTTAGTGCCATTGAAGGCATGTCTGGAATTACAGCTTCTCCAGGCACCTGTGAACATGCTTTCAGACTGCATGGAAATTTATTGTGGAAGAAAACTGCACAGGGAATATGGTAGTTTCAGAAAAAATAAAACAGAGACAGTAAGTGAAAATATGCTTTTGTTGGAGTCTTTTGACTGCAGAGAAAAAAAAAATGGGAATGCAGTTGATAATCCAGCTATAATTAATTTGGGAAGGAGACATACTACATCCCACAAGTAAAAAGAAATAGTTTGTATGCTTTGAAAACTGTATGTGTCTAGAAGTTCCAGCAGTCTATTTGAATTTAAGATTGCCTAAGGATATTGCCTCAGTTTTATTTAGAGGGAAGGCAGAATTCATTAACAATTTTGGCTTTGCTTCACATGGAATATTGAGAATGGCCCAAAATTTAAAAATTGTTCTAAATGAGTAAGTTCACATTAAAATCACTATGGCTATGTAGGTGAATGAAATCTCTCTAAGGATTTAGCTCTAGGAGCTTAGCCCCAACCTTGTCAAATTATTGGAAATGTGAACATAGATGAGTTGAGGTTGATCTTGGCTTGTGAGAAAGCCACAATATACTGTGCAATAAAGATAGATACTAGAAAAAGAAAGTATGAGCTGTTTTGAGGGTCTGACTTATCTGCCTGCCTTACATTTTGTTCTGCTTTGATAAGTCTGGTCTGCAATTAAATGCTGATAGACATTTTAGAGGACGTTCCTTTATAGCAAGTCTTGGGGTATAAGCACAGGATTACTATTTAATGCTAAAGGTGGTGCAGTAGTGATCAACATGTTCATTAAGTTTTTAACAGCCACAGTCACCAGATTATGTATTAAAACTTCAAGAGATAATTCCCCTGCGGATGTCTTAACATTGGACAAACAAATACATAAACAAGGATAAAAGGAAAGGTTTTTTTTTTTCAGCCATTCAAAGTAATTAATAGTTGGAAATTTAATCCAAAAGGGTTGGGAGTAAAAAAAAACCCAAACGTTTGTGTGTGACACACATAAACAGGTGTATGTGTTTGAATATGTATGCATATGGTACTCTCATATATTTCTGTGTGTTATGTTTTCTTGTTGTGAACTTTAGTTAACTTAGAAACGTTTTTTGCAGAGAAATAAATTCATTGCTTTCTATTTATCTTACTCTACTATGAAGCATTGATGAAATGTAAGCTCTTTAGCACCAGAAAAATAGGGTTGCTTCTGTCTGCTGTAGTAGTAGATGGTGTGGAATCCTGTTATTACTTGGATGTTTTATTTGTATTGCAGTAGTGAATGTTGTATTGTCTGGTAGAGTTCCACTGGAGATACATGCCTGAGTCTTTTATTTTAAGCTCCTAACCATCTAAGACCGCTTCTAGAACTGGTAATTATTCTGCTCTGCTACTGTAAAATAACTCCATGGATTCATCAAAGCTTCTACACTTCTTATGCTTGAATTAAAAGAGAGATGTCTTGAGGTGTGAGTAAATATTAAAAAATATACAGAATTTTTTAGAAGGAAATTCTTTATGTAACTTGCTGGTGCCAGTAATATTAAAATGTCTCAGTATGCTGATAGCAGTCCGGTAAGAAAAGGGTTAAGCCTGTTCTCCTGACTCCACTGCCATTAGTATTAAGTATTTAAGAGTTCTGTCTTGAATACTATTTGCACTTTGTAGAATGTGCTATCCATTTTCTTCTTGTGCCTTAGCTATCCACTTGCTTTCAGACTAAGGTCCAAAACTCATGTTGAAATGTAAAATCAGAAAGGTAGACCTCCTCATATCTAATATTATCGGATGTGCTTTAGCTCTTTCCAGTTTCTTCTCCTATCACTGTGCTGTCTCTCCTTTTACTAAGATGTCTCTCGCTAGGAAGATCTTTAGAAGGCCGTTGGAAGACTTAGTCATCCTGTTTCCTTTGACATATGATATTGCTGGTTTCTTACCTCCAGCATCCTTTCTTAAGAATGTGAACATAAGAATATCCTTTCCAAATCAGAATATAGATCCTTTTCCTTTACTAGTTCAGAGTGGTTATGTAGGGAGAAATATAGGAAAAGAACAAGAGTGTAATGATGATTTATTGATTTACTCTTGTTTTCAACTTGGGACTTCTCTGGGATGTTATTTTAGTGTGGGATGTTATTTTAGTGATACTCTTGATGGCTTTTCATTCTGCTACTTTGTCTCCTCCGGTTTGATGCAGTGCTGCTTTTATGGTGATGAATGACACTGTTAACATAAGAATGGTGATACTGGTTTGGAATATGGGATTGTCTGTGTTAGTATTTTCTTTCCAGCAGGATTTGTAAGTATACACCAAAGAGCAAAAGCAGGTGCTACTTCTCCTAGCTCTTCCTGATACACTCACTTTATAATTCCTAATTCTTTTATAGGAAGAAGCAGTAAAAATTGGTCAATTCTGATTCTTTTTTTTTCCATGTCACTCATTTTATCAGCTTTCATTGTTTGTCACTGTTTCTTTTCTATAATCCTCATCTGTTTGCTCATTGCCCATGCAGAATCTGTTCTGCGCCTTTCAGCATCTCTGCTGCTGTTCTGTGAATCTTTTTCAGTCCTTCTACATCCTTCCTAAAATGTGGCATAATATTCAAGCAGCAGGAATGTCAATCATTTAAAATGGCATGGTGATATTTCTAGTTTGTTTTCTATTCTGGAGCTCTGAGAGCTCCTAACATTAACTTGCTTGTTGACTGCCCTAAAATTGTTTTCATAGTTATCCATTATAACTTCATAATCTCTCTCTTGCACTGTTTTCTCCCATTCTGCAGAATTTTACATTTATCTACATTACCCTCAACCTCCTTAAAGCTGTCACAGTTTTCTTACATGTCCTCATCCCTTTATCCAGTAAAACTGACTGGGAGTCAAAATTAATCAATGCAAAAATAAAAAAAAAATCGCAAATAAAAGTATTAATATCAGAATGAAGTTTGCAAATTTAATGTGACATGGGAATTCTGAAGTTTTGTTTCAATCAAATTGAAGTGACAAAATATTAAGATTCCTGGGCTGCTGAGGAAACCAGTAGTTCTTCTCACAGAAGCCTCGGTGCAAAGGCAGACAACGAGAAACTTTGAGAATCAGCTTAATTGAGGCTCACCAAGCTTCCCAGTTACGTTGTCCAGCGCTCTGTGCAGGTCATAGGCAGTAGCAGTCTCTACACAGGGCTGGCACATTGTCTGCGCTTCCCACTCCGCTGGAAGCCTTAACAAAATTGTCTTGTTGGCAAGGGGTTTGTGGAAAAGAAAAAAAGGTCTTCTGAGATACTTCCTGACCAGTGTTGTTATTCAGCCCGTTAAGCATAAAATCAAATCTAGGAGGTGGCCATTGACTCTCAGGGACAGGGACACCTGGCTTTATTTTATTAAAAACAGGAAAAAAGCACTGGATATTTATAAAAGGACTATGCTTGCTTCTGTAGCAAATGGCAGTATAGGAATGTGGCCAGCAGTCATAGCAGAGAACAGAAAGCATCATGACTGACTGTGGGAAGGTAATATAATTTGACATGTAAAAATAATAACTCATTATAAAATCATACGGATTGTCAATAGCAGCACAGTGACTCACCGAGGCAGGTAACTCATTATCATGACCTAAATATAAAGGAAGTAGGAATGGCTTTCTTGAAGAGAAAAGATGAGGATATCCTAAGGGAGGAAACCTCCCAGCAGTGAATTTTGAGGAGGTCTACGTAGAAACATATAGATATTTTTAATATTAAGCTATTTTGTTAGATTCCATGCAGTAAGAAAGCCTAATCAGAGGAAGGGCATGAATTTTGGACTCTGCTTTGTGTATAGAGAATCCTGGGAAACATGCCTGCTCACACAGTGTTGCTAATAATAACATAAATTATTAAAGCTGACAGAATTTTTATAGCTAATGCACGTGCTCTTTGCACTCTGCATTTTTCTTACCTTGGACAGTGCATAAACACAGACCAGTTTTGGTGTCCACTGTTCTTGCCCTGGTCTAGTGTTGTGACTTGGGATCACAATATTGCAGGAAAATATTATAATGTATAGAAGAAAAGTTTATTGTTGTTGATGTTTGTTGGTGTTTAAAAAAAAAAAAAAGGATAAGTAATTAATTTTTTTGTTGACAGTACATTCTTGTAACCCCCCCACCTTTTTAATGGAAAATTAAATATCTAAATAATGTAAAATTTAACTATATGTCCAATGGCTTTGATAATCTCATTACGTAGGATAGTGACTGCTCTCTCCATGATGTTTCTGATAAGAAAAAAAAAAAAATCTGTTTTCTTGTAGGAGAGAGATTTTTAAACTGAGAGCTTAAACTCCAGAGAGACTTATAAAAACAGTGATAAAAAAAAATTGCTTGCCTGAGCTCTAAAGCAATAGAATTAGCAGATACAAAATTAATTTTGTGAATGATTTCTGTATTTTAGTAGGTTTTTGAATGTTTAAGTCATATTTTTATGCCTCATCACTAAAATACATCTTTAGAAATATATACTCACATGTTGTGTTCAGAAGCTTGATCTTTCATTCTAGGGGTTAAACATCTCTTGCACAATTACTAGAATAGTATTCAGGAGCTGGGCACTGATTTTAATGAATGTAGCTGGCTATGGTTGATGTAAAAATATATAGTATAGGAGGGCTAGGTAACTTAGAAAATACAGAGCTAAACTTTGACTGCTGAGGTCTAAAGGATTTTATTACAGTTTCTAAAAATTCTTGTTTATTGCATGCTGGTGAATATTTGGAGTTCTTTTTAAGGGGTATTGTCAATGCAAATAAGTTTGCAGTGCCTTAACGTAGGCTTTGTACATGCACGTGCATATTTATTTGTATGTTTGGTGCAGGAGATGCTGCTCATGGGGGCTCAAATTGCTTCTCTCTGCATAAAGATCTTCCTTAGTAATTTCAAACCATGCATTATCCTCTGATTATTCTTTTTGCAAAATTTGGCCCGACTTAAGAGTTTCTCAGACTGCTGTATTGCGCTCTACTCTCTGCCCTTCTTTGGGGTCTGAATAGCTATCACTGCAATTAAGTGATTTTTTTTTTTTTTTCTCATATCCTGCCAAAGGAGGTCTCTACTGTGCTCAGCAATGTGTCGTATTTAAATGAATCCTTCCCTGCAGGAAGCAATAACACTAGAAATGATTAAAACAAAATCTAAAATGTCACCTTAGACTAATGAAATTCCATCATTAAGCAATACATAGCTGACATGTCTGTGAGACCCTTTAAAACTCAGATTAGGAAGAGAAAATTAAACTTGAAATGGAGAGAAAACAAAAACAGCTCCTCTTTCCCCTGCAAGAGCTGAATACAGTATGCTGATTATTTGCAGAAAAGCTGATCTCACATATAGTAACCCTCACTCAGCATAAAGAACAACGAACAAAGTTGCTTTAGAAGACTAGCAGTGTTATATCTATAATTGCAGTAAAAAAATGCAGATTTTGACATGAAAGCGAAAAGAATTACAGATTGATTTAAAATTCAGCTATCCAAAGGGCTTCACCTTTTAGACTGTAATGAGCTGTAGTACCCTAGTATCTTGAAAAGCAAAATATCCGTTCTTCTTGGAACTGATGTGTAGCCCCATTCATACGGCTTCCCTGTAGGAAGAGAGCTGAGAACTGCCTTGCTAGCTCAGCCCAGCGCTTGTGCTCATCCAGCTTCCCATCTCGCAGAGTGGGCAGTGCAAATCGCTTCAGTGGAACATATAAAAACCCTGCACAGATGGCCATTATAAAATAACGTGTGCAAAGGAGAGTTTTCTTTCTAAATTTATCTAATTAAATGCCAATGCTTGCTCAGAAACACAAAGGTTTGTAGTCGGTTCACTAAAGCTCTGGGTTTGCACTGCTTTGAATGGTCGCAATATTGGTAATATTGATAGAGGTTCCCTGGTTTTGGGAAGCACAGATGGGAGAGCCCAGTGTGGGGAGCTGTCACCATGAGCTGCAGCTTTGCCAGATAAAGAGCTTTAGGTCTCCTATAGGGGCACTCCTGCGTCATTGCACGCTACAACGTGTGGCTGTGCAAGACTGTAAAAAAAAAAGAATTTCTGAGGTGTAGGTGGATTGCTTAGGTTGGGATCTTCAGTGCTTTTAGGATCGAGTGGAGCTGGGAGCCTCAGCTCCGAGCATCCCTGCACACGGCAGCATTTTCCTCTCTTCTGCTCAGCTGCGTGTGAGACTTCAGATGTAATTCTGCTCTGGGCACTGAGCCAGGCTCCAGGACACGGAGGGAAGCAGTGGTTCAGGGCTGCTCTCCTCCTTTTCATCGCAGCCGAGCGCTGCTTCAGCTCCCTCATTCCAGAGGGAAACGGGGCCCCGCGCGCCCACCGCCGGCCCGCGGTGCGGAGACGTGACTCCCGGGAGGCCTGCGGGCTCGCGCCGGGAGCGGCTGCGCTGGGATGGGGAGAGGCAGCGAGCTGCTGCGCGGGAGCAGGGGCTTTGCCATCCGGCGTCCGCTCGTACAGCCATGAAGTCCCGGATCCTGCCTTAAGCAGCGAGCGATAACCTGCTGTTTCAGATCAGCCCAAAGCGCCTAACGGTGTAACCAGGGAATTGGCTATCGGAGAACACAGGGACAGTAAAAGGGCAAATAAAAGGGAAATGAAAGAACAGTTACTTCTTTTATAAACTACAGAGCTGTAGTCTCTTCCATGGGACTTCACAGCCCTTCTGTGTCTGGAGCTGGACTCGGGAGCACTTCAGTGATAACGATAGCCTGACTTTAATTGGACTGGGAAAGAAACATATGCTGAGAGCCAGAGGACATATGTGCAATTTACTCTTGGTTTTCTACCTACAGTCATTTTGTCCATCACAAATGTGAGTTTAGATGATTCATGAGGTCATGTTTTTACACAGCATTTTTAAAAGGAATTCATACAGGACTATTTAATGCATTTGATGCACTGTACCCAGCTTCAAAAAAGAGATTGGCTTCTTGTGTTTTAACTTCTTTGGTCTGCTTCATGCTATCGTGAAGTAAAAAGAACGAGAAAAGCTTTGCGGTGATAACCTGGCTAATATCACAATTCCGTCCTGTCAGTTCACCAGCTTCCCTCACACAAATATAACAAATTTCCTAAGAGTCTTAAACATATTAACCCTGAAGAGCTTTACATATATTTTCTGACTCTGCTAAACTGCAAATTCTCAGAAAGTGCAGGTACTATTTGAAATCTTTCCTGCTTCAAGGTTTATGAGAGGAGTATCTGTTATAGTGGGATGCTTTTTTTTTTTTTTTTTTTTTTGGGTAAATCTAATCTTCGTAATAACTACTTGGACAGAAGAAAAAGGATGGTGTTTTTACTTAAGGTTTATATGATTGTCATAATTAATCATTGTACAGGAGAAAAGCACTCAAATGTAATAATAAATAATGAATAGCTTGTGCACCAAAGGCAAATCTGATGGTAGTCGCAATCCACCGTAATGGCTAGTGTAAGCAGATCTGCCTGTGCCCAAATCCTTTATTTCTGTAAAATGAATCAATTTCTCAAATGACTGTGGCCACCAGCAGATAAGACCATACAGCAGAGCACTGGGCCATACTAAAAATGAGCCTAAGATAAAGCAAGCTTTACTGAGTGCAGTGGGAGATACCTGAGCAAAGATGCAGGTCTAGATGTCAGCTCTGCTACTGATTTGCTGTGAGATTTTGGGCAAGTTACTTAATTCCTATCTCTACAAAGCAAAAAATAGTTTATACATCCTACAAATTTAACTAATTTAAATGCTGATTTATATTTACTTTAAAAAAGTCTATAAATTATTGTATTTGATTGCAATTATAATTAAGGCACTTTGAATTTTTGGAGTAGTAGCCTTACTGGTGGTAGACCTAGAAAATACTAGACTCTTGTGCCAAAAATGGACATTTCAAGGACATAATTACTTTGTCTTGTAGCCAAATGTCTGCATTTGGCAAAGATTATTCACCACTAGACTAGTTATTTAAAGAAATACCTATAATAAAAAAAAAAAACAGGAGGGCAGCATCTGAATGTACATGTGGCCTTTCCGCTCGGAGTATTGCATAGAGGTAGCTCCAAATCAGGCATGACATACACGTACAATTTTGTTAATTGTTTCAGGTAAACAACCTGCAGACCAGTAATTTCAGTGACAAGTTGCAGGCTGGCAACACCAGAGAAGCTTTAATGTGGAGGACGCTTAGACAAATAACAAAAACCTTCATCCTTTTGGTTAAGGGAACTCTTTTCAGACATTTTCTTTAGTGACATTACTTTTGATCTGTCCTGATCATCCCTTCTGAACCCTTGGTTCTTGTGTTAATTTAAGAAATAATTGCTTGTGCTCTTGCTTTGAAGGCTTCTGAAAGGACAGATGCTGATATTGCTACTTTTCTTATGTTTGTATGCATATGATTGTCTACATAAATGTCTCTTCTGTAATTAACGTCTCAGAAAATTGCACGTTTGTTTTGGCACTAAGGGCTAGCACCCTTAAAAATTTTGTAGTAGATACTAGTTTTAAGAGATTACTTATTTGATTTTATGAAACGAATAAATAGTCTTTGGTATCAGTTGTACGGTTTCAGATGCCTTAGCTATAAGAGGATTCTTTGTCTTTCTCTCAAGTAAGAAGGACCTGTATATTGAATATAGACATCCAAGACAGGCATCCAAGAAAGAGGGCTCTCCATGCTATCATAGCGTCCTGCTCTGTGACATATAGTATTTGATCTGTTTTAATTCTCTGTCCATCCTTACTGCTAGATGCTGCCTGAATTAGCATTTCGGATGGACTCTTCTTAAAACACAACTAATTTCAAGGATTGTATATGTAAATATATATATATATACAAATATCTGTATGTCCAATCCCTATTCTAATTCTTATAAGCCAGACTTTAAGATTGTGTACGTTCATGTTAGCATATGCTTTAACTGCATCCTGGCTGCAGGTTTGCTCTGGATAAGCTGTGACAAGCTTGCATCAAAACCATGAGAGCAAAAAGCAGCACAGACACAAAATTTGAGCATAGGTAGATCAGAAACTTGGTGGATACCCTCTGTTTTCAAGCTGGCAGATTAGTTAAATGCTTTTGAGATGTGTTATGCTTTTACTAATTTCATGTTCTTTTTGTTTTGATGCAAATGCAGTAAAATATATGTGCTTAATTTAAATAGATCAAGCTCAATAGAAAGTAACATACAGACAGGAATTGCCTTGGCCCAACTAACAAAACTCATTGAATTACGTGCTGCTCAAGCTAGCACACTGTGCTGTTAACATTGTTTCATTATATTTTATTGCTGATTGCAGGGCCACTGGTATGGAACACTGTGTGTTCAGATAAAGCTCCTTTGAAGCAGCAATTTGTTGCAATAGTGGAACCTTGATAAGGTTGTACAAGTTAAGATAGCTTTAATGGGGTATAAAAGCGTTGTCCATCCTACAGCTGCTCTTAGAAATTCATAGCAAATTCTAGTGATCATGTAATTTTAAAAATAGTGATCCTTGTTGGTTTTTTAAGCTGTGACAGTTTTGATTGAATTGTGTACATTGATGATAAGAATAAAATGTTCTCTGTGCATAATACCATCTCATTTTCAAGGTTTCAGAGGACCAAAACATGAGCTACAGATGAGTTTTTCAGTCACATAAGAGCCTATCTTTGTCTATTCCACCAGACACATTTGATGGAGACTTTGATAGTGTTTGTGTCTGCCCTAATAGAGCACACTGCTCATTAGGACAATATTCTTTTGGTTCACTGTGCAGAGATTAGCTTCATTTCAGTGAAGGCATAATCTTGGGTCCTTAATTTCAAAATAGATATTGCAGACATTCCTCAGAGAAAAGCCCTTTGAAACGTCTCCGTGCGTGTGTAAGGTTCTGTGCATTAGTGCTTAGCAGCAGAGCATAATTAGATTTGAAATTAATGGATTACATGGGACTGCCCTCAAAAGAAGTCAGACGAGTGAGTGACCTTACTTCCAGTGCCTTCCTCTATTTTAAGCATGTGACTCTGTGATCCACGTATGCTTTGTATGTTTGTACATATATAGATATACACACATTCATCTCTCAGCTAACAACAGAATAGATAGTGGTCCTGAAAACCTTGACGGGGTGAAATAGCATTTTTAAGATGGCTTATTTGCCTGGAACCCCACATTGCATCCTTGCAAACAGAGTCTCTGAGGAACCAGTCTTAGCAGCTTTAAGGCACGGTTGTTCTATGAAATAGAAAATGGGAGCAAAGACACTCATCTTCCCATTTCACTTCCTCTGCCCAGAAGCACTTCTCTTTCATTTGCATAGCACTATGCTCAAGTTGTTAAAATCTAGTCTCCTAACACTCTCTCAGAGGACTAGTAGTGGTTTCAGGCCCTCTGTATAAACATTCCTTGTACAGTGTAATTCCATTCTTTCTCAGATACATAATTTCTCTCATTTCTGTCTAGAATACAGCACTTGTAGGAGCTTGAAAGGCATGAGACTAAATTAGGGATAGAGGGCATCACATCATGATTTGCTTTCTCACTTAAGAATAAGAGGTCTCTATATTATTCAACTGAATCCAAGATAGTAGGTTTAAAAAGTTCAGGAAAGTAACAGTAAACAAAACAATAACAAGCCATGAAGAGCAACTTGGGCAACTTTGCGGAAGATGCACAAAATAGATAGATACCTTACTCCTATTTTAGGAATTAAAGATTTGATTACCTTGACATATGTTGGCCTAAGCCTATTTCTCCTCTAAGTATATATGCTTATTTGTAGTGTACCTACCAGAAAATATGTAGAAAATCTATATGTAGCTTTTAACAGAGATGCAGAAAATAGAGATCTTGTAAAAATTAAGGAAGATTACACTTCTTTTCTTCTAAAAGCATATGGAATATAATGAACTTCTTGTGGAAAGAAGGCATTTTTCTAAAGATTTTACTAGGACTAGGATTTCTTAGAACCTAATTAAAAATGATTTATTTTAGATAGTGGTTTGGGGTTATTTTGTAGCATGGATAAAACTCTCTTTTAAGATCTATAGAAATTAAATTCTTTAGATTTTTATCCCCAGGCTCTGGGAAAAGTATTTCCAGGCCTCTGAATTTTGTTATTATCAAAAACTGTGTACGTTTCAGTGTATTGCATAACAGCCTATTGTTTGGTAAATTCTGTTGGCAGAGTTTTGAGAAGGGGGGCAGAGATGAAGAAAAAGCCTAGAAAAAAAGAGAATAGAAAGGATATTAAGAAGACATCTTAAAAAAGACATGACTTCTAATTAGAATAAAATTAAAATTAGATTTCTCTGGCAAGCCTCATGCTTCTTGCATATTTAAATTATAGATAAGTCAGGTGGTCAAAGCAATAATTAACCATAAATCAAAAATTCTCTTTCATTTGTTTCATAATTATAAAAGAGCATTTTTCTTGTTTAGTTTACTGGGGTGCAACCTTTTCAGTGGTGTTTTCACACCACATGAATCTATGGCACTAATGAGCCAGATACGGCTGTAGTAATTAACTCAGATGAGCTGCTTTTTTTTTTTTTTTGTTTAAACTCTGCCTCTTTATAGAGAAAGACTATATAACCATATGATCTTGAGTCAGGAAGCTGCTCTGCTGAGTTTCAAGATCAAATCAGCTTCAGCTCAGGCTAAGTAATGACCCTCCCAGCATCTTTCAGCAGCAGGGTGCAAATTTATAATCTTCAGCATTGCAGCACAAAAGTTTTGCTATGTGTATGATGGGAATAACTCCATTAGCTGTGGTGCATGACTATTTTCTTCACCTAGATGTTGCAACTAACAGCAAATTTAACACACACCACTCAGCTTTGCTCTGAGGGAGCAAGTGGTAGGGAAAATAATCCATAATCTGTTTACAGAATCAGAGTTTTAATTCTGCTTGGCTATATTATTTTATTACTGTGCCACCTCGCAGAAAAAATATATGGCTATGTTTTAATTGCATGGAGAAGCACCTTTTACCATTGCAAACTCAAACTTCATTGATAATTTATTTGGCCTGAAAGTGCACATCTTCCAGTCAGCCAGACAGGAGCAAAGACCATACAAGTGACTCGGTTGATTGGTCATCCAGTTCATACTGTGGATTTTGAAGCTCAAGGTCATGCTTGTTTTGAGCAGTTTAAGAAAATCTTGTCGATCTGACTAATGCTAGCCCAGTCCACCTCTTCCTTTTTATAGTCATTTATATCTGCATCATATCTGCATCACAACAGCATTAATTTATATAGGATTGTTAGGTGTGGCATGAGAATCCATGGGCAGAGAATTAGCATAGAAGTGAACTTGGGGCCAGTTCAATATGTGCAGTATCTGTTTCTTCTGTTCAGTCTCTTTTTCCCTTCCACAACACTATTGCCCTTAATTCTTTATATAACTTAGACTATGCTTTCCATACCGGTGAATCTATAGCTTGATTAACTTCTCTGACCCATGAAGTTTATGCATTGCTACAAATTTTTATTTTACTTACCATTGTACAATCTGTGTGTTGACTCTGGTAACAAAGGCAGAAAAATTAGGCTATGACATTAGCTGAAGTTTTGTACAGTACTGCTACAATTTCAAAAGGCTTCATGCTATTCATAGTGTCCTCTTAAAAAATAATAAAAGCTTTTGTTCATTACAGGTGTAGTCAGTATTTAATGAGTAAAAGCTTGTCACAAACCTTTGAGCTAATATCATTCATTGTCCATAAAGTTGCTCTAGTAAGGAAAACATGTATTCATGCTTCTCCCTCTCATGTCTGCATGCTATGCTTATGCTATGCTATCCTACAGACAGCACACGTGTTTCTCTGTAAAGTGTTTTAAAGTGTTTTAACTCTTGAAGATTAATTATCACGATTGCTCAGGTACTATGGGTATCAGATATTACAGGTAGGCAATGGTAAGGCAAAGAAAAAAAAAAAAAAAATCCCTGAAAGGATGGTATGCTTGGATAAATGATATTTTCATGTCCAGGACTTAGAGCTCTACCCTTTTAACTGGATATCAGTCATTTTCTTTGTGGTCAAATGTTGTAAATTATACTATAGCTATAGTAAATCACACTTTTAAATGCAATTTTGACAATGCACTTCAGGCCTTCAATCAACTATAGATTGATTTGTGAAGTACAGTTTCTTGGCAAAGTCTTTTTATAGTTTCCAGATCTTGCAAACAGCTGCTGTAAGTAACAAGAAAAATTCTATTAGCTCGCACTTGCCTTTGAAAGGATAAGAAAGGAATCAAAACATCAAAGATTATGGTTGCCATTTTTGAATACAGTCCTGATAGTTTTGCACACTTTGTTCTAACTCGATTGAAGTGCAGTCAGGCCTTATTAAGATCAGACACTCAAGATAATGGAAGGCTGTGATCTTCTCCAATTTATGTTGTTAGCTCATGTTTAAGTTGCATCTGTAACTTTAAACAGAAAGGAGAGATTTCTGTGTATTGCCTGTGAAAGCCTAATATTGGTAAGTTGTATGGCACTTCCCTGAGGATAAAAATGATATAAAAACATGTAAAATGAATCATGGCACATTTTTAAAGCATGAAAGATATAATATGGAATGTGGAAGGAATCATTCTGATGCACTTTTGAAGTGATTGAGTGAGAGGTCTGGCCAAACAGGAGAGATAAAAAAGTGATTCATTTGATTTTTGCAGTTCAAAACAACTGAAGATGCAGCTGATCACGAAAGTAAACCTGTGGTGCATTTAATACTATTTAGGGGACAATGTGGATTAGATGAGAAAGTTTGAGCTTAGGACCTTTGAGTTCTGGTCCTGAATTTGTTGGTTACTGACCATATAGCTTTGGTAAATCATAGTGCATCAGTAGTACTCATATTCTCCACCATTTAATGCCTAATTCCAGAGAGAATATTCTCAGCAGTATTAATCACTGAATTCCTTGTATTTGTCATCATTTAATCCACAGTTTCTAGAAGCCTCCTTTATGACAGAAATTCAATAGTCATCCTCTAAGACAGAAACATGAAGAGTTGTAGGGTGTTCTTTGACCCTTCTTTTGATAAAGGTCAAACATTTTTCGAAAAGTATGCCGTTAAACATAATATTTCTAAGAATATAACAAACTAAAGTGCTAATCTTCATCTTTGTATCTGGCAACTGTTGTTTCATTAACAATGAACTAAGAGAGCGGGTCCCCTTTTTGCTTTTTCTCTTTTCATCCTCAGTTATCCATCGTCAGCACTTGGATAAAAATGTAGGATCAGGGAATCTATCGAAATGGATGCAGTGAGCCAGATCCTCTGCCAGTGAAGCTACACTAATTTATACATGCTGTGGAGATGCCCTGTGAATTTTGCTTTTGACAGTGAACAGTATCAGAGCACAGTGAGGACTTTGTAGGGGTACTCTTCATGCCATAAAGCACTCGTTCAGCAGCCATAACTGGCAATTAATTTTGTGTTGAATGACCCGATCTTCATGCATTAAATGGAACTGGAAGTTTGCTATGAAAAGAATGCTGCCAAATAGCAAAATTCAGTGTGTGTTCAGAAAAGAGAGGGATTTTTTTATTTGCTAGATTGTTTGTCTGTCCGGAGGGATGAAGAGTCAGATTACCGTAGTTGAAGCATTAAGTCTGGATCTTTGCAATTCTTCGTGTAACTCTTGCTGCTCATGTACTGCACCATGGTGAGCGGAGTGGTGTGGCCTGCAGCCTTCACAGGGCACAAGCTCTCTGCAAGGCCTCGTCCTGGGGTTTCTTCTAGTTCACCCTGGTGTATGGAAGAAGGGAAAAAGGTAAAGAGTGAACGCCAAAGAAACAAGCAGTGCTCCACTTAGAATTTGCACCCAGCTGTAAACCTTACTTTGGCAATACAGGGAAAAATAAATTGAGTGAAGGTTGTAATGTTGTAGTGTTGTAAATGGAGTCAGTGTTAGTCCCTGAGGGCTGCAAGGGAGGTAAAACACCTGTCTGCTCAAAACTGGTGAACCCAGTTAAAGAAACAAATTTCAAGGGAAGGGCAGCAAGAGCTCCACACCAACTTTCCGGGGTAGCATCTGCGGTGGCTGCATTCCCTGCTCTGCAATCACTAATGAAATTATTTTTTTCACTCCCTAGTACCTTCTCACTTTGCCTTTCAGTAAAATTGGAAGATATAGAATAGCAGTGAAGAGCAATTGAGTTTAGTCTAGTAAGTGCCTTTTTCACTCTTAAGTACCGCTTGTTAAATTTCATTTTGAGAAATGAAGCTGTATTTAGTATAAATGTGAGGGATCCTGGTGAGAAAAAAAGCACCCCGAACCATTAAAAGAAAAAAAATCTGTGCTTTTTGCTGCTATGTAATTTTTAAATGACTTAGCAATTTGTACTACATTTAAGGAAAAAGAAATCTGACAATTTTGACACCATACTGCAGGTAAATGAATTTTTAAAAGGAGGATTTAGTACTTGTTAAGAAGGAAAAATGAAGTTTTAGATTGTAAGTTCCGGACAGACCCTTAATTAAACAGAAAGGTGTCATGCCATGCTACTTCAGTATATTAAGGAGAGACTATTAAGGCTGTTTTGCTGACTGCAGTATACTGCAGTCCTGCAGTTTACATTGATGGGCTGCTTTGTTGAGCAGCCGAAAACTCTAGCTCCTTAAACAGTCATAAAGAATTATGGTAAAATTTAATATACATTTGCTCTCTTTTACTTGTGGTTGCCTGTAGAGAGGACTTTAAATCCCCATATTTGCTACTGAGCTTTAACTTGTTCCCATTTCGAGCAGAAAGGAAGTAGCGATTGCTGCAGGTAGTCTAAAGAACAAATACTGAATCTTCATCGGTTCTCCCAGACGATGGCTACTCCCTTGCAGTATTTTTCTTCATCTTAGAGAACAAGTAAGATAAGGCATGGCTGACTCTCTCCCAAGTAATCTGTCCTTTCCTGGCTCACTGAAGACGGCCGTCAGCACGGGAGACGCTGTCCAGCACATCTTTTGACAAACACTGATAGACAGATTGAGTACCGGTATGCATATGTTACTGTTGAGAAAGGCTTATAGAATTGTCGTCTCCTCACACTGGATACCAAACTTGTTATTTATCCTGAAAAAAGAGCCATTATATCTGCTAAGACAGACAATTGCAAGGAGCTATTTTAGCAGTTCCGTAGTAGGAAGCTGTTCTTCCATGCTAATCCTGCAGCAGCACACGAGTGCTGCACGAACAGAAATCCTGTTCCTGGCATGAGACAAGTAAATGAGGAATGCACCCCACTTGCAGTTAAGCTTCTTTCCCCAAAATTCACCATCCGAAACAGTAGCGGAAGTTTACCTTAATGTTGTAGATAAATTTTCAGCATAGAAAAATATCCCATATTTCCAAAACTATGGTTGCAATATGAATGGAAGGCAGAACTCTTCAGGATTTCTTGACATAGCACATAGCTATAAAAAAGCTACTAAGCATCTCCCCAGAAATAGCTGCTGCATTTTGGTGGAGAAAAAGGTAGCTCTGATACACTGTATTTTGTTTGTCGATGTAGGATTTACAGCTCACAGGAAAACTTCTACCTGAAAGTCAGTATATATCTGTAAGCTATTATCATCTATTAGTCCATGTAAAACCTCCTAAATCTCATGTACACCAGACATAACACATTGTAAAGGTTAGAGATAAGGAACTCTCCTGATTCATCACAGGGTATGTCTGCTCCCTATTATTTTGTAGCTAGCATTGCAACCCTGTATTTCACAGTAGTAAGGAATAAAAAAGAGAGAAAGGAAAAGACTTACTGTTTAGAAAAAAAAAAATTGTTTAATTAAATCGAGTCTTCTAATGTACTGTTACCCTCCTTCTGCATTTCAGCAATTTGTTAGAAGCATTCATCTCCTCTTTACCAGTTAGAGTCTATATTTTGGAAGCTACATTTTCAAAGCAATTAATTAGCTGAACCTCCCCATATTCCTGAAGAATGGGTTGAGCTAGTTTAGAGGGTAACAAGGGCCTCAAACTTCAGCTGGTATGAAAGTCAGTCTGGTTTCACTGGCTGGAATGGAGCATTACTAGTTTAGCCATCTAAGAACTAGATCAATTCTGCCAGCTTCTGCAAAATTATAGGGAAAAAAACTGCCTTCACACTTTCTGGAATGGAAAGTATTAAAATGAAGAGAAGCCCCAAGAATGTACTATGTATATCACATTTCTTTTTTTTTCCTCAAAGCCACAGATGAGCTCCCATACACACACTTTCATTTTTCCATCACCCTCTCCCAGATAGTGTCAGCTTTAGAGCTATGGCTGCAGTAGTGTAGCAAGTTCTTAAATCTGTGCTTACTCCTTATCTGTGATACCCAGCAGCCCTCCTTCGCTGAAATCCTTTTGAGATTTAGATTCCAGTCCAGAAATCAGGTCTAGTAAAAGAGATTTCTGTGCTTCTCTGCCATTCCCGCATGAGACTGAAACCGCTGCAGTCTTGCCCGTCGTCACTGGTTCTAGCTGCTGCTGTTATGTCTTGTCAGCTCCCGAGCTTTCCTAAGTGGTGAGCATATGGACCGCAATGCAAAAAAACAAATGAAGGTGTTTATCCCAAAGTACTGAAACCCAGGTTTGGACATCATTCCTGCAGGTGGAGGTTAGGCATTGACGGCCAATTACTTCTTAATAGCCACCATTAAGCATGTTTGCACAAGTGGATATAGCTGGAAATCTCGGCCAAATAGCAAAAAATAGTCTCCATTTAGTTTTACAAGCTTCCAGACTAAATGGTCTTCTATGTCATGAAGGTCTCCTAGGCAGAGCGGCGCAGGGGATATCTACACTTGTACAATACCTGCATTTCAGTGCAGCATCAGTGCTTACGCAGGTAAGTACTTAGGGTTATTGCTAACAGTAGCCCTAAACCACATGAAACTGATGTGAAATAGTCTGTTAAGAGAAGAGGACCTGATGGTGCCAAAAGGCTTCACTAGCACACTTCTGGGAGGGTTGCTTTTTCACTGTATTTGTCTGTCTGATGTACTTAAATGATCCCCTACTAATATCTGTCTGCAAATTGTTGATGTATTTATCATCATTACACTAGCGTAGATGGTATGGAAAAGAATCCAAGAAAATGTTGTCAGCCACAAAGAATATTATGTATGTATGTGCATACCTAAATGTGCGTATTTGTGTGCAAAGCTGGCTGGCTGCCTTGTGTCTGTTCTAATGCAGGAACCCTGTGTCATTCAGTGCACAGCAGGAAGAAAGAACGTGAGCTTAGTACTTGGGTATGTTCCAGCAATGAGCTCCCTGTTTTTGCAAGAGTGATATATCCCTAGCAGGGAATATTTTATCTCTAAATGGTTAAAATTTTACCAAGTTGTAAGAACTGAAAATAGTGTTTTGTAATGGCAGATGTTGGACACCCTTAATAACAGGTGGTATCACTGTTGTCTGTAATATATTTGTACCACTATACAAGTCAGCAGAGTAATGGAAAGCTTTATGGCAAACAGGCAAATTTATATCCTTGAATAACATCAGCTATCAAATTTATTCAGCTTTGCAAGGATAATTTTCAAATTCATTTTGGACCTTGGATTGATGTACAAATTTTAAACAATTTGAGTGTAATGGCTTGGAATCTTTTAACAATCCAAGATATTCATATCTTAACATTTTCAAGCATAAAATTATTATGTTTCATAGCACACTTGCACATACATGAACTCTGTCTTTTAAGCTACCTCAGTTATTACTTTTCCTTTTAGGTTTTATGACAGTTTAATTAAATTAAAATTAAATTTCCATCTCCCTGAAAACTATCCTGAAACGATGGCATCAAAGCCCTCGTGCCTGCATCAGCAGTAATCTGCAGCGGGCTCTTGTTGCACATTCTTATTGACATGTAAGATGGAGTCCTGGCTCCACTGAAACCAAAGACAAAACTTCCATTGATTTCCATAGGATACATTTTATTCCCATGATTTTGTCCCATGGTCTAGTTAAAAATGGAAGTCTGTGGTCAGCTCATGAGTATAGAATACTGTATCAGCACTTCAGAATCTGAATAGATGAACAAGCAAGCAGCATTTCTGATACTGGACATTTTATCATGTTGTTTAATTTGGAGCAGGTTAGTAGTTCACGGTTTAAGATTTGCTGAAAAGGTACATGTTAACCTTCCTACATCAATATGAATCTCACAGTGATGCTATAATGCTTTGAATTTGGCCAGTGATTTCAATAAACGGTCTTAAAGCAGTCTATGTAAATATGCCATCATATAAAACTGTACTTGTCAGTTTACAAAACACATCTATATGAAGCAATCTAGTAGCTTTTATGTTTTTTTTCTTTTTTTTCCTTTTCCCTGTAAGACTTAAAGACTTATCATGGCAGACCTTTTATCTCTTTATCATTAATGATTCTTGGAGTTGACACTGTTTGTCACAAACTCCTTTGGAGCCTTTAAGTTTCACCATGTTGCATTCAAAGGAGCTTTCTTTATTAACACTAACTTTTCCATGCAGATGTGTATTGCTGGTTTTGAATCGGTCCCTATATTCTGTGGAGACAGGCACATGCTATATTTTGGACACCCTGGAAAAACGCATGGAAATCCATGATGCAGAAGTGTGCTAGTGCCTCAGTTCAACGTGTATAGAAACAGAGTATTCCAGTGTTAGCAAGTTACTTTGAAATTAATTCTTAAATAAAATTAAAACAGTTCAAAGTAAAAACACGATTATTTTTACTTATGATGCTCAAAGTAGACAGCGGACTGGTTATGGAAAGTGGTTATGGAATGTGCTGCCCTTCAAAAGCCCTGCGGTCTGTCAAACATCATTTCTGTACTAGGTAAGAGATGGTGCAGTGCGATTGGCATTTGAGAGGAAATGATTATAGCAGATGGGAAGGGTTGAATTCATGTTATCATGGTCTAGTGTGGATGTGACCAGAAGACAGTCTGTCTATTTTACTGCGAAACAGTTTTGAAATTCCTAATGATTACTTTCTCCCACTTACACCCTCTGCTAGTGCAGATAGATCCCAGGATGGGAGCTCTTGTTCTTTCCTGAGCGATTTCAATCTCTCCTGGATAGCTGTCGCTAAAGATAATGATTTGAAACATCACATTTTGCCACTTTTTCAGTTCTGTGGAAGCAATTTTATTTCTGTTTCTTTTAAACATTTACATTGAATAGCTTGTCCAGAGTTGCCAAAACCCTGTCTGATGTGCAGCTTACATGAAAACCTTTCTGGGGCTAAGCATCAGAAGATCTTAGCACATATCCTGGAGAGCCTTGCAGAGAGAAAGCTTTGGGAACAGTTCACAGCGAAAAGGTGGCGGTAGCTTCTCAGGAGTCCCTGTCTCTTCCTGCTGTAGAAAGGACTGGACTGGATCCCAGACGATCCAGTGTCACCACGCTCTGTGTCTGTTCTCTTGGGAAAAGTGAGAAATGTTTCCTAGGAGAAGTCCAGGGAGTTTTAGAAGGCAATAAAAAGCCTAACAAATATTGTAAGTTACCATTTTAATCCCACACTGTATTTATTCAAACTTGCCCTGTATATACTTATCAACAGCTAGGAGCAGATGCTTAATACCAACAAAACAAATCTGAGTACAGTCCTTCTTTATGAGAAGAGGTGAGAGAAAGAATTCACAGATGAAAAGACAAATTTAGGTATTTAATGCATTCCTGGGAAGTGTTCAGATACTATCATCAGAGGAATCTGTGGAATAGAGCAGAGCATTTTCTAATATTTTATCAAATTTAGTTTCAAATGTCGCAGCATATTGGTCTTTAAAAGCACCATCACACCCTTTAACAGGCGCACAAAGGGTATGTTCCTCTGGAAACGAGGGTCTGGCGTTCCGAGTGTCAGTCCTGCCTGTGCCGCGGGCACCTTCCATCGGAGCCTCTCCGTGCGGACGGTCTCCGGTGGCCGCTGTGGGCGCGCAGGCTCCGCACCCGCGCAGCCTCTCGGCGCGTGCTCGGCGCCGGGCCGCCGCAGGGCTGCAGCGCAGCTGACCGCCCTAACCGTTCCTACCCGGCTGTAACTTGGAGGAACCTGCACCGAGGCAGCGCGGATTGGGGCGCTCGTGTTTGCAAAATGTTGTGTAGACCTAGGCTATGTTTTGCCAGCGGATTGGTTGTGTTAATGCCTCAGTTTCTGCAGCCATGAACTAAATTAATATTACCTGTCCTTTTTTTCAGAGGCCTTGTGATGATACTTGTATGCTTGGTGTCTTACTAAGGCAATCCGGTGAAGGATGGGTTACCGTCAAAAGTCCATTGGGCGTAAAGGGCTGCAGCCCCCATGTCTATGCAGCTCCCAGTGACACAAGTGTCAGGTCAGAGTTTGCTGCTCAGATCCTGGAAAATACTTGCAGATAGTTGTTACAGGCCCCGTGAGTCATCACATAGTTTCACTCTTAATTTTATTTCGCTCGCTGCCCCCTAAATTGAATTGAAGCATTTTCCCACTAGCAATATTCGAAGGTGTACAAATACTGCATCAAGAGCACCTGTGACCTATTCATTGCTCAGCGGTGATAGATCTGGTAATAATGTGCTTGCTATTCTGGCTGTGCTGCACTTTGGTAACACCTAGGGTTTAATTGAAATACACTCTGACCTTGGTTTTGTTCACTGGGCATGGAATGGACATAATTACTATGAATCTATGGAGGGATATTATTGCAAAATGTCATATTACTAATTTTGGCTCTTCACACCCTTTTGGAAAAAAAAAATCAAATCTCAGTAAAAAAACAATGTGCTACAGTTTCATAAAGTCCTAAAACAAGCAATTTTCTAAAAAATTAACTTCCTATTTCTCCTATTTCTTCCTTTTTTCTTTCTTTTTTTAACCAAAATGCTATCACAGTATGATAATTGCATCGCCCCTAACAGTTTCATATTCCTTCATAATTAAATAAACAGCTTGTAAATTGCAGGCCACAAAATGCCTATGTTCCACTCTTACCTTAAGGGATTTCCATAGCTACGAAGGACAAGAAGTTTAACCATCAATTGCCAGACTCGAGGCTATTTGCAGCCTTAACTTTTTATCTTCTGTCTTCTTCTTTTTTTTTTTTTTTTTTTCCTCTTTGTCTCTTTGTTTATTAACAGGATGAGGGAGTAATTTGGACTGAGTTAGTCACTACAAATGCGATGATGCAAAATGGACTCTAGTGCTTTAGTGTGTTATTAGCTGGGGCTGTTTTTCACAGAAGGTCTTTTAGAATAATGCATACGAGCAATACAGCCTGGAGTTACCAAGGGTATGAAATACTTACCTAGCACTTCTCCAGCTCAACGTCAAATAATTCACACCTTAAAAACAGGAGAACACCGCTCCCGAGATGGTGTTACTGCATAGAAGTATTTAGGCAGATTTTAATTCATAGCAAAAAAGCATTACAGCAGAATTTGCGCTGCTGCTTTAATACAATTCCCTTTCACCCCACAATCTGCTCTGTTTTTCAGATTGCAAAATGATGTTGGAAAAACTGCACTTTGTAAAGCAAAAGCATGATTTTTCATGCCAGTGAAGTGGACTATCTTCTGATTTGTTAATATCAAAATAATCTCAAGATCTTTCTAGGTGACCTCAAAGTTTACAAGAGCATCTCTGTTGCCTAAGTCTAGAAAATACTGCTGATTCACAGTGACATTATATGTTCATTAAGCTAATGTAATTGGCAGAAATATTTCTGTCTCTTACTTTATATTATCTGCTGAGGTCAAGGGCTCAACAGGGCTCAAAGAAAAACTTTGTGTAAGTAACAAGAATATTCAACACTGGCACTTTCAATAGCCAAATATGCAAGTTGTAATTTAGGAAAGGATGCTAAACTATCGGTGTTTGGGCATTAAAAAATAAACCTTAATCTTATGAGATTTGGAAATAACTTTCTTAAGGGCAGGTATATATGCTAATTGCCAGTTTTTATCCTTGGTCTTCATTATACCAGCTGCTTTTGTATATATGTTGTTGGGCTATGTGGTGTTATAATCTGACATTACTTACATCTCTTTTTATAGACTGTGAGCAGGGAGAAAACTTTGGAAGGCATTGGGACTAAAGGCTTGGATCCTGCTATCCTTAACTCTTTTTTTGCCTTTGCATCTTTTGAAACACTGTATGGTGGCATTCCATAGCCTTGACCTGCAGAATTTTGCCTGCTAGTTAAAAATCTTGTGGTATTTTGTTGAAAAATATGTTGATTTTTATAACAATCTTTCCATATGAAAGAAATGATAATAGTCTACAGGATCAAAACTGGTTTGTTTAAAATGATCTACCAGCTGTCACTGTAATACCTATAAATAGATATAGTCTTCAAACACTGTTAGGCTTCTTAAAACTGTGTAGAAGAATCACAGTGTTCCAGGATAGTGACCCCCATACGACAGAAATGAAAATTGCAGTGTTTTTGGAGAACTGCTTTGGATTGTCTCTTTTTTTCAAACTAAGGATTGCTTTTTCTTACTAATTTTGTTGTTGTTCACAATTGCCTTCCAAAAGGGGAAATGTGAGTTTGATAATAAAGCAAAAATGGATTAAGACACCATTCTTTTAATAATTATAAAGCCATTGTAGCCTAAGCATTACCTACTGAGGTATTTCTAGCATAAGATAATAATTTCCTGAAGGTGCTTTTATGACTTCGGTTTGTCACGTGGTTTTCACATGAGTAGTGGCATGCTGCTTTAAGTAATTAAAAGAGTTTTGTGCAGTTGCCTTGTTTCTTCCACGTAAATATCTGTCCAGAAGAATGTGGCAGATGTAAGGAAAAAAAAACTCTAGGAGAAACTGTGTTTTATCAACTGGATTAGCGAAGTGAGAAGAGTCAAGTGGGGCTTGAATAACCCAAGAGATCACTGATGAGGTTGAAAACCTTTTTACCTGTATGCAATTGGTTTGAATCGAGCCCAAGTCAATTCAGAATGAAGGTTCCTAATGTAAACATGGGGTCTCAAGAAAATGAATCCAAATTAGCTTTGAAAATGGACTAGCTAAACTGGATTACATTCTTTTATGGACACTGTTCATTAAAAATTACAGTGGCCTTGATTCAATTTAGCTTAAATTAGATTCTAAATAAGAGTGACCACAAAAAGATTTAATGCAATATAATTAACCCACTTTCAAAGTTAATTCCAATTAAATTTCTAAAATGTTTCTGGGTGGACTAGAACCTAGCTGTATTTGAGTGCCTTTTATTAAATGAATTTATATCATTTGATATTGGACAGTTCACAGGTTGCTCCTACTTGCACCCTGTGAGCAGTCCCAACAGAGAAACTGGGACTATTTTGGTCTCTTTAGCTTTCAGGTGACATGTAAGGGAAGTACAAGGACCAACAAAGAAATCAACAAATTCCTCTTAATAAAAAACATTATTTGATACAGAAATATCCATTACATTTCTGTGTTTGCCCTGTAAAATAATCAGATGTTACCAGTTGTTCTGCGGATCCAAAGTGAAATGAAGTTTGAGAGGAAAAGGAAATCTAGAAATTAAGAGCCTTGCCAGACTGAAGTAATTTGAAAGTCAGTGAAATATCTTTAATTTCTGGCTAATACGCAAATATTCTTGGCAGGACCAACATCCACTAAATATCTCCTTTTTAAGAAAGGTCTATTTCAGCTTCATTTATCTTAGGTGAAGTTATGGAGACAGCTACAAACCTCAGGAAGATGTAGTATGGGAAAAATGAAATTGTCCTGGAAAACAAGGTGTTAAAACTGGAAACTAAATCTGTTGTCTGTAAAACAAAATGAAAGAAAAGAAGAAAAAAGCAGACTGGATCAAACTCACCCTTGATTGAACTCCCCTGAAATCAATGGTGATTCAGTAGGATTAAATGTGTCCAACCACATTTAGGGCTTACAGGTCAGTGTCTTACTAGTTCAGCTGGGTCTTGGAGGGTTTGCGGAGGGGAAAGGGGGCAGTATCCATGGCACAGCAGTATCAGCTCAACCTCCTGCACTTCCATTGCTTCAAGGGGCCGTGCGGGGTCCGGGCTGCGTCCCCTAGCCAGCCAGTGAAACACACCAGGAGGAGAGTAATTTGCATGGTGAGTGTCTTGATTTACTTAATCTCGAGAGTAATCAAGCTGCATTGCAGGGCTGCCTGTCTAGCACTCTTTGCCCTCCACTGCATTTAACTAAAAATAAAAACCAAACAGATAAAAGCTGCTGGGCTCCCAAACCTCCCAGGTTGTTAGACATTATTGCAATGGCTCCCCAAACTGTTGTTGAGACTTCTAAAGTCCTACAGCAATGAAAAGGGAAAGCCAATTTTTAAGAATGGAGGAAAGGGTACACAGCTCTCTAGTTGCAGTGATGAGTTTTCCCAATAAAACAGTCTGTATAAAAACAAAAACAAAACAGAACCAAAAAACCCAACTCAGATGGGAACCAAGCTATAGGAAAAATGAGACAGGAGATTAAGAAGAGAAGGACTTGCAATCGTTTTTGCTCTTTACTGATTCTGCATGCTGTTTATTGTAGCACTCTGTGAAGAACAGAGCGTGTTATTCCATTGTTGGTGGCAGAGAAATTCTATGGAGAGAAAAAATGGTGTTGTTGTAGCATATAGGGACAGGAACAGCATGCGAAGTGTTTGTACTTCTCTTGAGCTGAAGAGTGCGATTCCTCGGGGGCTGGGCCAGGTGGAAAGGCTTTTCAGGCCTGCAGAGCAGACGGGGAGCGGGGAGGGATGGTGAACAAACCCACAGCGACGTGATTCCCCCAGCCCGCCCCTGCACAGCCATATGGGGACAGGCGTCTGAGGCTGCAGGAGCATCTGCAGAGCAGATGTCGGTGGAGGATTTCTGACCCCGGTGGAGCTCCCTGCCCACGGTTCAGTCTCTGCTCAGGGACGAGGGTTTGCCCTGATGTGTTTTAGTATTTTGTGCAGCTAAAACAGATTGTGTGCCTGTTTCCTGGTATCTAGACCAAAACTGTCCTGCCTTCCCCTGTGGGGACTGCTGCCAAAAGGCGATCAGTCTGAGATCCTGGGAGGATTCGGGGTTCCTTCAAGAGTCACCTCTGCGTAAGGTTGTCCTGGGATTTAGGCCTATTTTTATTATTGTGCTCCATGCTCTGTTCTATATAGAAACTATTCTCAGTGCTCCAGTGCTGACACTACCGGAAGAGACTTCCCAGTATAATTAGCTGCTTGATGCACCTCTCTCCTCTTCATATGTTTGGAAATCTGCCATTTAATTTGTAACCGAAGAGTGGCTTGTTTACTAAAAAATGCAGATATCTCTGCAAAGGCTTTTTTCTCAATAAGCTCTTTAAAAAGGTGTGCTGTAGAGCATACGTTATTGTGCTGCATAAAGCGAAGCAAAGGTACCTTTTCGGAATGCATCCACATGTTTTTTTAGTGGTAAAAAGTGATCTTGGTGCTCCTCATCTTTCTGGCACAAGCCTGAGGAAAGTTGTGATGATTTAGTGGTGTTTTAGTGGGATTTTAGTTGAGATTTATTCTGTGATATAGTTGTGGTTTAATTGTATACTGATAATTTAACTATGTGGTACATTCTTTATGTATTTTCAGTATAGCAGCACAGAGCACCACATCCTGCTTTTTTATGGCAAATGCACAGCCATCAATCAAAGTGTGTTTGATCGCATTGTATCATAAACAGTGTATTGTACAATAGATTAAGAACAGTACATTTATCTGTGATTAAAAAGAATCCGTGCATCTAGTTAAGCATAAAACCATGGTCTTTGCATAGCTCCATTGCTGAGGTGATTGTGCATAGGCCCCCCATGCTAGAAAGCTAAGTATGAGTTGCCAACAGCAACTAAACTGCTGATGTGACAGGTAGGGATCCCTGGAGTTTAGAAAAATATCTTTGCTATCTGCCATGTTTTGTTAGGCTGATGTTTGGGAATGGTATGGGACTTGTCTATATTCAAAGTCCATCCCTACAGGAAAATCTGCCAGTGATCAGAATAGTTACAGACACTTTACACTAGTAAAGTAACAAAAAGTCAGCAAAGCACATCAGGCCTAAGGCCTAATTAAAAAAAAAAAAAAGTATAGAAAAATTGTCTGTTCCATTTCAGTGCACCGTAGTAAGACTACTCTGCATACACGTATTCAGCAAAATTAACTTATAATAGCATAACTGCTGAATCCTTCAAGCTGTCCCTAAAGAGAGCTGCACGGTACCTCTCTGCAGAGGTACTTCAGCTTTGTCATTACCTCCTTTCCCTTCTCTTCGGCACTGGATCTTAAGAAGGTGATTCTTTTTGCACACCAACAAATAAGTATTACATTGAGACTAAGTCAAGAAGTATCAGATAAGCTACAGAGGAACGTGCATAGCAGATGCCTATCTGAGTGAAGATTTTCTGAATTCTGTAGAAATAGGTAACAAAACAAATTCCTCTATGTGTGAGGCTGTGTCTCCATGACATAAAGAAAACATACATTACAATACTAGAATGACAGATAATATATGTTTTGGTATTTAGAGCAATTTCAGGGGCAGAATTAAGGTAATTTTTGGAAATACAGTTTAATAATTGTATGGTGTTTGGGGAACTGTCTGTGGAGTAAGGATATCCTTAGCATTTTAAACTCCATTTTAAATAAATACAGCAGAGGGCACTAGTGTTATTGAGTTGACCATAGAGTTGATATTTTGGTACTAGAAGAATGCAAAAATATCTCTCAGAAGACAGAGTTCTCACTAGAAACTAAAGAAGGAGGTTGATGGTCAGTGTTGCATGTGTGGCTTTGTAAACCTAAACCTTTGTGTGTGTCTCTAGCATGATAGACACTGAATAGCAAATCACTCCAGAACAGAGTTCCAGATGGGTCTTTATGTGCCCATTAAAATATTTCCATAATATACTCTGAGGCTTTGAATGACTTTTCCACTGTATTTTTCCACCAACTACTTTTTTTTTCCCAGTGTATTACTATGATTTAAAATGACTCTGATGTAGAATGACTGCACAAAGACTTGCAGAATGCTGAAGCTCTGAGCTGTGGAGAGCTACCAGGGTAATGGAGAGGAACTCCTCAGTACGTTCATAGCCCCACAAGGAATCTCACTGCGGTGTCTTACTTGACTCCAACCAGTTTGGTAGGGCCGTTGCCTGTCACAGTTTCTATTGGCATGGTGACTTTGGGGCACCACCAAATCCCTGTGCTTCAGCAGTACCAAGCCCAGCTAGTGTGGCCTTACACTAAATACTGCCTTTCGGTTCCGGTACTACCAAAGCAGAGGGGAAAAAATAGTTTAGTACTGTGAATTGATCGGAAGTTAAATAAAATGCTGGACACAAAAGCTAAGATTCACTCCACCGCCTTTCACAACGAGAGAAAAAGTTTCCAGAGGACTAACAATATAGAGCTCTCATATATTTAACAGGATGTAGCTAGAGGCAGAAAAAAAGCAAGCACCATAGCATGTGGAAATATATCTAGAACTTTCTATGCACATCTCAGAAAATGGTAGTCCTGACTTTGAACTTACACATTCAGGGTAACAAAAAAGAAGCCAGTGAGCAAGTTTATGTTTGAAATATACATAGATTTAAATAATGTAGAAACATTCCCAAAGGGGCCTTGGGAGAGCATAGCGCTGAGATGTATGGCTGATTGAGACACACTTAGCACAGGACCCAGGGGGGAAAAGTAACCATAAGTGCCAAAGGCTGGTTTGGCCTTCAGCACGAGGAAAGAGCTGTTCTGTGTGACCTATTCGTGTTTTGATTCAGTAATCAAATATAGGGAGGATATTTAGTTCAAGATGAAACAAAAGCATTTCTTTTCAAAAACTTTTTGCAGCTGAGAGATGGAAACATTTTGTTTTGGTGGAATAGATTATGCTAATCAACCTCATAACTCCTAAGGGTTTTGGTTTTTTTTACTCCTAGAACATATGGGTAGTGATGAAAAAGGGAAGGTTTGGGTTGAGGTGAGGAGCATAGTGGGATTTCTAGCTCCTTTTGGGAGCTAAAAGTAGGAACAGGAGAGAAGTGCCTTGGAGTTCTAGCAGCATGGTTTCACATGGGTTGACATGCCTGGCTTTATGGAGTTTGGGAAGAAAAGCAACTGAAGGAAGTTTATGTATACACGGTTGGATGCCAAGAGTGCTTGCTCTCTCATATCCTTTCTTACTCTTGCTAGACTTCCTTGTTCTAATAATTTCATAGTTTTCCTACTCTTGCAAAGTATATGCCGGAATGAGAGTGGAAAGTCACAAAAAGAGAGATAGAGAAGCCATATGGTATCTTGCAAAGCTGGCGCTGGGTTGGCAAAATAGCAAATGGGTATAAGATAAAACATGAAAGAAGCCTGTGGTACTGCAAGCCAGGCCCATGCCATGCCAGGCATACAGCGATCATTGGCGGCTCTGAAGCTTGAGATAGCAGGCTGAGTTCTCCTCTCAGTTACGCTGAAAATGATAAAACTGTACCAGTGCAGTGGTAAAAAGATCAGTTCAGTGTGTTTCTGTATCTGTTTTGTTACCTGTTAATGGAATTCATTATTCAGTCCACATCCTTAGGGGATAAGATTTAAAAGAATTAAGAAAAAAATGAGGGAGAGAAAAAAGACAAATATACCCAATGAAGTAAACCTAGAGACAAACAAAAAGGTTAATACAATCACGGTAACGATCACAGAAGATGGTTAATAACTATTCAACAGCAGAATTCATGGATCACAGATCCTAACCAAAAAAAGCCTGCAATTGGCATTATACTCAGTGATGTGAATCTCTTGAGTTCAACAGGCAGATTCTTCTTCCTGGCGGTGTAAGAAAGATGGGAACCTGATCCTTTTCACCCCCATTTAGCAGTTATTTTTATTACACTTTTTAAATGGAAAGGAAGCTGCCTTTTAGTGAGTCTTAGTGATGTAGTTTGCGAGTGTTTCTCCATCTGTTGTGGTCAGCACCACTGAACAGATCAATGCCCTTGTAAGCCTGTAGTTGAAAGGAAGGCAGGTAGCACAGCCAACCCTCATCAGAGTCCAGCACCTTATCCTAACCCCGTGAAGCTGATGTTCTGGCATGCCACGGTTAGCCGCTGGCAGAGGGAAGGGATGGAGAGCTGGGAGCAGTAACATCTGATACCACCGCCACAGGGTTCCCCAGAGACCTCTCACAGAAGTGGAAGCAGCCACGGAGAGAAAAGTTCAGTGGCTTGCCCAAGGTTGCAAAACACATTAGTTTCATGAATCTTTCATAACAAGACTGATGTTTTATAAATAACACTTACGGAACAGATCAAGCAAACAGATACGGCCCAGATCTTCCAATTACCATTCACAGATTTTTAACCATTATATTGACTTTCAATCCTGTAAATTATTAAACGTGAGAAGAAGACACTTGATCTGAAACACTGTAACAAGTTCAAAAAATAAGTAAATTCTCAAAAGTATTCTGTCTGAATATATAATTAGAAAAAAAGTCTTTCATTAAATGAATTACTGTGAAATGCAAGTTAATATATTTTCTTTCTGGTTTTTGTTTTGTTGTTTTTTTTGCTTTTTTTGTTGTTTTGTTTTTTTCCAGAAAGATAGATTTTTACACAAAATGAAACAATTTAGAGCTTGGAGTAGGAAACCTTTGCCAGACAGTGTTTTGTTCTACTGAATACATGTATTATGCATTTGGGTGCTCTGGGTTATAAATATGCTTTAAGCTTGCTGTAATTTATAAGACTTCACTTTTGGCTGATTTATAGGAATTTTCATTAATCTCTACAGCAGAGGGACCTTGCAGGGAGCAGCAGATTGAAAATGAACTGAGGGCTGGGGGGCTTTAAGAGCTATTGCAAACGAATCAGGACTGAAAGACTTTGAATGGTAATGATCATTTGTAGTGGAAAGGTCTTTTTTTCCCATTACACCAAGATCTGTAGGATTTTTTTAGATATAACAATGAAATTGTTGACCCTGCAGCTACAGAGATATTTTTCAACACTTAAATGGCTATTCTTTCTGTGTTCAGCACACATTTACTAATGAGTGTTTCTCTGCTGCCTGCTGCCAAAAAAAGGAGTGGAGGAGGAAATATGAAACTGGATGATGCTGTTCAATGGCTGAGGAGGGCTGATGGCTCCGCATCTCACACAACCCCTGTTTCATTGACATTATTGTTTTCTACATCTGAAAAAGAAGCAAATTCTGACCTTAATGCTCGCATCAGCTGCTATGATCAGTATGAAAGGCTTTCCTTCTAGTTGAACTCCCATGCAGCAATCGCATTTGTATAAACAGTTTCACCCATACACAACAGGAGTCCCCACTTGCTCTGCATAGTATCTGTTAAGTCTGGTCTTCGAATGTACAGAGAGAGTTAAAACCTTGGACACTTTGATGATTCCTGTTTTTGCCTATTGAGCTTTTGTCATTACTTACAACTCTGTTTTTGAATTAGAACATTTCTTTTAGATAGTGAGTATAGTTGAACTTTTTATCTGTTAATTAGCTACGTACATTGTTATTTGGAATAAGCAGAAAAAGATAATGGCCGGATATGTCATATCTCTTTGCAAATCACGGCTGACACAGCTGTTTGGGAAATAAAGTATGAGACTTTGTAAAATTTGTAGCTATAGAATGTGATGAAACTGGTAAAGTTGACTGAAAAGACATGAAAATTTTTTGTTTAGAGAATGCATTAAAATGTTCAGAAATAATTTAATGCTCTCCTTCTCCCTTCTTTCTTTCAGGCTATTCAAACTCCAGAAGGACCAATACCAAATAAATTATGAATGTTGAACAAGATGACCTTACATCCACAGCAGATAATGATAGGTCCTAGGTTTAACAGGGCCCTATTTGACCCCCTGCTTGTGGTGCTGCTGGCTCTTCAGCTTCTTGTGGTGGCTGGTCTTGTGAGGGCTCAAACTTGTCCTTCAGTCTGCTCCTGCAGCAACCAGTTCAGTAAAGTGATTTGTGTAAGGAAAAATCTGAGAGACGTACCAGACGGCATCTCCACCAACACCCGGTTACTCAACCTTCATGAGAACCAGATCCAAATCATTAAAGTGAATAGCTTCAAACATCTGAGGCACCTGGAAATTCTGCAGCTCAGCAGGAATCACATCAGAACAATTGAAATAGGGGCTTTCAATGGTCTGGCCAATCTCAATACTTTGGAACTCTTTGACAATCGTCTGACCACTATCCCAAATGGGGCTTTTGTATACTTGTCAAAACTGAAGGAACTGTGGTTGAGAAACAACCCCATTGAAAGTATCCCTTCTTATGCTTTTAACAGAATCCCTTCTCTCCGGAGGTTGGACTTGGGGGAATTGAAAAGGCTTTCATATATCTCAGAAGGTGCCTTTGAAGGTCTGTCCAATTTGAGGTATTTGAACCTTGCCATGTGCAACCTTCGAGAGATTCCTAACCTCACGCCACTTGTAAAACTGGATGAGTTAGATCTTTCTGGGAATCACCTGACTGCCATCCGGCCAGGTTCCTTCCAAGGGTTACTGCATCTCCAAAAATTGTGGATGATACAGTCTCAGATTCAAGTGATAGAAAGGAATGCTTTCGATAACCTTCAGTCACTTGTGGAGATCAATCTGGCACACAACAATTTAACGCTATTGCCTCATGACCTTTTCACGCCGCTCCGTCTAGAAAGGATCCACTTGCATCACAATCCTTGGAACTGCAACTGTGATATCCTTTGGCTGAGTTGGTGGATTAAAGACAAGGCACCCTCCAATACTGCATGCTGTGCCCGTTGCCACACGCCTCCCAGTTTGAAAGGAAGGTACATTGGTGAGCTTGACCTGAATTACTTCACATGTTATGCTCCAGTCATTGTGGAGCCACCAGCAGACCTCAACGTCACAGAAGGAATGGCTGCAGAGATGAAATGCCGAGCATCAACCTCCCTGACCTCTGTATCTTGGATTACTCCAAATGGATCCGTTATGACGCATGGGGCATACAGAGTTCGGATTGCTGTGCTCAGTGATGGCACATTAAATTTTACAAAGGTAACTGTGCAAGACACGGGTTTGTATACATGCATGGTGAGTAACTCTGTTGGGAATACCACAGCTTCTGCCACACTGAATGTGACTGCCCTGGATAACCCTGGTTACACATACTTTTCAACCGTCACAGTAGAGACTGTGGAACCTTCTCAGGATGAGGCACAGACCACAGAGCAGGTTGGGCCCACACCAGTTACCAGCTGGGAGACCACTAACATGACAACCTCACTCACTCCACAGAGCACAAGATCCACAGAAAAAACATTCACCATCCCTGTGACGGACCCAAACAACGGGATCCCAGGCATAGATGAGGTTATGAAGACTACCAAAATCATAATTGGTTGTTTTGTGGCTATCACTCTCATGGCTGCGGTGATGCTGGTAATTTTCTACAAAATGAGGAAACAGCATCATCGGCAGAACCATCATGCTCCAACACGGACTGTAGAGATCATTAATGTGGATGACGAGCTTACAGGTGACACACCTATAGAGAGTCACTTGCCCATGCCAGCGATAGAGCATGAGCACCTAAATCACTATAACTCTTATAAGTCTCCTTTCAACCACACAACAACAGTTAACACAATAAATTCAATACACAGTTCAGTGCATGAACCGTTATTGATCCGAATGAACTCAAAAGACAATGTACAAGAGACTCAAATCTAAAACATTTATGACATTATGGGGTGGGAGGGGGGGTACGACAAAAGACGGTTTATAAAACAAATGACACAAATGACTGGGCTAAATCTACTGTTTCAAAAAAGTGTCTTTACAAAGAAAAAGAAATTTATTTATTAAAAATTCTATTGTGATCTAAAGCAGACAAAATTATGTGTATTCCTCAGTACCTGTTTTTGCTGCACTTATTTACCTTCCTCCTTCCCCTTTTCCTCCCCAGCCTACCCTGATTCCCATTTGCCATATTTTTCATAGGAGATCTTGATTCCCTAAAAGAACTGGTCTAGGAAATTTTGTAAGAATTATGTTACACTTTGGGAACTTTTATGGTGAATTCTAGTTGTGAGATTCGGTCTATTTTGTCACATTTTTTTTTCTTTTTTTCCTTTCTTTTCACATGCCCTTTTGAAAATATTCGACAGGGAATGGTATATTAGCAGCAACTTTACAAGTGAGAAAAAGAAATAAACTTTTTTTTTTTTTTCATGTAATGACCTGCTCTGTATTTACCAAAAGGACCATTCTGTGAAGAAGTGGGAAAAAGTTTTAAAAAAAAAAAAAAATTAATTTACTTGTGCAAATCTGTGAAACCCATGATCTTTTAAACAATTCTAGAACCAGAATTTGTAGTTCAAACACTAAACTAAGATTATAAATAAAATATTGTTTTTTTCTGTACTTGGATATAGCTCATTTTTAGTGTGGCTTTAAACATCAAAAGTTTGTTTAAATTTTTACGCTTTCTTCTGTGATGGTCCAAAACACAATCACTTTAAAGAGAATAATTAAAGCATTTTGGATCATTGCTGAAGAATAGTATAGTTTTCATTTTAGTATGTGTAAACAGCATACTGGCAAACAAGGATGCTTGATTCTTAATGCAAAATTATGATGATTTATTCTAACAGCATTTTCATTTGTCTCCTTTGTGTTGAGAGGTATATTCCACGATACCCAGAAAAGTTCTGCAGAAGTTCTTCAAAGAACTTACTAAACAACACTGTTTTTCTGTTGCCTGTAACTGTCAAGAGGACAAATTCATCTTTGTTTCAAAGCTAGTGATTTCCAGGTCAGTTGTTTTGGTAGTCCTTTTAGATATAAATATAAAATTTATTTAGATATCTATAATACGTATCAGATCTGCATCCCTGAGTACAAAATGATACCAAAATACTCTTAAGGATGTAACTCACAGGAAGAAGTCTGAGGATTTGGGTTTAACAAAGAAGAAAAACAGAAAAAAAAAAGAAAAACAGAGTCAAATAGGAGGAGAATGCAGGTTACTGTAATTTGCATGACAAATTAAACTTCCTTGAGAGTAGATAATTGACATTGGTTTAAACTCAGACTCGTTTACCAATAGGAAATGTACACCCTTATTCTTTCTTTTTATATTTGTCTTTGGATTTACCTTACTGGTATGGGAATGGTGTATAACTCATATGCCGAAAGCTAAGAGGACAGGTTGGCATAAGAAAACCAACTATCAGAAGACTCGTCTTCAAGGTGTAGAAGTTCTGCCAGATGTGCGCATGTGTTCTCTTTGAGAAGATGTAGGTTGGGAAAAATAATCTTATGTCTGAATGTCTTTTCACTGATTTCCTTTCTTAACTAGGAGTTTCAAGGTGCTCTGCAAGGTAAGTAATGTTCCTGTTTTTTTATCAAAACCTCTTTGTAGCATTCTAGTGTATGGGAGCATTCAGGGTGAAGATCCTACAGAACAGTATAATTCTATTCTGTAAATTTAAGAAGGAATATCTACTAGATAGGTTGAGGGGGTAAATATCTCTTACAGGATGCACAATTCTCAAGGTTGCTAGTGAACATTATAGGAAGAATACCTGATTTAAAGAGACCACTGGAGATAGGTGACAATGAATCACACTCTGCAAGGGCTCTGATAAGTATAATGCAGAATGAAACCCAAAGTCCTATAATAATCTCAAAGAAACAGTTGGCAAGACATTATTCTTTGATGTATTACATGAAAAATAATATCTACACTAAGAGAATTTTAATAGAGGACAAAGATAGACCTGAATGTGAAATGCTGAAGTAGTCATTCCTAGCTTGGCCTCCTGTTTCTTCAAAATGAGCATTTTATTAGTGAGCCTTTTGATAAAGTCTGTGCAGAAACATTGCAAGTACCTTGTTATTTGTACTTCGCCCACCTGGCCAGTAATATTATGTGCAATGTAGCCTTATGACCAATGCTTATCTGGCAATATACAGAAAATTATTTATAAGAAACCTAAGTCTGGGCCATCTAAAATCAACAGGTTTATGTTAAAAAAAAATGATAGCTCTTCTCTAATCAGTATTTGTTAAGGTCACTTATGTCATAGTGTTTTTATAAGCATACAGCTCTTACAAGCTCCTGAAGATTAAGTGGACGAGCCTTAAAGAAAATAGGAGTAATTATTGCAAAGTGGAACACGTGATGAGTAACAGTGTATTCCTCTTTTAATTAATGAAAAATTATGCTTTAAATAATATATACATTCTTATTTAGTGTTAATTGTTTATGTTGACTAATCAAATAAAAAACATCTTTCACATACTCCTTTTTGCTCATGTTAAGGCTGAATAAAAGGCATTTTGGTGTGTTTTTCGGGGAGGAGGATATATGTATTTTTTCAAAACTGTACAATTTATGGCTTTCTCAGGGAAGACGTAACTTTTTCTTCTTGCAAATCTGAAGATTATTTATGATTCCTACTTACTTCTTTAAGACACCTGTTATTTTTGCAGGTTAACTAAGTGCTAGAGAACATGGCAATTGAAGTTAGGAGCTGAGCTCTGCAGTTTGCTACTGCTCATGAGACCACGATGTTAAGAGTCAAGGAGTGAGTCCCTGTATGGCAGAGCACAGCAGCTAGAAAGCTGTAATGAAATTTTCCTTGCAGGTAACGTACTAGATGGGGTGTGATGTAAAATAAATTGTGCAACAGAATTGTCATCTTGATTATGAGCTATCATTTTTTAGTGTGTTCATGAGAAAAGAGGAATTGTTCTTCGGTCCATTTTATAAAATTTGAAGATACTTGCCTGTTGTCCTGTACAAATACAAAGTGCAAACCGTTTTTTCTTTGGAATAGTCACCAAGTCTTTTAACTCTTGCTGTATGCAGAAATAGCATGTGAAAAGCAAGCAGGTTTCATTCAATTCACTGTGCAAAATGGACATTTTATTTTTCTTTGGAAATAGCTAAATGGTATTGTTTTTGCTAAAACATTCTAAAATTATATGCAATGCTTTTCAAGATTCCCTTTCCCAATGATGGCTTTATGGGTTAGTCACAGCATCAAAAAAGGGATATCTAAATTAATATGGTACTTAGATTTTGGTTCAAAGTCTTATGTAAATATTTCACAAGAGCTGTCACAAACTTTTCTATATCAGATATAAATATTCGTGTAGTGTTTTAAATTATGACGATAGAAAATCTTTCCAACCTATTAACCCTTTTCTAAAGTGTATATTCCAATATTTATGTGTCATGGGAGGTTTGTGAAGATTAATTAAATTTATAAAGTAGGCAGCTTCACGTAAAAGCTTCTCAAAACGTGACAATACTGCTCTGAAAAGTTAACAGTAGTATCTCCCAAAGAAATGGAAAACTTTATTCAGCTAGTACAAGATTCTTGCTCCCCTCGCCATCGTTTTCTTGTTCCTTCTAACATTTTCCTGTCTATGTGTTATATAATCAGATTTTTCAGCTCTGGAATTGTCTTCCAGACAGAGCATGCAAGGGAAACCTCAGTTAAGTCATCCCAACTCCAGCCACTTGCAGTTCCTGTTTAACATTCTCTAGGACTTTATTCAGTCCACACTTGTTTACGCAATGGAGGATTCCTTAATTTCTTTGATCCTCTGTAGTACAATAGCAACACATGATTCATGACCTAGATTAGTGAGGTGGTTTTCATGGATTATATTTTCATCATATTTAAAGTATGAATTGCAACATTGCAATTGTATTATTTTAGAAACTAATTTTAAATTCTGTTGATTTAACGGTTACTTCTTGTTCTTTCATATTAGGTCAGTTAAACTCAACTAAGTTACAAACAATAAAAGAAGAAAAATGCAGCTTGGAAAGCTATGCATGCAGGTTTGTATGTGACTGTGCAGATGAGATTAAAGATATAAAAGAAAAACATAAAAAGAGAAGGAGGGAGTAAGTGAGTTGAGGGAGTTTCTAGTGAAACTGAGCTGGAGAACTGTGGACCACAGAATGTATCCAACCCTTATGACTAATTTATTTCTGTAACATATAATTGAATTTGATTTGTTTGTTTTGATTTCTCAAAAGGACAGTTAGTTGTCACAGCAAGGAAATGGAAATCTGGGCTCTGGTTTTGACACTGTTCAAATGATATCAAGCAAGACTTCTTCCTGATTTGCTGTTTTTTGTTTCGCTGCTCAACTATTATTTTCCCAAATTCTCTTCCTGAACCACCCATCTTTTCAGCCTCTCTTGGGAGTGAATTCCAGTGGTAAAGTTGACAGCTAGCAGTTCACTGCTCTAACTAGAGCCTTGAAGACCTGGGCTGTAGTAATTTAAATCCTTTTTTTTTTTTATTGGAACTTACATTTCCTGTGATCAAGTATTTGATCCAATTCTGAAGATTTTGAGAACAACTGGCCATATATTTGCATATTTGGACTATAAAAAGTCTCCAAATTGCATAAAACTCCACTTAAAAAAAAAAAAAAAAAAAAAGACAATAGCAATGCTCTCAAATTCTTGAGAATTAAATTGTAAGCAGTTTTCCCCATTTTTTCTTCTCCACCTTCCTTTGTTTTGTTTTTTTGGTCAGGACTCTGCCAAGTCATCAAGGCCTTGTCAGACTGAAAATAAAGCTGATACATTGACAAGTGGCATGTCTTATGCATAAGACTACCACAACAAAGATTTTTTTTTTTTCTATTTAAAAATAAATTCTATTGCCTATGTCAGCAGTGTTTTGATCAGGATGGATATGAGGGATATGAGTAATTACTGTTGGAAATATTGTCACCTCTTGTTTCTGCCTGAGCAAAGATTGGCTGTGGGTGTTTCTCTTTTCATCTCCCTGCTTATTTCTGACACTGCTATAGTCAAGCAATCAGTTCTATATGGAAAAGGAAGCCTGAGCCCACCTAACACAACAGTGAAATAATAGAGGGCTGCTGAACCAGGCAAGAAAGAGGAAAAATGAAATAAAATGCATTGTTAATGGGGAAAGAAGAGCCCTGAGAAGATAGCAGAGCATTGTAGGGAAAAAAAAAAAAAAAAAAAAAAAAAAGACTACAAAAAAAACCCTTCATACTTTTTAGTAGAAAATACTTAATACTTTTAGTATACTTAATACTTTTTAGTAGAAAATTTTCAGTAGAAAATAGCCTCCCTAGAGAATACGTGGAAATTTGCTTAGTGGGGGCACTTAATTGGCAATTTGTACCTGTAAATACAATTTTTATATTGGTCTCTGCTAATTTTAAAATTAGTCCCTTAAAATTAGTCATGAAGATGCACTAAAATGGACAAGGATAATGTCAGTGAAATTTTTAATGTAGTAGAGGTCTCCTTTTGCAACTTCTGTGGCTATTTTCAATAATGCCTTGTTTTTAATTAGGAACTAAAAGGCCAGTTACAACATGCTTTTTTGGCCCTTGTCCACTCAAGTGGGGACAATGTTTTTGGCTAGCCAGCACCGCTGAGAATTCAAGCATCAGGGATATCTTTTTTTTAATTTTTTTTCTTCCCTTTCCAAACACATGTGAAGAAGTAAATAAAACAGCAAGATACAAACGTAACCCTGCAGCAAGGCTTGTGAAGATGCAAGAAGTGTATGTATTGATCATTTTTTGATTTCATTCTACATTGGCATTAGGTAAAGGGTAGGAAGTCTAGCTAAGTTCCTAGAATTTATTTCATGATTCTTTAGTTTTCTGATATGCTTTTTCCCTCCACTGATCAAAAAAACAAAACAAAAAACAGGTTTTATTGTGTTGCAGTTTAGAAGCCTTTACTCTTTATACAGTTTCAGCCTTTTCCTCTACCTTCAGCCGTTCCTCTACCTGTTTTCCCACAGCCTTTTCTCACTGCACAGTCTGTGTGGGATGTACTGCTGTAGGGTCCAGGTTGCCCCTACTGTTACTGTCCTCCCTGACTTGGTGGGAGTGCTGATGTGTAGTGTCTGTCCCCTGTAGCCTTGCTTCGTTGTTTCACTTTGTAGCACTTTCCTTTATAGTAGGTTCCAATAGTCATGTTTCCATGCAATCCTCTTCAGTAAGATTAAGTGTCTTTATTCCTATTACAATTTCTCAGGCTTCTTAAGAGTAGTGCCACAGGTAATGGCAGAAGAATTGGTAAGTTTGCTTTCAAGACACACTTGAATCCAGATGATAGTATAAAGAACCCATGACATAATAATTATTAGAAGAAATACTTATTAGAAGAAAGAGATCAATCAAGACACAAAAGATTTGACCCAAATATAAATTCCATGCTTTCCTTCATTGTCTACCTGCACACGTGCACATGCATGCACACAAACACATTTATATATATACCTTTTTAAGGGAAAGAGTCCTGCTCTCTGATGGACAGCAAGCAGTTGATAGAGGTCTATGATTACTGAACTGTGGGAAAAGGGGGCTTCATTACAACTGTAAGAAGTGAGGACAAAGACTTAGCTTGGAGCCAGCTGCAGGAACTAAACTATAGAAGAGTTCGGGAGCAAAAGCCCCAGGTGATGTCTATGAAGTCAAGCGAGGCTCTGCACGTCCTCAGGCAGTAACTGGGCCAGGTGAGAAGGCAGATCCTGTGGCTAAGGGAGAGAAGGGAGTCCTGAGAGTAGGTATAGTATGTGGGAGCTGGGGTACAAGTCTTTGGATGCTGAAAAATATGATTATCTGTAGGGTGAAGCCTTGCAAGAAATCAAATTTGATAGTTTAAAGGAAATCAGTGAAGGAGGAGATCTCCAACTTCATCCTTTCTTCTACAGGTCTATGTTCTAAAATATATAATAGTGTTGTGTCACCTGATATGATAATGATACTTATTCATTTTTTGATGAATAGAGCCCAGATTCACATGCTGTCACCACTGCTACAGGTGGCTCTGGCTTCTTTCAATACCTCTGAAAAAAAGGCAATGTCAAGCCTGAATCTTCAATAGCGGGTAGAATGAGATGCAGATTTTAACTTGATGGCTGGTTCTTGTGATGTCAGTCAAACTGATCTGAATTCAGTACCTCAGGCCTCTGAAGTCCATATAAGTAAGTTTTATAAATAACGTGTTCTTGATATAACCATCATCTGTTTTTCAACCTTCTTCAGTTCCTTCCTTGTCCAGGGGATTTATTAAAAGCTTTCTGTATTTCTCACAGTATCATAATAAATGAACAAGAAAGTCCACAGTCTGAGGCCTTAGTTGAAAAGAAAGAGGTTAAAAAAAAAAGGAGTTCTGAAGTTTCTTAAAATGGATGTGCTATTCTTAGACTTTTCTTCAGGAATTTCTTTATATACTATTATATATACACTATAATATTACTTTTACATTTAGAACACATACACAGTGTTCACAAAAAAAAAAGTTATTGCTGAAACAATATTTATATTCAAGGTTATATGGCAGGTATCTTAAAAGCTGGCAATCATGGCCAAATCTTCAATTACTTCATTGTTTTTCTATAGGGAAGGCACTTTAACTATGAAATAATGGAGTTAGGTTGCATTCTTCTTCTATCAATGGTTATCATAAGAAATAGATAAAGAAATAGAGCTTGTTTCAGGTACATGTAGGGTGATAATTATTTGAGGGAGCATATAGGAATTGTGAGCCAGTAGTCAGAAGACTTACATCTCACTTCTAAATGAATGGTCAGAACTTGGAACGCATTCAGCCTACTAGGATTATTCACCCTCTTCCATGATGAAGCCCACATAGTGTGGAAGTGATAAAATAGTGCCCGTTTGCTAATGCATTAATCTTGTTGTTATGTAGAAGAAAGGAAACAGGCTCGCCTGTTAGGAAATGCTTGTAACGAAAAAGAGTTGAATTATGCTGTAACAGAATTATGCTGTGAAGAGCCACGTTCATCTCTGACTGAAATCCAGTGAATTAAATCCATACGTTTACATGAATACGTAAGCATGTTGGACCTTCTCTTTTGCAATGGGCACATGATGCCTTCCAGCAATAAAGCCAGGGTCGCTTTGAAGTCTGGAGAACAAAATCTACGGATTTAAACAAGAGTAAGATTGAAAGAAACCAGTTCTAGCTTTGCATGCCCTGCAGGAGTAAAAGAATTGAATTTCTCTCCTCCGTGTCTCCCCATTCCACAAGGAGTTTGTGATTGGGGTTTGGAGGAGAATAATGACAGATCAGGGCTGTGTGCAGTTCTAGCAGTGTTGTGCAGACTACAGGAGGGTTACAATTTTGCACCTCAGCACTGAGGACGCTTCCCTTTAAGAATGAAAAGAACTGATTTCAAGGGTATATAATGTAGTTCATTTGGAAGGGTGGAGATTTCCAAAGCTAAAATTCAAACAACAATTTGACTTGTTTGTTTGAAAATATTCCCAACTGGTTAGGGATTATGTGAGTTTTCTGGCAAAAAAAGGGAGAAGCAGAGTGTGATTCACAACATACAGCTTGGATCTGTAAGAAGACTTCTATTTTTTTTTTATTTTTTTTTTTTACAGTTCTCAACTTTTTAAAAAAATTTTTTTATACCCTCACCCAACTCTCAAATCCCTATCTTTTTTTTTTATACAGATACATTTTCTTACATATTTCTTTTTGTCCAGGTGCATCTTTAGTTTCCTAAACCTAATATAGCTTGGAGTGTTTGTGATTAGAGCTGCCAAAATTAGAGAGCTCACTGTAGAAGGCAGTTTCTGGTAAGTGCAAGAGCACAAAGGAAGAGATGCTATATTAAATAGAGAAGTAAGTGCAAAATGAAACATCGGTTTGCAACAAAGTACATGGCCATCAGGAGTTTCCAGTGGAGCAAGCTCATTAGAGCTGGAGCAGCAGCTCCAAAACTATTCATTTTTGGTTCAATACAATATGTTAAACAACTTACCAGGAAAACTGGCTCCATAATGAATAGAAATTATAGTGTGATTTTCATTGACAGTGTAAGTTTTATCAGAATAATGGACTTCTAAAATTCCTCTCAAAATTGAAGTTTATTCTCAGTTGCTTTGTTGCGGTGAACCTATGAGTATTACAGTCGAGTAGAAAAGAGGCACTATAACAAAAGGCACCTGCACAAGATTAGGGGTTTTGTCATATGTGCTTGCTTGACCCAAGGCTGAGAATTGAGCCCCCTTGGGCAGAGACCGATTGAGCATAAGGAGAAGTGAGTATGTGCACAAAACTGCACTCGTTGATGTCTGGAGTGAAACCCAAACCAAGTCCACTTCCTTCTTTCTCATGTGCAGTGTCCTAGAGAACAGTTTCCAGTTAATAAGATTCTAAAGCTCTTGAGGCAAATCTACAGGCTTTTACAGCTAAGTGAGCTCAAACTTCTCACTGTAGATGAAAAATGGCAGCTTGGGCTTATTTATTTATTTGTCTTTTAAAAAACATACTCTCCAGAGATGGCAAATACCTTCAAATATCATTACAGATGCAGTGAAATAGATACAATATTTATATATCGTAATGACTTGATGAGAGAGCTGGATCACACTGAGGAATGTGACAACACTTTTGTATATCATAGGGTAAGATATTAAGCCTTCATGCAAAATTCATCCCATGTTGACTCCTTCAAAGGTTATCAGGAATTCCTAAAGCTATGAGTGTTTTGCTTTTTATTTGTTTTGGTGTAATTTTTTTCATTGGCAGTGGAATTTAATTTTGTTGCAGTATTTTGGTGGGGCCAACATTAGAACAGACACAAAATGGTATATGAAATTGTATTTCCAGAATATTTACTTCCAATGGCAAAATCTGCTTCTGTATAAAGTCATTTCCACTGAGCTCCAAATAAGTGTCCAGCTTAACCAACCTCACTTAACCATTTTGAAGCTTTTCTATCAGAAGTCATTAAATCAAACTCTATTTTCTTTAGCACAGTTCTGCAGGAAATGGATTCATTTTACAGGAACACATTGTTCAGACTTAACCATTAACATGAAAAGTTTTGCAATATATAGTCTCTCAAATGCACCCATTTTCAGGAAATGCAATTGAATATGCAGCATTTGCCATCTTGAACCTGCTATGGATGGTGCTCTGTGAGTGTGTGTTTCTGGATTCAGTGGGATTTTCAGGCAGTGTTTGATCACTTTGTAAGTTTTATTTATTTATTTTCCCGCAGCAAATAAGACACTGCTTTTCTTGGATTTAAAACATCCCGTCTTGAAAGGTATTTCCATGAAGAATTACATTATAATAGTGGCTTTCATCTCTTTTTTTATGTGAACTTTATCTCACTCTATATAATGATAAATATCACGACCAGAAAATAACTATCTAAGCATATGATGTATGGCTGGATGATTAGTACCTTCACTATCCACACCTGATATGGGGAATATGTATAGGGGAGTTGCTTTAAGGGACATGCAGGCTTCCTTGCGGTTGATGAAAAGCAGAATCCTATCTCATGCCTGCTGAGTTTTGGGAGAGCCTGGAGTGGGGTTTACATTAGCTTTAATCACTTTATGGCTTTTTCTGGAAAAAGAAAATAGTGATGTATTGTTTGGATAGATTTTGCTTTGAGTAAAGGGAAAGCTGAAATGGAAACTCAAAATGATGGTGAAGCAAAACCACCATGTTGGCACAGCTGCTTCTCATAACCTCCTGACCGGGTTTCTGGAGTTTGCAACACTTGTGCTGGCCTGACTCCAGCCACCATTTGTTGCCTAAATAAATTGTGCTTTTGTATTTTTGCTGCTGTTCACATTTCCATTTGGGCAAGGCTTTCCCCGGGGTTCCCTGGAGTTTTGCTCAACGCTCAGTGGTCAGTGAGTGAAGAAATGGGAGGGCAGGATGGACAAGGACCAATGTTCCATGCAGTGAAGAACTCCTGGCACAAGAACTTCTTAAATGTTATGCTTTTGCTTTCTGTCTGATGTTTTGATGGTGATGCACATTTCCATGTCTAGATTCTCAGAATGTCTAAACTGAATATTTCTACTGACCTCATAGGAGCTACACTTCTTAAGGAGCTAATCCAAACACCTTATACATGACTCTAGATAAATTACCATCCATGCTGTCTGTCTCTCCCTCATTTTTTTCTCTCTCTCCACTGTACCTTTGCATTTTTAATTTTGCTCTGCTCCTCTTTTTCTGTGAAATAACGAGGCAGATCTTGGAGCATCATCACAAGCTGGATGGGCGTTCGTGTCTGTCCTGAGTACCTGCAGGATAAGAGAGCTCTGCATCACGATCCCCTTGGCACCTGCAGTCATCCGGAGAGTGCCTGGTGTATAACATTCCTAGACCAGAATGTGCTAGTCAGGATCATATCTGAAGCACAGAAACAGTTCAAGTGACAGGGAAAGAAGATCCCAGAAAATAATAATAAGCCTCTGTTATTATTGTTATTATTACTATTTTGAAGTAAATGGAGGGATGTGTGTCTGATTTGGATTAATAACAGTGATGACTGCAGAAACTGGATCTGGACAGAAGAGTCAATAAAACCATCCATACTGTGACTTTTTTAAACACAGTAAGTTAAATATTAAGTTCTTTTGCTAAATTCTCTATGATCAGATTTTTGGGGTTTGAAGAAATATTTTGCTGGTAGCAATAGTGTGGGAGAATTGTTTTATCTAGCTGTAGTCCCCTCAACAGCCCGAAGATAATCATGTGATCCCAGGCACAGGATTTATGTAGTAATGATGCTAAATGCAATATAAGCCCTATCTGGGTAGAGTCCACCACGGTATGAAACTTGGGAGGAATGTCCTATACATGGTGGGTTTTTTGCCTCAGTCCTTACTGTGTTGAGCACAGAGCAAAGGGGTTTTGGACTGGAAAGATTCTGGTGCTGTTGGTCTTCCAAATGAATGAGCAGGAAAAAAAGTCTAATGGAGTCAAAGGGAATTTCCTCCCAAGATACACAGTGAGTACAGACATGAGGAGAAACACTCTCTGGTACTCAAATGTTACAATCTAAACATTATGTGCAGTCTAAAATTTAGTACAAATGATGAAGTGGTGGGGTGCAAAAAAGCTGGGTGCCTAAGTGAGCAGTGTTAGGTTAGCACACCTCTTAGAAATCCTGCAATTTGGGGAGTGCTCTCTAATTTGAAATGTTGTGTCATTTCTTAACATTTCTCTGGGAGAGATTAAGGGGAAACCGTGGGTTCAAGCCTTTGGGAAAAGGCATCTTTTAAAAAGTGACCTGATTTAGAGCGCAGTAGACTGAGACAGACGAGGGTCTTGAGACATTTGTATGCTGTAAGTTAGTAAGTTCAGTGCTAAGAGAAGTAGTCAAGTCAGGGGTTAGATTTGAAGAGAGTAGTTCTAAGGAAAAGGAAAGAGGAAAAGATGAAAAAAAAATCTCTTTGTGTAACTATAGAAAGTATGGTTGGAGCTTAATAAACTTTGACATTGCCTTTATATCATGAGGGTAAAGATGTGCTGTGATGAAATTTGCTGCAGGAGGTTGGTGTCCTTAAACACATATGCATGTTCTCTCTCTCTCTCTCTTCTCAAAGGTGCTGCTGAAGCCTAATAGGAATATACCCCCTCCTAGCAAAAAAAAAAAAAAAAAAAAAAAAAAAAAGTATTTTTATAATTCTTTCTGGGATCCTCTCAGATGAAGGGTGCCAAACACATAACAGACACAAGCATATATACATATATATATATATATATATGCATATCTACGCTTTTTCTGTTACTTCATTTGAAGCTTTAGAGCACATCTGGTATCATCCAGTGGACAGGAAATTGCTCGTAATGGCCTTTAGAAATTCGGAGAGGCAAATAATCTTTTGATAATGCAATTTGTTTTGCAAACTGCAGCATTTGATATCCCTGAGGAGTTTGCTGTAAACTTGCCGTGCTTCCAACCAAGAGGCTGCAGATGTGCTGCAGGCAGCAGTGCACACCCGTGCGCACACCCGTGCGCACACCCGTACGCACACCCGTGCGCATCCTTGAGATCCAATTTTGCCATCAGCTAATGAATTCTGAGTTTAAGGGGCTGAGGCATTTGCTTGTGTTAACAAAAAACAGGAGTTCGTGCCTAAGCTGGAAGCCAGCTCTGGGCTGGCTCGCAAAATCCTGCCTGTTCCCTAGCAACTAGCAGGAAGCCTCCCGGAGAGCGAGAGGGCTCTCAATCCATATGTGTGTGGCGGCGGCAGGGTTAGTTTAGCCAAGTAGACTGGAGAAGGAAGAGGCAGAGAGATTTTAAAGATTTTTTTTTTTTTTTTTTTTTTTAAGAACTCTTCTTTCTATGGTTGTTTCAGCTTAAAAAGGAGCAGAAATAAGAGTTGTTGAGCAGTTGTTGAAGAGTATGTTGAGGAGAAATGTGAATTCACCTATAAATTTCTGACATGGTAAAACAAAAGTTTATATGAACTTTTTCCGTTCTTGAGTGAATTCTGTAAATGGAGGACAATAAGGTTTCTTTTTTTTATATCATCTGTCTTGCTGATGTCCCTCATAAATGGCTCAGGACAGTGGTTGTTGCTTATTATTTTGGAGAGATCTCTAGCCCAAGAGGACCCCTTTCTCACTTTAGTTAAGTAAAAATGTTTTAGGAATAGTTTGAAAGCTAGTAATAATTTAATTCTTTTCATTTTAAAATATGATACTTTTTTAAAAATATATGTACACTTGTTAGTTTAAACAAAAAAAAATTTCTAATTTTCTAACTCAGAGAAAACTATTACTTGGACAGATTTTTTTAAAGCTGATTTCAGTGCTAACTCCTTTGCAACTGTGGCTCTCTGGGAAAATATTTGTATTTGTGTCTACCCAGTCATACCAGTATGATGTATTCTCCTATTCATAACAGTTATGGTATACACAAGTTTCTCCTGGTACAGCTGGTCCCAGCAGGGCGCTTATATGGCTGGGATATGACAATTTTATTAACGGAAGGCAGTTGGTGTTGGTATACATAAAACCCTTGAAAAAATGGACAAGTTTAGTAGCTGTCCAAAATCACATACTAGAGGCCTGAACATGGTCCTGACTACAGCCCTTCATGATAAACACAAGCTACGACTTGCTACTCCTACCATCGTGCTAGCGAGAGAGGGACCAGACCCTGAAGGTTTTCCACATACTGAAGGTTTTCCTCTCCAAGACTTTCCTCTTCTTAGCACAGTTGTCTTTTTCCCCTTTTCCTACATATACCTGTTATCAGCATGAACAATATTTTTCTACTGCAAATGATAGATCCTCCAGCTTAAATGTTTACAGCCTTCGCATCCTAAAATATTTGTCAGCCATTATATATTATTTAATGCCTTGTCATAAACCGAAGATACAGGTGATCCCCTCTAATCCTCCTTTGTGCTGTCCTCCTTAGTCTGCTTCTGTAAAACATGAAAAGCCTTCCTTGTTATGCATTAATTGGTATTAATGGGGTTAATCTTTGCAAAGTAGAGATTATCTTGCTTTAGACATACATTGAAGGAAAAACTTAATTAAGCAAAGACAGAAAAAAAAAAAAAAAAAAAAAAAAAAAAAAAAAAAAAAAAGAAAAAGAAAAGAATGGAAGGATTCACAGCCTGGTAGGACCTATTTTCTGTTCCATGGTCAGACATGCGGTTGTCTTGGCTGCCTTGTGCCTTTCAGAAACACGTCCCAGGTACAGAGCTGCTCTGTGCCCAGGAGGCAGCTGCATGTTGAAGGGAACTCTGATGCTTTTATTTATTTTATTTTATTTTTCACCTTTTTTGAAAAAATCTATGAAGTGATCTTTTTTTTTTTTTTTCTTCATGAGTCTCAGATAGGACTCTCTCTGTGGTCAAAAGGGAATTCCAGGTGAAGGAAAGAATCTGAAGGAAATTTTACCAGAATTACGGATCAGTTGATATGAATAGATTTGGAATGGGGCATCAAGTGAAAACTCTCAAAGAATGAACTTAATCTTGCAGAGTCAAAATGCAGGAAGATATCAGGCATAAGAAACAGTTGTGGAAGAGGAAGGGGGAAAAAGGTACATTATGTATGTGAGTTATTCAGCCATGTTTTTGCTAATCTGATATACAAATATAATAGAAGGGTCAGGAAACCCTGTCATCCTGTCAAAGTGAAAATGTGATTTGCTTGAATGCAGGTAATTACAGGATGGGATCTATGTCCAAAACCAAAAATTATGCTGAAGATAGATAGCGTGTCCACATCAGGAGAATTAGAATTATTGATTGTGGAATAGTCTCTTTCCCAAAAAAAGGGGGAAGAAGAAAAAAAAAAAAATAGGACACATCCTAGGAATTGGACTGGCGTATCTTAGTAAAGACCATTTCCCTGTCCTTAAATGATTTACATACCAGGAAACTAGCTTTAGACTGAGCAGCTGTATGCAAATTAAGGTGTAGCAAGCCATGCGCTTTCCACGTGGGCTTGTGCCTTTTTTGGCTCTTTTCATGCCCAGTCTGCGTAGTCTCAATGCCCGCTGTCTGCTGCCTTGGCTTATCTTCACATCATTAATATCTGCATTCACTTTTCTAAGATCTGCAGCCTCTGATGACTGGAATCTAAAACAGCAGTTCTGCAAAAGTTAAGAGTTTCACACTGCAGTCAGGCTGATTATATCTTTTTTCTTGATGATTACCCCAGATTTCCAACTATAGCTTATCATTTTCTAAAATAATTCTAAGTCAGTAGCTGCTTGGGAAGCTAATTAAAGCTATGTGCATGACTCAGAAGGAAAAGGACTCTTAAAATCCTCTCTAAATACATTGTAATTTGTTCAGTGAGTTATTCAGGGCCCGCATAAGTTTTATATCAGTTTCCCTTGTGCAAGGATTTTAGTACATTTTTGGTGTAGAAGAGGTCTTGGGCCACAACCTAAGGCTGTTGTTTTTTTGGCGGCCATTGCCTCTCCGGTCATGGGAAGATCCTCCAGGTTGGTAATGATCCTCTACTTTCTCTGGGTTTTCAGAAAATTGGTTTACATTCCTTGTCATTTGATGGTTAGAAAATTTTAAAGGTGCTCCAAGATGACCTTTAAATTCAAGCATGAATATTTTAGGAAATTTTTTTAATGGCCTTCATGAACAGCTTTCAATGCCAGTTGAATGATCAGATCCAAATATATTTGATGTGATTTAGGCATGGGATTGTTCCTCCTTCAGCTGTGATTTTCATTTCTTATGCTGCATAACGGTACTTCAAATTAAACAGAAAGACTTAACAGCAAAACAAAACAAAAAACAAAACAATACTTCCATCCATTATGTGCCATAAAGGTCCAGATATTCAAATTTGATTACTATAAAAATGACAAGATCTGTTGTTCCTAGTGTCTTCATGTGAAATTAGTTTCATTATTTTAATTATTATTTCCCTTATGGAAAGTATGGGTACAGACACTTTCATATTCACCTGGAACTTGATTCATTGTAAAACGTGACTTTCTATTTGTTGCGCTTTTGAGCATTAGTGTTTGGGTTGTGTATGAGTATCAATAGCTTCGTGCACGAGGGTCCTCCTGGTGAATCCCAAGTACTTTCCCATGTCATCAACAGAGTTACAAACTAGTCCTAGTTGCTTCTGCAGCTGTTGCCCTGACCTGTGTGGTACTCAATTACAATGTCTTTTTTGTGAACTATTTGCTTGGCCCCAACCAAAATTCAGCCACTCTTTTCTTGGATATTTGAAAGGTATTTGCAAGCACAACATATTGCTTTAAAACAAGAAAACCAGAGGGTCTTTCGATCAGAGACTTACAGACAAGAGGGAACAGAGAATTAGAAATAACTTTGGCCTAAGACACAGTAAAAAGAACAGGGGAAGTAAATACAAGGGACTTGTATAATGTGATCATGTGAATCTACACATGTGGACATATTTACATACGCAGCAGATGTTACCATTTCCTAAGTATGCATATTCCTCTGTAATAAGTACAGAAAACTGTTCTCACTTTAAAGACTGAAAAATGAATTCATAATACACAGTCCCAACTCATACTGAGAAGTGGATACTCTCAGTCTGAAGAAAACTTCATATCCATCTCTAAATTACAGTTAGCTGACTTAGCTTACAGTAAGCTGAGCCCTGACATTACATGGAACTCTGTCAAATACCAGCATTCAGAATGTTTCATTTGAAGCAAGCAATTTTTTGTATGAGATGAGAAGCTGTTGTACTTCTTTTTTTCCTTAAGTATTAAACACATTTCTCCCTTGAATTCAATGTTATCGCTCCAGCAAGTTTACAAAATATTTTTCAGTGTGCATCAGGGAGCCAATTATCACGGTGCTTTTGAATTAGTGATAAAAAAGCAGCTGCATTAAGAAAGATAATAATAATAAAAAAAAAAAAAGAAGAAGAAGCTAGGAGGTATTTTCCCTTTGAAGAATAATTTGTTTCCTGTGCTGATTGTGATGAGAGAGATGCTGAGTACTTTTAAGTACATTTGCCATGATAAACAATTTATTGTTTGTTTTAAGTATATTCACAAAAAGCAATAGGCAAGTAGGAATTTTGAGGCACTTATAGAAATGGTCATACTATTTAACCTTGTGGCCTCTCATTGTAGAGTTACTGGTACATGCTTGGGAGAAAAAGTATTATTGAAAATTTGAAAAATAATGACAGCATAGATGAATGCTTTCCCTAAGCTTGTATTCTAAGCTCCTTGTAATCGGTAGCTTGGGCATGTGGGTGCTGGAGGTTGTAACTGCCTTGTCTTTGTGATCCTTAATGGACTTTTCTTCCATAAAGCTGGTATCTAACCACATTCTCTAAAGACATTTGGCTTCTGTATTATCCTGTAGCAATGCATTCCGTAATTTAGTTAGGTATCGTGTGAAAAAGTATATCTGTTATTTCATTTTATACCTGCTGCCTGGTAATTTGACTTAATGCTCCTTAGTTCAATGTTTGTGTGAAAGAGCAAAAGCACATTCTGATTCTCTCTCTCAAGTCATTCAGGATTTCATTAGTTTTTCATATTTTACCAATGACATGTATCCAAACAGGAGAATTGTGTCTAATCTTCTTCCATTTTCAATATGTACCATACTTCACATCATATTGCTCCCTTCATCCGTAACTTTTCTAGATCTTCTGTATTTTCAAGATGGGATGATTAGAGAAATAATATCCAAAGTGTGACTCTAATGCAGATTCATACAGAGGAACAGTGCTGCCTCCTCTTTTCTCTGACTTTGAACATCTGTTTGCCTTTCCAGCTGCTGTGGAGCTGCATGCTCTGTGCTGGTGATTGCAAAGAACTACCACCACTGAGGTCAAGGTTTTTCTCCTAAAGACAGCAGATCCCTTGGAACAAGTTACTGTATACATTTATTTAGGACAGTTTCTTCCCTGTGTGTATTACTTTGCATACTCTTACTGGTTTGGCTGTGCATATTCAGAGTTCAGGCTGACTACTGATTGATGTTGGTTTCTATAAAGGAGCTGTGTGACCCCCCAAGGAGCTGCATTAAGCCCAGGAACTCATTTTGTGTAGGCTGCTGCACAGACATTAGATGAAAATGACTCCTGCTCTCTGTTCACCTGGACTAATTTCAAACCAATGTCATAGGAGTGAAATGCTCTGTATCCTGTTACAAGTCCCTGGAGCTTACCCAGTGAAATCCATTTGTGATTCAAAACTTATTTACCTTGAAAGAAGTACTTTACTTTTTATAAGACTGAAAACAAATAAGAGTCTCACATTTTTTTTCTATCAGAGCTCTAAAAAGAACATAAATTAAAAAAAAAAAAAGCCACCAATCTTGTTCTTAAGGAACAAGCCCATTTTTCACTTACAGATAGCAAAGGGTTGAGTAAAACTGTACTCATTTCTCACCTCAATGCCATGTGCACATGCAAAATGGTATTAAAATAAAGCTTAATTTGATGTTCCATTGACGAAACCGTGTTGGCAACTCTGAGTGCCCTGGGTGTAATTCAAGCCTCTGAGCATGCCGGAGAAGGAGATGCAAGCCTTTGAAATGATTTCTAGTCTCCGAATGAGGCTAAGAAGTACTACCTGACCTGAATCTGAGATGAGTGCCGCTTATCAATGTTAGCATTAATTTTCTTGGACTAAACAAAGCAGCAAAAGTAGCACACAACCGTGTTCCCAACGGTGTGTTGGCATGTTCTGCCATTTTCGACTGCATTGCTTTAATTACAAAACTAGGATCAAAAGACTTTAAAAATGTATAAATCCGAGGAATTTATATATGCAAAATTCAGCCTCAGAATAATATCCTGCCACTGTTTAGTAAGTAAGTACCTCTTAAAATGCGTTACATGTTCTTTATTTGCTCTTAAAGAGCTTATTGCAGATTTTGCATGTCCCTCTGCCCGAGACACCAGTCTTGTAGCATTAAGTTCACCTGGTGACACATAACCCTACAGCTGCTCCCTGGTACCGAATTATCCACCTCCCAGGTGTTCCTCGTTGGAGCAACCCCACACACATCACAGCCTTTAACTAGGCTGGTGTAGCAGTGACTCTCCGTTACAGGGAGATGTTATTTTTCTTCACTTCATAAGCATTAATCTGAAGCAATGTAAATTATAAAGTCATAGTTGTGGCCACAAGATGTTGTGGTGAAGCCGTAAGCTTTTGAATCCCTGTCGAGAGCTGCTGCCCTACTCCTCCTTGAGGACGGGAGGGACCGATGACGCCTCTTGGTGGAGCAGTTTGGACGGGCTACCATGTTAGCCAGCTGTGCTGCAATCTCTGGGACAGTTTTGATCAGGTGATAATTCTATTCTCGCTGGAGCCAGTGCAAGCTCCGCTCTTAACTGAGAGCAGGACTGATGAGCAGTATTAACTGGGAGATAAACCACAGGTAGCAGATCAGGCAGATCAGTGCGCAGTTTGGCATTGCAGGCCCCCGTGTACGTGCTCAGTGCTCTTGCTGTGCCTGCAAGTTGCTTACCAAGCATGGATTCACCGAGGGAGGGGGTTCTTACGAATCAGCTATCATAGAGCTATGAAAGGAAAAGTAAAATGTGCCTTTAGAAGGAAGACTCGGTATTTTCCTCTGTCACTTTGAGTTTATCTGTTTGCTAATGAGCCTCCCCAAGGAAAGGGGAAGTGAGCTGAGTCATTTGCTCCAAACCTGTTCTATAATGACGGCTTCAGAATTGGAGGAGGGGAACTGAATAGAATGGGGCACAGCTGAAGAGCTTTGAAAGTGCAGTCAGAACTGTTTTGCTTGTTAGTAGTTTCACCAGATTCAGGAGGAACGAGCAGGCCCCTTGCTGAGCCTGCAGACCTCGCTGTGGCTTCGGCGGTAGCAGCAGCCCCACGACACAGCGCGTGAAAAGGCGCCTAAGAGGGGCGGCCGCTGGAGAGGTGAGACCCGTTCGCGTGTTCTTCCTACATTCGCAGTGAACTCTGCTCACGTGTTCTGCTCCCAGCAGCCCAAGTAAGATTTTGTTAATTTAATATAGCTGTAAGGTCTTGTTATTGTTTTCCTGTCTGTCTGGAAGGAAGAAAGCCTCAGCCAAAAGGTGCATTTTATTTATTTATTTGTGTTTTCTTTTGTAGTTCCTGTCTTCCGGTCAGCCTTGAGAGTAATCATAGGGATGACTACAGTGATAATTTGCAGGATAATCAGAACTTTAGGAACTCATTCTATATTAATGCACTAGTTTGAAGTACTTTGTTTTTGCCACCACTGTCAAAAAATATATTTGCTTTTAGCTTCTTGAAATCACTAGTGATTTGTAGGGGATTTGTGCAGCAGAAGATATCTTAAATTTTGCACTTTGTTTCCTGGCATCTCTCAGAAGGTGGGATTTTTCTGTTGTTGTTTGTGGGTTTCTTTATTTTTTAAATACAGGCGTTAAAACAACAAGGTTGCAACAATCTGCCATTTTGCATCTTCGTTATAGTCTTTTATTATAGTAGCTGAAATGACCTCTGATTTTCCCCTATCATGATCCCCAGCGTATACTCAGCTCTATAAGACACCGAAAGATTATAGATTTGCAGTAGGTGTAAGTTATTATGGGCAGACAAACCATGCATGATGCAGTTTTACAAATAGATGAACTGAAGCTTGGGAGGTGAACTGGAGAGTAAGTCAGTGACTGGGCAATGTGTATTCTCATTTAAAGCTGAAATAAGGTAGGAAAAAGTTATGGTTAATTCTTTCCTATAACTGAATATATAAGAATGTATATAACTGTGTAAGTGTTTAGTATATATGTGTATACAAGTGTATTATATATAAATGTGTGCGTAGAACTACATGTATCACATATAGTGTGTGTGGGCGTATATATCTATGCACAATCTATACCTATTTGTATCTGTACAAATAGTCTTTATTGGAATAAGAACCACTCTCTGAAAAAGTTTGAAACTTCCAGGCTCCTTTATGATATATTCTTTAAATTAGATATAGTGGAATTAAACATACCAATCTGTTTGTATAGCTCCACATAAACAAAATGCTGGCATAGTGATAATTAACCTTCCTTTCACCCCTGATTTAAATTAAGTAAATGCTGTTTAAGGGGGAGCCTGTCTCCTTGTTTGTCTGCTTTATGGCTCCCTAGGAAGGTCTGTTTTCTGCTGTAAATGTGAGGCAAAAGGATATAGATTCAGAGCTGAGTCAGTGGTATCTTTAATCAACTCGAAGAAGGTCACGCGAGTGTTCCTGTGGTACATATGGCAGATGCCAAAACTAATAGCGATCGGATCCAGTCCCTATTAATCATCAAATTTTCACTGTGGCGAGGAAACAGCAGTTCACAGAAGTCTCCTGTTTGTCTTTTAACCCCTAGGACAGCACAATATTAAAGCTGTCCCAGGAGCAGCACGCATTTTTCAGCATGTCATGCTCTTTCCGAGTATGTGCTTGGCTTTCTATGGTATTCTAATACACTGTGTTTGGTAACGGCAGATGAGGTGGGAACAATTTGTTTGGGGTGGTAAAGGATCTTTATTTCTAAAAACCAACAGCATTCTTGGCATTGGAAAAGACCTGAATACTGTTCCTGCTCCAAAAGGTTTTGGGCTCTGTTGTATAAGGCCTGAGTCACTTTAGCTCTGATTACCTTGCAGGTTAGGACTGACTCCTTGGCTGTCATAATTTCACTTACTTGAGGAAGGTAGGCAAAATTACAGATGAGATTCTGGCCTTAAACATATTGTGAGTGCGCTGTATGTGTCCTCTTCCCTCATCTTTCAATAAACTTTTCCTGAAGAGCATGATAACAATTTGATGACAATATATTGCTATATGGTACAGGAATGCATTTTTAGAGTGGAAAAGTAGCACGCTTGCGTGGTGTCAAGCCACAGGAAGGTGGTCAAGCTCTGTTTTGCCTTTCATCTATAAGAGCACATTCAGCCTCTTGTGTTTAACAAGAGAAGCTGACATCACTTCATTTCTAACTCTACTACCAAAAGCAGAAACTTCCTTTTTTCTCACTTGGCAATGGCCTATACAGACCTAGTGTCCTAGTGTAAGAGCGTGCCTGCCCTGTCATTTCAATTTGGATCATGAAGGTGCTCTTGGAGCCAGTCTCTGCCAGGCCCATTTTGGGAATAAATTAAATCCGAAGGTATGCTGCAGGAGAAAGCTGGCGAGCCCAGCTGCTAGTGGGGGCTCAGTCCGTGGGGAGAGACTGGAGCTCACCCAAAGCAAACACCTTCTCGGTCGCTGCAGTGGATGCTGATCCAATGGTTTTGCCTCTGCGTTATCTTTCCTCTTGCCTTACCAGCTAATATAGGCATAGCTGGAGCACCCTAAGGAGGCCACATGTGATGGGACTTTTAATATTTTAAACTTTTTT
>VZSV01000001.1:6738304-6782379 GCA_013398735.1 Nothocercus julius | reverse complement strand
TTTTGACAGGAACAATGTTTGGGATGAATGGGTGAATCTATGTGAATGTCCCAAGCTTTCTTTAAAGATACAAGACTATTATTAATAAATATTGCAGTACTGTGATTCAAAGCACTACAGCTAAGGGAAATGTTGATAAAGGTAATGCTATACTGGCAAAGCAATATCATAAAATATTTTTAACAAATCAGAAAGGGAGCTTACGACTATGCTACGGTAAGTGTTACTCGACTCCAGGCACTACGCAGTGCACCAGATTTGCCAAACCTGTACTGCTTCTCCCATATGGTAATAATTAAACAGCTTGACATAGATGTGCTATTAATCTGCTGAAAAGAAACTATTAAAGATTCACATAAGCTGTTTGAATACAGCTGTTTGAATGACATGACTTTCAGACCCAGCACTTTTTAATTACAGATACAATATTGAAAAAAAAGTGTACTTTAAAATCTTGGAAGGCAGGTGAAGAGGCTGTGACCACTGAGTGAAGTGGCTAGGCAAAAGTCAAATCTGACTTCAGGCAGTTTCAGGTAGTTTGTGAACCAAGAAAGAAATATTAATTATCTCTGTACTAATCACTAATGAGAAGACATCTGCAGCAAGTGTGCAAGACTCCTAAGCTCAGAGCTGGTCAAGGCAAGAGCAGCTAATGTAATCAAGGGAAGAGAACCTATTTTATGAACTCAAATAGCATCATGTTTAACCTCATAAAGCAAAGGCTGAGTGAGGAGATGATTTCTCGCTGTGAATGTCTCAGAGGGCAAACATCAGAGATGGGGGAAAAAAGCTGGTGAAGCCTAAGGACAACTTCAGTGCAAGAATAAATGGAGATTAAACTAGCTATGAGTGAATTCAACCCAAAATGAGGTTAGGATGAGGCTATCCCAAGTCTGGAGAGCAGAAGCAGAGAAAACAAAATAGCCGATTTAAAGATAAAGTTTAAATAGTTTATGAACGAGCAGCTACAAGGAAATCAGCTGTTAGAGGAGATTAAATGACCCTGTATATACTTTCACCCCCCGTTTTCATATTTTAGAAGATAAAGAGGCCTTGGGCTATGCAGAGCTTTCCCTGTGCATATGGATTTTCACAAAAGATTTCAGGCAGATTGCTTACAGCCTGATAGAACAGCAGTAGGTTTCTCTAGAATCCTCTCAACATTTTAGAAGCTACGTATAATATGAATTAACTTAAATGTACCATGTATATTAGCAGATGGCATTAAACTTAATGGCTTAAATTCTTCCATCTTACTGTAAAGCACTTTAAATCAGCCACGTACCGCCCTTAATGCGTAGGTGGAACTTTCAGCAAAGGTAACTCAAATGTAATAAGAAAAAGGAGTGATGAAATCTGACTCTGCAGAAGGTTTTCCTCATACCCCATCTCTACTCATCAGCCATATCAAAAGATGAAAGGAGGAATGATGGCAGCAGATGTAAGGGATTTTACCCTTCACAACAACTTTATAAATTTGAAGCAATTCCACTGATATATCTGAAGTAACCTTGATTTACACCAGCATAGTCAAAAGCAGAATTTGTTTCAGAATCTTTTTTTCTATTTTGATACAACTTACATTAGTGAAAAAACATTTGTATAAGTTACATAAGATTCAAATTGATAGATAAACTAGATAGTTGGGATAGTACTAGCACACAACTAATCGGATCCAGTTCAGAGTTCAGCTCAACTGGATTTTATGTACTAGCTTAAATGAGCTCTAAATTTTGTAGTTTTTCATTATCACTATTATTCATAAGTTCTCTTTTGGCATATGTAAAATATGCTGTAATGCTAATTATAATAATATCAATATGAATTTTTATTCATAAGCACTCTTTTGACAAGCACCTTGCTCTTTCTTCAAATTCCCAGAAAAAAAGCTGTTTAACAGTATTGAGATAGCTGAGGTACTTCCTCACCTGTATATGGACAGGTAAATTACATTTCCTGTTTCCTTCTCCCTTCACCTTACCAGTGAACTAAGGTTACTTTTGAGAATTTAATAATTTTGTTCCCTTTGGAACAAAGTAGTAGTAGTAGTAGTAGCGGGAGTGGAACAGACATTGGATTGACAACTTCAGTCATCTAAAAACTGGAAGAATATCACTTAGCCAAAGGTTTGATTTGTCCATAAATGTTAATGGAGTATTATGCAATGATTAAATTATTTCCTGTTAGAAAGTTTTTGAATTTTTTTTAGTAATTAAAAAAAATCCAATAATTGACTTTGGCATTCAGTGAATATTGAAGTTAATTTAGTCTTACAAACTTGTATTTGTCTTAAAGGAGTTCAGCAATCTCCAATAATTTCTTATTGATTTCTGAGGACTTTGTGCCTACGAAGTAACGAATAGACTGTGCTCTCACGTCCAGTGATTAACTGCAAAAAGAAATCCAGCTTTATAGCTGATTGATTTTATGCTGGTTATGCCCTTCTGGAGACATTTTTTTGTCCAGCACCTAAAGTGGAGGTGTAGTAAAAGAATTATTCTTTGCAGAGAGTTATGAACCATATTTGTTGCAAGTATCTGGTTTTTCCCCTGAAAGAGAGAGATCTGCTTGGAAGATATCGTAGGCAAGGAAGAACCAAGGAAATTTTTTCTATATGTCAAGTGTAACTACTTGAATATAGTCATAATTTTCATTTGTATTAATCCTTGTAGTTCCAAGCACTTTCTAAGGCCAAACACTGAATGCAATGAATTTCTGTGAAGCAAGATGAGCAATTTCCACAGCTGAGTGAGAGGAAATACAATTTTTGAAGCATCTAAAGGAAACAATAGCAAAGATGGAGCAGCAGCACACTTTAGGCTAGCTCTTGTTTCTGAGTAAGCAAATGCCTACTGAATGTGTCTTATTGACATCTGATTCCTTTGCTTATAAGTAGTGCTACAGAGGTAGGAAAACCAAAATGTCTCCTTTCTTCCCGCTGCTTTGGAGACCAAAAGCAATTTCTTTGTTATTTTCCAGAGGGTGACATTATGATGGTGGGGGGCGGATGGGGGGAGCAGAAACGCAGAGCGGAAGGTTTCAAGCATAATTTTCTCTTCATCACTAAGAATGTGACCCATTTGCTATTGCAGGTGTTACGAGTAGAAATATCACACATTATCTACACTTAGTTAAATAGTTATTTCAGATGTTTTATTCCTTTGTCCCCTTCAGTGTTCCCTGTGCAGTGCTAGGGTGTACTGCATTTTAGATGGGTAGTTATCTTATACTTTAACTAAAGTAGTTTTAAAGGGAGCAAAATGCAATCTACCTCACTTGTTTCTTCTGTCCTGGCATGTGCGTGTACCACGCACACCTTTTTCTAACAGTGAATATGCATAATGTTCAGAGACACTGCTTGATGGGGAATACGGCTAATATTCCTAGAGGGAAATCTGAAGCAAACACAACTTTCTGCTACAGGGAAGCATCAGTGTGAAGGTTAATTCTAATGACTCTCTTGGATTCAGGGATGAGTGTTATAAATAGATCTGTAAGCTGATGTGTGACAAGTTAGCCCAGTGCTATTTGTCTGAAATAGGAAAGGAAAATCTCTCTCATACAAAATGAAATGGAAAAAAAAAAAAGGGGGGGGGGGGGGGAGAGGGGCTTTCCAGAAATAAAACTTTAACGAATATCAAGCGTGTAATAAATTGTTTGACACATTTCCAGTAAACAGTCTGACATTATTTTGCTTTAGAACTGCTAATTATACTTTATTTATTTATTTGTACAGAAATGTTGTGGCAGAGTAAAATTAATGGTTTCAAGTGGCCTAGTCTAGTTAACCATCTGTTTTTTAATATTTAAAACAAAATGACAACAAGCTGGAAGTTCAGAGAATAATGTGCTTTTGAGGTTACCACTCATAAAAATAGTAGATCATGTATTTCATCAAGAAATCTCAGCTTTCAGCCCAGGGTTTGGCATGAATGTATATTTAAAAAAAAAAAAAAAAAAAAAAAACTTTTTTGAAATGCCCGTATTCAGTCTTATTTGAAGACTTCAGGTATCTTATATGACATTAATGTCCCATTTTCTGCAGCTGTAAGGACATATGATCCGTTGCTAAACTTTCCTATATTTAGAATTGGAGGTGGAGGGTGGAGAGAACAAGTTTTCAGATTGCGCAGATAAATATGCATATGTGCACAAAATATTATTCTGTTCTACAGTAAAAGATTAAGCATGATCTTTGACCGCTTTAGCGTTCTTTCATTATGCTGACGTCATCAATGCATACTGATTTTAATGGGAGTTAAAAGGATTCTTCACAGTACTGGAATTACCAGACATTGCAAGATTGAGTCCTATGCTTGTTTATCCAACTACAGGTATTAGCATCACCATGTGTGTATAATTTCTGAATGTTTTTAGCCCTTCCTAATACTCAGGTTGTTTTATCTGTCTGTATTGCTGAAAGCAAATTAATTTACAATATTAAAATCTAAACTAGTATGCTAATAGAAATGTAAACCCTGCCAGAAACAAGAAAGCAGAATCTTCTCACCTTTTTTTTCTTTTTAATATGCTTTTCAGTCTGTGATCACTTCTGTGATGTGAGTTTGTGGCGGTGGTTTAATGGAGTATAATAAAACTGTAAACCACCTCAAATTCATTTCAACTTTTTAATGACGGAAAAATGAAAATCAAATTTTTTTTAAGGTTATCTAAGTAATATTTTCTGCGCTAGTTACAACTGCTGTGCTGCAGTGTTATTACTATTTTCTATAGGAGAAAGATGTTTTTGGTGCTGTATGAGGCATAAAGACAACATCCACCAATTACTTTCAGGGAAAAGATCTCCTGAAGAAGTATCCCATCTAATATGGGACAGCACTAGACACTCAGGTGAAGATAACCAACAGCAATGCAAGGCAAGAATTTGATCTGTCAGATTTTAACAATAGGGAGAAATTATTCTTTATATTCTTTGTTTGCTTTTGAGTCTTTTAGTAGAGGCTTGTGCAAATTTCTCTTTTGGTATAATTGGGTAAATTCTCTTGCCTTTTTTTCTTCATATGCTTAAGTCTAAATTGTGCAAACAAGGTACTTGGCCAAATTGACGCCAGTATGTCATGTATTCTGCAACTGCTGTAGCCAAGTATCTGAAGTACCTGCTGCTCATTTCTGAATTTTGGTAAGTCACTGGATTGCCATTTTGATAATAAAATTGTCAAGAATGAGGAAAGTGTCATTAAAGTGCCTTTGGTAAAGTGGTCAATAAAAGATACCAGTGTATGATAGATAAACCCCAGTAGAGCAGATAAGGATGCTCCACCTGCAACCCAGGGGCTGAATTTCTGCTTTGCTGCTTTTAACGCAGGACATCAGTAATTGATGGAAACCTTTCTGCTGAGCACAGTAGTACGCTATGCTGTGACTATGTAGCCAGGAAAAAAATTCCGTTAGGGGAAAATATTCTTCAGGAATGATGGAAAGATTGCTGGAAAATATGTGCTTTTTTACTTGACTACCATCTTTAGAGAAGATGACAGACCAGTATTTTCTAAGTTTTGGAAAAAAAAAAAAAAAAAAATCCAGTAAAAGAATTTCATGATTTACATGAGAAATATCCTCAGAGAGCTTTGTGTCTGGACATCCAGCAGGATATTAAGTTGTTCCAGTTTGTGCTTGCTTCCCCGCTTCAGCAATCTACATGTTTTCTCATCAAAGCTGCAATGATGTGAGTCTTATTCTCCTGTTTACTGTATTCTCAAAGTCCAGCAAACAAAACAAGTGACACAGGCTTTTGCATTTTCCCACCTGTTTGTTGTTGTGCCTGGGGAGGTTGTCACCTGCTTGTCAGGCAATGTACAGGGTTGGAAAGATGTCAGGCCACTCCTAAGCGTTCGGCACCTTAGAAAGCGTGAGGAATTGCTGAGGGATGGGAATAAGACCAACAGGATTGCGGTGCCGAGAGAGTCAGCCTGACCAGAAGCCTAGTGACCCTCGGGTATCATCCACAGTAGAAGTCTCTCCCTTCTCACAACAGCAATGAGATTGTATGACATTTTACTCTCTCAAGTGCGTGGGTCTCTGAGTAGTTGAGGGAATTAGGGAGTCTGATGTTTACAAATTTTATTTTCTCTTCATATGAGCAATTTACCCAAGCTCCTGGTAAGCTATAAGCACTTGAGCAATAGAAAGCATAAAAGGGTGGCATGTTTTTTTTTGTTTGTTTTAGGTTTTATTTTATTTATTTATTTATTTTTAATCCTCAGTAAAGACAATACAGGCTGACAATAAGAACAAATTATTATTAATTCTCTAGGCAGCAGTACTGTCTGCACCTGGCCTTACAGCAATGCACTGCCACAGCAAGTTTCCATTCCATGTATGCTAACATGCTGCAGTTGTTAAGTATGTATGGAATGGAAAATGCCTCATATTATTTTGCTAATGGTCCCTGCTGTACCTGACTTCTGCTAAAGGCATATTTTCAAATCAAAGCATATGAAGTGAGCTGTTTACCTTGAGTTCTGTTGTTGAACTTGCTTTCTCTTCTTCATCCTGTAGTGCTACATTTCTGTGCAAGATCTTCAAAACTGAGTGGCTTTCAATTTTTTTTTCTAGGTTCAGTTTACAACAATCTCTAGTTTCATCTGTTTGTAATGTTTCCAGCAGCAGTTCACCGCAGCTTTGGGGTTATCATACCAATCTTAATTTGCTGTGTTGGCAAACGAATAGTCCCCTTAAATTCAGTTTAATAATGAATACATTTGAAAAAAAAATCATAATTAATTGAGTTTCTAATTTGCTTTTCAGTAAAGCACACTTGGATACCCAGCATTAAAAGTTCTATTGAAGTGTGGCCTGGTTAATAGATTCTGCTTTGTACAGGAGTCTCTTACATATGTGAGCATGATAATATTTTATGATTTTCAATAATAATAGAAAAAACTCTGGCAGGGAAAATGCTTTGGTCTTGTTATTGCATTAATTTAATGTTGTGTGAAAAAGCCAGATGGACAGTTTTTTCAGAAGTTCCTTTAGTCAAAGAACTGTTCTGCCACCGAAATGACCTTTCCACACTCCCCCTACTCCTTCCCAGTTACCTGTGTGCTCCGACCCCAGATCTAATTTAGGGTCCTCTGCAGGTTCCTCTGGACTTTGATTATCCAAATTCATGTAACTAATCCTTTTGTCATTCTCTAGATCTTTTTTCTTCCTTTGGTAGATATCTTTCCTTTGGGTACAGTCTTGGCTATCTCTTTATGAACCATATGGATTAATCTCTTTCACTCTCCTATTTCTTTTTCCTTTATCCCAGTATCTTTGAAGGCTTCAATTCCTAGCTACTTTGCAAGAATAGTGGTCTTGGGAAGAAAGAAAAAAGCTGGCTCAACTGGCCTTATAGAAAAGGAGGCTCTGCTAAAATGCGTTTGCATGCTTACCAAACATCTCGCATATCTGGAGTAGGATTCCTTGGAGTCTCACAGCATCTGTATACATCTAATCTGAGGGCGGATATAGGTGTTTTGTATATTTGCTACTGATACCTCTCACTCCTACAAATAGTCATCTGTGTCAATGTAAGAATGTTATGTATTATGATATAAGAATAAAATATTTTGCCTTTAAATAGGTTTCTATTTGTATATCACCTGCAAAAAAAAAAAAAAAAGTTATGATTCATTACACTATACGCACGTGTTTTTACTTGCTTACGGTATAGCAACAAGTGATTACTAGTGCTGCAAAGCCTGCCCAAAAAAAGGGAGTGAAGTTCTTGCTAATGAAAATTGCTTACTTGTATCTTATTTCTTGACATGAACTGTAGCATTGTGCAGATTGTCTTATCCCTGATTTCAGAAAGTGTTTAATGTTAGACACTTCTACATCTTGCAGTGTTCCTTAACTTTTCATCTGTATCCAGATCCTCTTCTAACATTGGGTTGTTGGCTTGGAAGGCTTTCTGAAGTCTTATTTTTGTAGCTTTGAGGCACACTGCTGAGGTACCTCAGTCTTTCACCTTTGTTTCTCTTGCCAGGATTTTCTTGAACAGAAATATATACACATAAATCTCAAATCAGTATTACACTTTCACAAATAGTTGCAGTATTACTGGAGATCTATCTAGAGTCCCAATGGTCCCAATGCAGTTTACAGGGGCTCTTCTGTTCTTCAACAGTTGCTTCTACCTTGGTTAGTGTCAAAGCCAGAAGGCTGTGTTTTTTTATGCTGGCTACAGAGTTTAAAGGGGCTACTGATTGAGTGAAGTGTTGGAATAGTAGAATTTCCCTGTTATGTGCTATTTGCCTCTTCCTGAAACTCTTCAGACAGTTAAGTTTTTCATGACAAAGTGCAGTGCAGCTTATGAGCCAGAGGGTGTTCACATCCTCAGACTTTCCCTTTGAAAATGGCCTTTCACGCTACTTGCTCCTCTGATTGAAGTTCTTGCTGACCAACTGCTTTGCAAGAAAGCTTGCCAAGTGACTACAAAATTAACTCCAGCTTGACTTTAAAAGTACGCACTTAGAAAAATAAAATAAATCCAGCTTACTATATATAACAGTGAAAAATCAGTGTATTCACCAGCTTTAAAACCTTTTATTGGCCCGTTGCATTGTAGAGCTGAAAATGCATTCAGAAGTTGCAGTCAGAATGAATAAATCTCTGGTATATGGTGCAAAACAACACTAACCAAGAGAAGCAGCCTATTACCTCTGTTTCTGCAGGAGAAATATTTGGAGCTAATTGAACAAACAGTTAAATTTTAACCCTAAATGGTGTCTGCTTCTAGGACGGCATATTTCATCTCTGGCAGTTGGGCATGAGAAATGCCTTTGTAGCAGAAGATTGTGAGAGAATCCTTCAGCTGTTACTGTGATTCACTGCAGTCCTAACCCTTGATGTATTTGCAATGTCGGGACTCACTCCTGGCCTCTCCTGTATATCACAAGCAGTAGTAATTCTTATCTGTAGTTCTCTGCTATTTCAACATAGCAATTTGATCGTGGCTTGAAGCACTTTCTGAAATAACATTCCCGTACTCCTCAGGCACTTTTCCAGAGCGCCTCACTTGTTCTTCAGTATCCCCTGTGTCTGTGTCTCTCCTGCACAGAAAGAGAGGTGTCATAAAATTTCCAGGATGCTTGTTTTATTGTTAAAATTCTGGAGATTGGGCAAAGTTCAGTTTTGTGTGCGTGTATTTCTTGTTGTTTTTCCCCTCATTACTGCTATGTCAGATCGAATCTTGCTCTTTGTATTTTTATGCAGTTTCATAGGGAGAGTTAACATTGTTTGAAGTTAAGGTAGAGGGTAGTCAAACTGGTGTGTCCGTCCCATCATTTTAAGCAGCTTTGAAATAACAGATGGGAGGAAAAAAGGGGATGGCAAGTAACGAAAAAAAGAAAAAGGAAAAAAATAGAAAAAACATGTACCTTTGCATCTAAAATATTCTCTCTCTCTCTGTTTCTCTCTCTCTCTCTCTTTTTCCTCATCTCCAAAAGAAGATTAAATTAGTTCAGAACATCTCTGGTTATAATGATCTGATTCCTGGTGCTACTGTGATTAAACTGGGTGCATTAAAGTAAGCAATGATAAATTAAAAGCACAGTAGAAATCTTAGTGGGTGTGAACAGATGAGTAATCTTAATTGGAAATAAAATATGCCCATTATTCTGTGCTATAAATGGACTTTTATATTATGAATTGAAGAGATAAAACTTTGATGTGTGGTGCATTGCTGCATTAGAGATAAATTCGGTACAAGTGTTCTGAGTAAAGCATCTTAGATTATTAAGGACAAACACAAGATTTCTGGCTGCCTCAATAGCATTTCTTTGTACATGATAGAAAAGATACAAGCAGTAAACTTCTTGTTGAACCTTCAGATTTTCACACTTCTTTTAGAAAATACCCTGTAAGTACTTTCCTTTAAAGAGGTGACACACAGTATATTCCCATATCTCTTAGCAGTACTTAGTAAAATGGTTGAATGTAGAATTAGAACTCATTCAAATCTACAAATTTATAATGCGGATTGAATGTACAGTGGCCTTCCAGATTTAATTTGTGGTGTAAAATACAGTGTTAATGTCTCTTTTCCTGGTAGCTGTCACAGATTAAAAGACACTGAGACTCTAGGCTATGAAGAGAGCACCTTCTTGGTGATGGGGCACAGGGGCTCTCATGAGATGTACATCCTGGCTAACATAGGTGTCGGCTGGCTAACATAACCTGTGTTGATTGGAAATACATGCGAAACGGCAGGAATCTCAGGCTGCCATCTACTTACTTAGAGCCCATCAAAAGGAATCCAACAAAAATCTGTTTGAATTTAGTGGTTCCACGTGATCAAAATGTATGACAGAACTCTTCATAAGAAGTGCATGGATACAATTGGCTTCTGGCTTCTGTGAGAACTTCTTTTTTGTTCAGAAGTGGCATTTGTTGTAATCTTGCTTCACTGGTAGAGTCTCTCATGACGTTTCTGTTACTTCTCGGCAGGAACAAAAGCAGGACTGTGTGGGCTGTGGTGCTGATGGAAAAAAAACAACCACTTTTGGGCCTAACGAGTCAAAACTTTCCAAGCTTTATCAAAGCCCAGAAGGCTTCCAGTTGTGAACTAGTTTTCTGAGATGGTTTTGAGGCTTTCTCTTTTGTGATTACTCTACATGCAGCTACACAGATCCTGTACTCCAAAGGAAGGACAAAATCTCTGTCCTTCTAGATGATAAGTATTGCAGATCATTTAGAGCTCAAGTAGGTTGACTGAGGAACTTCCATCACTTTTTTTTTTTAACCTGTATGATGAACCCGGTGATAGCCTTAAGAGTAAAAGTAACCTCTCTCTTTAAAATGATTCATAATTCCAGTTCCAAGAAAATTCATAATTCCAATGCTCATCTCTGTAACCTAATATTACAAATTGATAAAAATTGAAGATTTTTGCATTAGAAAGCAAGCCCTGATCCATAGAGTGAAATGCTCAGTGAAAGGAGTGATCATCTAACTTCCGTGGCAATCCGACTGCAATGTAGCAATGAACCAACCTAGATAATTAACTGAGCAAAGAGTACCCATGTCAGCTGTGAGCACTGACAGCTGGTGCTCTGTGTCTGCCAGCATGCCCTGTTGTGTTAAATTTAGTTACGCTGAAATAACCTGCATGTATTGTGTTTGTATTAAAAGATTTTGTTTTGCCTTATAGAAACGCTGCTCTTCATGGGGCTCAGCCTCCTGAGGGCTGAAGGTTGCGGTGACGGACAAGGCACTGTTTCTGGAACCCGCCGAGCTGCGGAACGGGATCTACTAACTGTGTTCTCCTGTACACCCTGACCCTTGTTTTAGAAGTTATTCACACGTGGGTGGCTGCCAAATTCCTACTATATCTGCTTTATGCAACATTTCCACTGATCCTGAACCATGCAGGATCTGAGGCAGCCAACTTGTGAGCTCATATATCACATTTATAAGCATCTCTAGAGACAGCTAATGCAGATACAGATAATGCAGAAAGATATTTCTGAGACTGGAAAGTTTCAGGGCCTGTCGTCTTGAACCTCAAGAGTGAGGTGAGGTACTTTCTGGCTCATGATTCTGTTTTGCCTATCCCAATGCAATTTCCCTAAGATAGAATTTGCTTCTTTTTGACATAATGATAAAATATGTGAGTTAACCCTAAAGAAATGCATGAAAATTGATAGGTACCTACCTTACAGGCCATATTGCTGGAATTAGTTTTGCTGGTTGGTCAAAGAAGTGCTAATCGTACCATCCAATACATGATGTAAATGTATTCTTTATAATTTCCATCTTTTTCTTGCACTAAAAAATACCATGGTGAGAGCATTGGGGTGGTTCTTCTGCCAAGTTTGCTTAGCAGTTTTGTAAATATGCTCACTGGGTCCACCCTATGCCTTTTATACATCTAAAATGAATACATGTCAACTGCATCTGCAAGATTAGAATTTCATTAAAGTATGTTTATTCTCTTTTCCCTGTTACATCTATGGATTTTACATCTGTCTTTCATTTAAAAAACAACAACAAAACTATACTACTTGCTAAATGGCACATCTGAATTCCAAAGCCATCAAATTCAAAGCTAGCAGTTCTGTGTGTTTAGTACCAATTCAATGCATTTGCAATGCTTAAGGCTAGACCTCACTAAAGCAGCATTTAGTGAGCGACTTCAACACAGTACATTAAGTGGCCCAGTATATTCACATTAAAACTAAACTTTGAGGAAGAAGCCCTATAAGTTAGAGAGAGTTTATAGGAAACTGTGGAAAGTAGCATGTGTCAAGAATCCTACCTTACCACTTCCTTCAGCTGAATTTAGGATTGCAGAGAAATGCTGCACCACAGTTCAGTGACAGCCAAGAAGCAGGTTATAAATAACCAGAAACATCTTTCTCTCTCTATTATAGGTGCTGATGGTACTCTATTACCCTTTTTTTGCTATAATATCATCGCAGCAATTGTCAGACAAAAGGATGTCAAAATTCAATTATTCTGTTAGCCTAATAGGGATAAAATGTCTTCTAGAAGAGAATCACTGGGCCATACTCTTAAAATCTGTTTTTAAGTAAAACAGTTCAGAAACTATTTGTAGGTCTTCAAATCCAAGGAGCATGGCCTAACTTATTCTCACATCCTTAAAATCTTGCTGTTCCCAAAGCAATGTCTCTGCGTGCAAAGTGCTGAGAACAGTCCTTAACACGTCCTTCGATACGGTTTTGATCCGTGCCAGCTTGCACCTTCGCAAATAACTTTTGACCAGGGTGATGATTAGTATTGGCTAACAGTTAAATGATGTGACCTGTTTAGACGTAAGGATGATCTCAGTGCCTAGGAGAAGTTCTCTGTGTGATCAGAAGTGAAACTTGGAGGATCGTGGCTCTTCAAAACTGAGTGGACAATGAACTAAGGAGAGCTCAGAGCTAAGATTTGCCTTAGGTTAATAACACACATAGGAGCGATTATCACTCATATAACCCTAGAAGTATGTGAAAAGCCTGACCAGAAAGGCACTTCTCCACAGGTATAGACAAGTTATAATGATAATAGCAAAGCACTTTAAAATTATGTAGTTAGCAGTAGACGTGTACTTATCTTTGGTGCTATACTCTGAATGTTAATTTGACAAGGATAACATAGTATGGAAAGGATTTAACACCAAACATTCAACTTCTAGTTGATCTCCAGAAATATTTTCAAATACAAAGAACTCATCGTTCTTTATTTAGGATTTCTACTTTGCTTTCCTTTTCCTTTGTCTGCTCTTTCTTCTCCTTCCGTCTTGCCTGCCTGCCTGCCGTAGTGGACGGCTTTAGCTCAGTAACTTGGTATGAGGCTGTCAGGCTTTCTTGCTGGATTTATCAAAGACAACAGCACAGATGAAAAAAGTTCAGGCAGTCATTCTTTGAGGTTATAAAGCTTAAATTCGCATTGGCCCTTTATCGGCAATAACTCTCCTTACACACCTTGTGTTCCCCTCTCTTTTATGCTCACCTCAGAGCTAATTACCACCCTTTAACCTGCAGTAACTTTGATAATGGATCTCACTTCTGCAGCTATTACTGTGCACATTGAAGTGGATGGTTCACAGAATTTGGGATGGCTGCGGAATGGGAAGGGGGGAAATAGGATTTTCTTTCTATGTTTTATTGGCTGACACTGCCACCCTGTGAATTCATGTCCCTCTTGCTAAACGGATATACACACATCCATTTGGAAATGACACCCTCTGCTTTTTGTCTCTTGACATTGAAAATATTGAACTGAAGCCTCAGGGAGCTTTTTATTTCACGTATGCTGCTTTATTTCACTTCCTCCTCCCCAGCGTGACTTAATAGAAAAAGTAAATATAAGAAAATAAAGCAAATTATCATCAGATTTTGCATAAAGATGATGACCCAACTAATGGTTCACTAATTACAGGCTTCCAGGAAAGCTGACTAATATATCTTGAAATGGATTTGAGATGATCAGCTATTAGAAATGACATCCTTTTCAAGGACCTAAGTTTAGAAGATTTTTTTATACCAATGCAATGAATTCACGCTATTAAACACCTTTTCTTTTTAGTGTTTTCTCAATGTTAAGGAAGCATTTCATATGGAGTATTCATTTTTAAATGTAAGCTTTGGAACTCCATCTGATTATTCTGTATAGCTCAGGCTAACAATCAGTAGCAGCCTGTTATACAATCCAAACTGTAAGATGTTACCAGTATGCTACAGGTCTTTCATAAACCCTGGAAAAAGGCACATTTTCATATCTATAGAACTGTAGTGTGAGTGAAAAATGTAATCTGTGCCTCCTAAGTTACTGTAACAAAGGAATCCTTGAAAGGCATCTTTGTGCCTGACGATGCAATGTGAATATGTATCTCTTGGGTACTTAAATTCTTTTCATAATTTTCCAGGGTTTTACTCAAGGCAGTTTGAGGAAGGAGTGAGTCCTCATTGGGTTGAATGTTTTTGCAAGTTCTACTGGAAATGAATACTGAAAAGGGATCCATAGCTATGTGCACTAAGGGACATTCAATCTGTGAAGCTGTAGAAACAGCTACAGGAAGTTCTTTTCCCTTTCCCTTTCCCTTTCCCTTTCCCTTTCCCTTTCCCTTTCCCTTTCCCTTTCCCTTTCCCTTTCCTCCAAAGATTGTTGATCAAATATCTTCAGTAAAGGAGTAAGTAAAATGATATTTGGAAAAGAAGGAAATGGTTGATCTTTTAGTTGTAATTATTGTTCTTTTTTTTCTCTTGAAGCATCATTCATGTTGAATATTTTATTCATCTTTCACATTCAAATTTATTAAAGATTTGGTGGCCAAATTCTGCTTTGAGGGATATCCGTGCAAGTCTGGTTATTTTCCTGGAACTGAGTAGATACCACAGATGTGATACTGTATAGGCTGCAGTAATGCTGGTGAGGAGTAGAAAGTGTGAGAGGATTCACCTGCTGTTACCCATACTGTTCTTGCCTCTCTACTGAAAAAAAAGGCCGTAAATGCTGCACAGATCCTTTTCTCTTCTACTCCCCTAAAAACAAAGAAAAAATCAGTGAGCTTCTCCATCTATTATTGTATTAGAGCAATCAATCAAAAAGGCATAAACATGGCCTTACATGAAAATTCGCAGCGACACGCCATGGGCATTGTGGAGCCAGCTCCGCAATGGCAGTTAGGGTAAAGCAAACCACCTAGCAAAAAAGTGAAATCCCACATTTCTGCAATATCCTGAGAGCAAAACTTAGTAGTTAGGTTACATTTAACCTGTAATGAAATACAGAAGCTTTCAGCTTTTCACTGTCTTCAAATACAGTGTAGAATTAGTGAATAAGATAGCTAAAAGATCCAGGCATTTCTGAGATATCAGGTTCAGGGCTTTTGAAGACTTGAACATAACAGTATTATTCAATTATGCATTTCTAAGCATACAAATTATAGGTTCTCTAAAGGCACTTGTTATTAAAACACAGTACACAGAGATACTTGCATGACTGCCGAGTACTTTGTGAATAAATCTTCTCCACATTTAGGTTGCAGAAGTTTTTTTGGCCTCAATGAGAAACCAAGATATTGAAGTGGTTTTACTGCATCCACCTTCTCAAAAAAAGAATGTCCTCAGAACATTTGTAGATGCAGAGGAAAGAGTCAATGTCCCACTTTTTTAGTGTGATATCCAAGTGGTTTACAATAACCACTTGGGATGTGGAAGTATGAATTTAAAATCTATCCTTTTGCACCAAAGCAGAAATTTGAATATAACATCCCATTTTTCAGAAAACCCTCCTAACAATTGGGTAATGAAGGAGTCTTCTCAATGCTTGCCTGTTTAAGCTGAACCCGTTTGATTTATAAAGCATCTGATGATGTTAACTTTCCACACACAATTCAAAACATTCAGTAACTAAAGCAGCCTGAAGCATACATTGATTTTCAAGTACTTCAGAAACACAGAAAGATCATTAATATACATATATAATAGAATACAAATATAAAATATGTAACTTATGCAAAGATATATAATTAATCTGTTTTTTCATCATCTCTGATAACTGTTCTAAGTGTTAAAGGAATGGCCTTTTTTTTCTGCTCCTCTAATTATAGCAAAAAAAGACTAATTTTATTTCATCTCCTGCGAATCCCAAGCTTATCTGTAGTGCAGGAATAGTGTCTTCCTCTAGTCTGGGTTTAGGATCCTCAGTATATTTGACAAAACACATCCAGGCATCTCCCAAACTTAGTATTTCCTAAAAGGCTTCTTCATTAGCTGGTTATTGGGAATGTGTACTGTCTGAGCCCCTAATTGTGGGCAGGTATTATAATAAATACCCTATGGGGGTGCTTCCTCTGAACAACAGCGTAGTTAAATTTTAAACTGTGTTTAAGTCGTCATTGTGATGGTATATTTAGGAGACCAATTTTCATACCGAGGGTCTGTGTTAGAATACATTTCTCATGTCAAAGTGTTGAAATAGTTGCATGGATACAAATTCTCAAGAAGGTTTTATGTGAAAACTGAACTGTTCCAAATAAGTGCTGAGACATTGTGAGGGACATAGAATAAAAGCAAAAGCATTGAATGCATGTAGATACTAGATCCGATTTCTTTTTTTGGTAACTAGAGAGACAGGCATCAAACTGCTGCTCATCTCCAGCCAGTTTTAGAAATCCTAGGCACACAATAAAAAAAAATCAAATAGTGATAAAACAATAAAAATATGGTGGATCAACTATGGTGGTGCTCTAACTTATTTAACTACAATGAGAAACTCATAAATATATCCAAGGACAGAATCATACCTTTGAGGTTTGAAAGCTTGATGATGCTGTACTTTTTTGGACACAAAAGATGTTAAATAATTTGAGAGACCTGAATGGACCTTTAATGAATCTCAGTAACGGAGAAGTGATTCAGAATGAATGGAGATAATTAACAGATTGGAGTTCTGTGAGCAACAGGTAATTGGATTATTGGTGGATAATTTGTTTCCACAGACATTTTTACTATCTAGCCATATGCAATATTTCATTCTTATCTTTTTATTCAACAGCAAATTGTCTTCAAACCTTGGTTTATCCCCAGTATGATTTCGGCTATTAAATTAGTGAAAGAGAAAGGTACCATTTAAAAAATACTATTTTTTTACATGGCGCAATTATTTCTTCCTGAATCCTGTCCTTCTTTTTACTTTCTTTTTTTAAACAGAAGATCTGAAATTGCAATTCTATTCCTCCTCTTTATATTTGTCCCTCATATGGCTATGGTTACTATTCCATAATAGAGTCGCTCTTTACCAAGCAGGTAGGTTCTCTTCCTTGTGAATACATTTTTTTTTCCCTGCCTTCTTTTCTGTCTGTAATTTTTAAATTGGCTAAGAACCTAGTCCTAATGATTTTTAAAAATACTTGTAGTCAGTGCCTCTAGCCAAAGTCATTTAGTCATTTGTTGTTTTTTTTCTTTTTTTTTCTTTAGATTAATGTTAATGTCAATTGTATTTTTTTCTCCTTAGGAATTCTTTTAATGACCCTGTCAGTTGGTAATCCATGGTCCTTGAAAGCAAAGCAAAGTACATTGCTTTTCTCTGCACTAACTCAACAGTTCAGTCAGCTGGAACAGACTAAAAGGGAACACACAGACTAATAACATTTGCATTGATTGGATGTGAATTTCAGTTATTACAGTTCAGCTGTAAAGAAACTTTGGGAATTTGGCACTTATTTGTGTGTTTGTGTTTTTAAAGGAGAGAGCAAATGGAGAAAGAGTAGCTCTTTCTTGATTATGGGTACTCACAGTAAGCCTACCTGATTTCTTCCCAGGGGTATTTTAAATTTCCTCTAATATTTCCTGAATAAATACATTGCCATTAGGGATGGGGCAGTAGAAATGTGCCACTGGTTAGGTGAAGCGACACTCTTACCTTTTAGATGGTATAAGGAATGCAGGATCTCTGGCAACCTGTCACATAACCCAGCTACCTCTGGGCTGCTGGGAAGAGCTTATATCTCCTACCCTCTCCAGATGTTCTCCAGTTGACAGATGCCATATGAACAAGCAAACTTTTTCCTCATTATTGTACAAAGTTTCCCTGTAGCTCTAGAAGTGCAATTAAGTTCACGCGGTCAACTCTCCCAACATGAAAGGATGCAGTCAGGGATGGCACCAATTAAACAACAAGCCATTTAGACTGATCACAATTTTACAGGATCTTGCTGGATCAAGGCCTGGCAGTCATGTCTGTGTATATATTTTCTGTTTCATTATACTGCAGATTATCGCAACTCCACACTTCCTTTTACAGCTGTCACAAGATGCTCCTGTTTTCTCTCGTGATTTTGAGTATCAGGGTTCTATGGTCCTGAAAATAATTTCCTCTTGGGATCCAAGTTAATGTGTATATATGCATGGTATGTATCTTTATGAATCATGGTATGTATACATTTTCAGTAAGTTTCCTCTCCTTATAGCTTTGGATGTTTTTCTTTCCTCCATAGCTGTTTCCAAAATTTGTTGAAAAATACTTAAGAGAAAGCATTTTTATCTAGTAAAGACAATAATATGGGAATTCTAATAAAAAAAGTGAAAGGTAGTGACTTAGAAATCTAGACTCAGTTTTTCATAGCAGATCACAATGTCAACTCACTCCTTTCACAGAGCAGTGCTGCTACAGAGGACAGAACTACATTATCACAAAAGACAGCATTTGACCCTGACTTTTATAGGACAAACTAGCATTAAGAATTTACTCTACCCCTTGAGCATGAACTTGAGACAATACTTAGCTAAAATAGCAAGTCAGTTAATGTGATAGCTTCCACCACCATCCTGTGGAGGATGACCTCCCAGATAGCAACAAATTTAGTAGTTAGGGCTGGTAAATTTGAATTTAGTTTAATTATCATTTACGTACTTTAATACTTTGGATACCATGTGTAAGTGGACAAGTAAAACGGAAAGGATGTTTTTAGTCATTATTTAGGCCTTTGCGGTTAAGTCCATCCCGACATCCTAACAGAGTATGTGATGTCCTGAATATTAGCCCCTCTTAGTAAGGAAAACTTGTTGGTTATGCCCCTTATTGTCATAGTCATGAATTTATTGAGTTAGTACCTATGTTCACAGTGATTTAATTGATTGAATGAATTCTCTTCTGCTCTGGTTGGACAAGTGTCATTCTGGTTTTGCCGGTTTTACGGGATAGAGTACAACTAGTGGATAACTACCTATTTGCCGGGATCAACCTTGTGCGTAAAAGTAGGCTGCTAGCAGACTGATTTGGTCTGTGTGTGTAATGGGCAGGCTACAACGGGGAAAAGGTGTAATTTATGCTTAAAAACAAATTGGAAGACAAAGAAATGTACCTCTGTCCAAAAATGAAGAAAAAAGTATTTAAGAATCCACTTACATCCCCTTATCACACTGCTGCTGATGTGGTAGGAGAAAATAGAAGCAAGGCTTTTTACACTTTTAGTATTGAGTTGTGTAGGCAGCATAACAAAAAATGATTAATGTAACTGGCAGAGTGGGACTGAAGTCTTGAAATGACACGGCTTCAGGGCAGCAGAGAGAAAGGAAGAGTCCCGGGCTTGGAGCCCTGGGAAAGCCTGGTGAGATGTCCATTATCACTGTGGAGGACTGCACACAAATGAACAGAACTGTGTAAATAGGATCAAAGAGGGGTGACACTATAGGACTGCTCAGAGCTGTCTTTGTAACAGTTTCATGTTCAAGTGTTTTATGGAGATGGAAGACACAAACACGGTGCAAAGGTAAAACAAAAGAAAGAAGGAAAGATGCAGGTGAAGATTACATGAACTGGAACCGCAGGTTTTGAGTGGCATTCTTGGTGTGATTATAAGATAAAGAATGCATAGCAAAAAAAAATGCTAATTTCGGAGCACTTATTTGATGAATCTGACATGTCAGCATGGTGCTGACACATGAAGCATGGTGCTAAAATTTGTGTGACTAGAAAACTAGCAGCAAGGCTAATAATTAGTGTAAGTGGATGAAAAAAGAGGTCAAGTGACATTTTATGAAAAAGGCCTCATTCCAACTGAGGCTAAGAGAAGAGGAGGATTGGCTCCCTGAGGACGTATTTGTTATGTCAAGAAAAAAACAAAACACCTAAGTTGTCCTAGGGGACGGGACTTCAGTCTGAGAGGCTTGCTGGAAAGCTAATAAAGTCTTGACAAGATTAATAAAAATTATAGGTTACAACTTCAGTTGTTCAAACAGGTATAGGTAAATCTTATACTGGTCTTGAGTTCATTATGAAAAAAGAATTGATTACAGGTTAAAAATGAATGGTGTTTAGGAGGAAGTTTCAGTGATTTTTATCAGATTTGTAATGTACAAACAGAATAATATCCATATTTTATTCATATATACATGTACATAGTTATGAACCAAATAAAATGGAGAAAAAGTATTGAACAGAAAAATGTAAATGCCATTTGGGAGTCACATTTTTATTGCATAAAATCTGCAAGGAAATGTTGACAACATTGACATTCAAAAATATTGTATAAGAATAGAAATGGAAGAAAACTCACAATAAAGAAATCGTTTTTTAAAAACGGCAAATTACAGAATTGAATACAATACAAAGGAACTGGATTAGAGAAAATGGGTAAAGGAAGAAAAATATCTCTGAGAGATATCGTTGACAGCTTTAAGAATAAGAAGTTTTCACAATAGTACTAGTATAATAGCGAATGGAAATGTAAAAGTGTCAGTAATAACACAGAAAAAAATGGTATTTTCCAGAAACATGCCTCGTTGTATTTTGGAGGAAGATGCCTCTGATCCTGCCAAAACTAGAAGCCTGCTTCTGGACTTAGTAACTGAAGAGCCACAGGTGACTAAGAAATATAATCCAGATTCACTGATAAAAAGAGAAACATTAGAAAAATTTGATTGTCGAGCCACTTAGCAGTTACGCAGTCTGGAACTAGCTACTCTGTTTTGGAAGGTTATGAGTTTGGCTGAAGAAAATGATAGGGTCAGCATCCCAGATGCATAAAGGATTGTCCTTTACCCCCAGAACATTTTGTTTCGGAGAGAAGAATAACACAAAATCAACGTGGCACACGTTAAATGGCAAGGTAATAGGTCTGAAAGGGAAACGGTGATCTGAGTTGCTGTGCTTCTGTGGAGGACCCAAAGTAATTATCCCTTTGCCTCGGTGGGATTTAAAATCCGTGGCCTGAAAGAAACGTATTTGCTTATAACTGAGGAAGTTTGAAAGTGATACAAAAGTTCGATGAATGAAGAAATAGGGAGGACGATAGGGTCGTAATACGAAACCCTCTGCATAGCTAAACAAAATAGGTAATATTACCCAACAGAAAGGCTTCCATGGAGGACAGGAGCGTGAGCAGTGGCTTCCAGGCATGGGGCACTAGACTGAGACTTCTAAATCTGTCTCCAAACCAGTACTCAGAAGGGCTAATGTGATGCTGTTGTGTACATATGCAGCAAGTACAAAGCTTATAATAATGGCTGTGTGGTTGGAATGACTATTCTGGGAATAGTCCAGCCTGTTCTCATGTTCAAAATTGAGGAGAATAGTGTAAAAAGGAGTAAGGATCTGGTAAAAGCTACATATTTTAGCACTGTTGATTAAGAAATATTATTTTGGATACTGATGTCCTAGGATGGGCTAATTCTGGCTTTCTTCTTACCTTAGCTAATCTTCCTCCTCAGTATTCTTGCTCCTCCATTGGAGAGCAGAGACAGCCATGGGACGTGGATGCTGGATCTGTTTAAGATGCGGTAGCGGTAACAGTGAACTGTGATTGAGTCACAGTTCACGTGACTGCTACTTTTACTCCTTTTTTTATTGTAGTTTGCTCTCTGCCTCTGAGCATGACGCTTGTCTTGGTAATGCAACTGTTGATTGAAAGATACAGGTTTCTCTTTGATGACTGCATTAACTCAGAAATTTGTCATTGACAATAAGTTAATTTTCTAGTAAGAAGAAAATAAGAACATAAGAAATGCTCTTTTAGATGAGGCTAATGGTCCATCTAGCCCAGTATTTTGCCTCCAACAGTGACAATTTTATGCAGGGATAAATAAAAGTCAATATAGTATATATTCTGGAGAACAAGAAAGCACCATTCAAATGCAAAGATAAATCACCTATTATTTAAAATGGGCACAGAAATCCCTTGATGATTTGCAGAACAAGAACAAGCAGAAGAAATATTCTGTCTTACAGGCAAGGTTTGGCTCTTGGGCAAGATAGGAAGTAGACGGGCAGACCGTTTCAACACAGGGTGCTAAGTCCTGTGACTACTTACATACTTGTAAGAGAGAGGAGAGTGCTCCCTTGCTTTCAGAATCATTTTTTTTTCCCAGGTGTCTCCCTGTACCTTCTCACTTTCCTCACGCCTTCGAGTCTTCCTCCTCCTCTGCTTTAACCATAAAGAAAAATTCCCCAGCTGCCCCCAAATGATGATTTTATCCACCCCTTTGGTGAAAAATTCAATCTCGCCCTTAATGCTGCTAGCATTTTTGAGCTATCCCTGCTCCATAAGGATGATGCACAGAAACTGGCTGATACTTAAAAACACTAAACTGTATATTAAAATAACAATGTAAAAAAATACTTTGATAAGTCAAAATAAACAAACACCAAAGTCAGCCTGATATAGGTTATTATGATGGTTCATTGCGCTGCGGTGTCATACACAGAACAGAGACGAGCTCTCTCCAAATGAAGCATTGTTGACTAAAAGGTAGACAGTGGGAAGAAAAACAAAACACAACACAAATCCATCTGGGACATCTGCAACAGTATAATTGAGCAGTTACTTTCTTCTCCAGCATTTAAAATAGAACAAAGCATTTCTTTCTTCAAATTATGCAACATAATCAGATATGTCTTTATGACAAAGCAAAGTAAAGCTGCAGAGCTTTAAGATTTAAGGCATGAACTAGATAATACTGCATCAAGATGTAATCTACTGCTGAATCAAAACTGGGCAGATATTGCAGAGAAGTATTTGAGAACATTCATTCTCACATAAACAATGAACTCACTTGCAAACATTTATTTGATTCCATGGACATTTGTGTGAACTAAATTTAACATTTTACAAGTATGGATGTGATTGTATATTTACATTTGAATGTCTGGCAGATATGTATTGTCTAGAGCTGTTCAAAAATGGATTTTCGAAATGCTGAAGAAAATAATTATTCAGGGATATTTTCTTGGTACCCTTTTGCTATCATGTTCCTCTACCCATATTTACTATAATTTATTTTGATATTCATAATTCTTGTCAAAACAGTACAAGGTAGAGTGGTAAAGAAAAAAAAGCTTAAGACCTTACTAGTCTGAAGACTAGTTTATCATTTCAATGCTCCTTTTGAAAACTTTTAGGCATGCTCTTAAAGGCTTATTTATATGGAGCCCTATTTCACTGATTCTGTCATGAACTGCTGTATCTATGACTAAAATACGGTGTCAATATTGGTGTGCACGCTTGAAAACGATGATGTGATGATGGAGAGTAGCAGAAAGTTTTGATTCTAGAAAAGGTTAAGCTCTTTTCCTTTTAATATCTAAGAAGATAGAATGGAGAGCACTAGGATGCGGACTCTATACACAGTAGGCATTTAGACTGGACATGAGGCCACCATTTGGTCACTGTTGAAACAGGAAGATGTAAAGGAGTATCATTCACTTGAGGCCTTTAAATCAAGTACTGCTGTTTCATGGCTGATGCAGGAGCTGTTGGGTGAAAGCCGATCGCTCTGTGACATGCAAAATGTGAGATGATTGAAACCTTGTAGTCTTAGACTCAATGACACCCAGTATCGTTACTCAGCCCACCAAAACTTTACAAGCTATTCATACGTGTAAAGCCTTTTTTGCTTTTTTTTTTTTTTTTTTTTCTTTTTCCCTGGTTTTCTCCAGTGCTTTATAATTCCAAGACAGACCCTTCAGTCCTTCAGTCTCTGTTCGGGAGCAATGAACACAGCTGCGTTCCCGTGCGGGCGGCGAAGCTTGTTAGCTTTTGGGTTGGAGCGATTGCACAAAACACACCTGATACAAGAGAAGTGGGAGTCAGGTGAATGTGATATTATTTTTAACCAAAGGAATAATGTTCACACAGTAGGACAAAAAAAGTGAAACCACATAGAAATTGCAGGAAACAGTTATCAAATAGACAGGTAGTAAAAAGGAAAATTCTCTTTGTTTGTCAAAGCCTGCCGGTGTTTCTAGAGTACTTCATTTCTGGTGCTGGAGAGGGAGAATCTCTCTTCAAAGGTGCTTAAGACAGGAAGAAACTTTCCAACATCTAAAGAATTGAAAGAACAGTGAATAATGAGGAAGTATTTGTGTTGCTCCTCAAATCAAAGAGAAATTTGAAAGCATTAATAAGAAAGGCACCCTGGGTAGCTAAACCTGTATTAATACCACGGGGATGACAGAATGATTTAAAATACAGTTCCAATTCATTTGAAAATGTTGCAAAGGATAATCTTTATAGCAGGAGGAGATTCTGACTAAACTTTTACATCCTTTTTATTGCCATTTTCAGGGTCATAAGAAAGTGATTTTTCTCTCAAATTGCAATCTATGTATGCAAGACTTTTTCAAAGGCTGGAGACTTAGAGAACGTGTTTTTAAGACTGCACAATACACCTTTAATTACCATGAGACAACTGAAATTTGGTGTCCCCAAGGCCACTGCAAGATGCTCATGCCTATGATCCAACAAAGGACTTAAATAAGTGTTTAATTTCTACCTTATACATAGTTACATTAACTTTATTGGAATGTGTTCTGTATTAAATATGACATTGTGCTTTACTTACCTGCTTTACTGAATTAATGCCCATTTCCACGAGACTAGTACTGAACATCTGTTCTTTAGACCTCTTGGAAAAGTCAGTGACAAAGCTGGTACAGGCAGACACCCTCTAACTGAGTCAGTGCAGGGGAGTCCTTGCATATGCACAATGGCTACAAATGCGGGATGGAGATCACAAATCCTAATGGTTAAAAAACATACATACGCTGAGCAACATGGAAATGAATGCTAATTGTCCTTTTTCACTATTGGAAAAAAAAAAAAAAAAAGCATTTCTGAAAATGTCTAAATAATCTCATTGTAAGGCTTGTTTCTCTGGAGCAGAAAAGATATATTTGGAAAAGAGAATACAGCAGTGTTCCTGTTCTTATCCTGAGTTTGTCAGTTATGGTAAAGAGCTTCAGCCTGTGGGGTTCCAGCTCTGCAACGCTAACCGCACTGCAGATAAAACAAAGCAAGTAATGGCTCTGGCTCTGCAAAAATGACTTGAGAACTACATTTCCTAGAATGGAAAACTGTATCTGAGCATTAAGAGTTAATGTTTACCTCAAAATTCTTCTCTACAGAACTATTTTTTCCATACATTATAAAGGTCCCAGAAGAAACCAGTGTTACCACTAGTGTTAGATCAAATATGGTCATACTTTAACTTCTTTATAGAGGAGTAAATTGTGATAAGAAGAACAAAATTAGTTAAAGTCAATCTTCATACCTGCCTTCAATATTAATAGTAATCTAAACCAGTTACTTAGATTCCATTTGTTTTTAAAATAACTTTCTCTGGGCTTATGATTGTTTTACTGATCATAGAGCTTAATTCCCTAGATTGGGCTTCCAGCCTTCCTAACATTCAAAGTTGAAACATGATCAGTTATATTTCCTCTTCATTAATATGAGCACTTTAGCAAGGAATTCAAGTTCCATTATTTTCATGAATCTTAGGGTTCACTTTCCTATCTCTGAATCTTTGTAAAGCTTATCAAAGTGACAAAGGTACTCTCTATCTAGATCAAATCACATTATTAATTGTGAGTAGAACTGATGAAAATTAAAAAAAAAAAAAAGAAAGAATGGAGATGTTATCGTTTTGTATAAGCTTAGCTTTTATACAGCCTTCTTCATGGATACTTTATCAGATTGACAGAATTTTTTATTCTGTTAAGAAACACTTAAGCCTTTATTGAAATCATTTTAGTTTTCAAATAATTTCCGTAATAGTTTTCAATCCATTTTTTTCAACAACATATACCTGATTTTGAATGTCAGTCACCTCGTCATTTTTGTCAACCAACCTAGCAGCAAATAATAATCTCCCTTTTAATTTTCTTTTCCTTCCTTCCTTCCTTCCATCTTTCCACCTCCATTTCTTCCTTTTCCTTGCTTTCCAACTCTGCTTTTTTTTTTTTTTTTTAATTTTCTTTCTCTCCTTTTGTTTCTTTTCTCTCTCTCTCTTTCTTTCCGTCTTTCAAAAAAGTAATCTAGAAATAATGAAATTACTAGCTTGGTAATTTTGTTTTAGCTCTTTGGCAATCATAAAAAACTCCTTTGAATTTCTGAATAATGTACTATGTTTTTTTCTGAGCTTGTTTTGGGATAGTCATTAAGCTGTTGTTTCATAAAGTTCTGTTATAAATAGTTCATTTTAACGCTGCCACCTGATCATTTTCCAAATGTCCTGGCTAGTTTAATTGTGAATTTACATCTTGTTTTTAGAGCTACAGCTGAGTAAGCTCACATGCAGATTCAGCAACTGTTTTTCTAGCCTATTCGGGTTTTCTTGCTGTTTTAGAAGTGTCAGTTTTGTTTCAGGTTAACTTTTTTTTTTTATACTTGCTTGAAGTGGTCTTATGCTGTAGACTATTTATGCATTGTAAGCCATACCAAAATTTAATTTTATTTCAGTGATGTCAGAACTGCAATTTTTTTAAAGGATTTTCATAATTTTAAGGTCTATCTGTATAAAACATATATAAACCTAGATCTTGGATTTTAGTGGGAATTAAGCACTTAAGTTCCCTTAAAAGCCATACTCTGTCTTTCCCTATTCTCTTCATTCTCTCTCTAAAATTTTTATTACCAAATGTGGGTATATACATATGTTAGATAAACCTTTAATCTCTTCTTAAAGACTGAATTTGAGGCTTAATGACATCTTGTGGGAATGAATGCTGCAAGTTGGCTAGGCAGTGTTTACAATATTTTTATGTGTTTTATATCTGTTGCTTAAAACACTCAGAGTAATTAGAGAGCATAAGAGCTGCCCAGTTTAATACTATTTCATAGTGTATTTATTCCTTCATAAAAAGAGAAGCAGTTTTATTCTTTTCATTTCCTGATATTATACCATCAAATTTTGTTTCAGAAACTGTGTGTTTGCTAAGAGATAACATCAGTCACACACAACACACAGCACTGAAGCAAATACACTTTCTTAACAGGGTTCTTTTATATTTTTTGTTCAAAAGTATACAGTTTCTGTCACCCAGCTTTTGCTCCTGAATAATCACTATGCTGGAATGACTTAGGTATTTAAAAAAAATCAGTGACCTAAATAATTGAAATTTCATTCTTCAATAATAATTAATTTCAATGTTTTGTTTTTCGACTATTAGCATTTTAAATCTTAATACTTTTGTCAAGTCATTTTGGGTGAATCTTTTGTAGAGAGCATGTTCGAGCTTATTCCAGTCCGCAATAACCTCCTCTAGGAATCTTTTGCTGAGAGGAAGATCTTCAAAGCTCATCTTGGCCAACAGTAATCCTCTTGGGTCTGGAGCCAGGAATGTAGCAGGCTATATTACTGCTTCAGTCTCAAAAAGCTCTCACAGGAAGTCAAACAGCCATGAAGTTTCTTCTCATGGGGCAAATAATAGCGTCGGAAGGCACTGATGTGCCAGGGTGGTGTCTCCTTTCTTTTTATTATACATGTCTAAGCAAGAAGCGCAAATGTTTCTGCATCTTTCAGATGTTTATTGGTGGCTATATGAAATAGTGAACATAAAATATTTCATTTTATAAACATTTCCTGGAATGCTTAAATAAAGAAAAAGTGACAAAGGAAATGTCTAAAATCAGTATTAAAATATATGTTTAATGAGACATTAACAGATACAAAACACCGTCTTGTATACGTCTTGCCTTACCAGGGCAAAACTGCCACGAATAGAGGAATATCACTTTAGGAATTTGACTGACGGTATTCTTACTTTTACTCTCTTTTTTTTTCTTCCCATGCTATTAAATTTCAACCTTCTCATTCCAGGTGATCAAATAAAGAGGATATAATTTTCAAAATAAAGATTTGCTGCAAATAGCAAAAGGAAAGGATGTAACATAATACAGCTACAGAGTAACTCTAAAAAAGAGCTAAATACAATTACAAGCACTCAGGGAAAACAGCAGATTCAATGCAATTCAAAAGCTAACAGGAAATAACAAGTAATGACATCCATCTGCCTAAAATCACTATTATCTAGGAGTGGAATTCAGGTCTTTGCTTTGTGCTAGCACTTTCTACAAAGATGAACTTCTTCGTAATGTAACAGAAAACTTTGTGCTTTTCAAATACAGTATCCCATGACTGAAATTGAGAGTAATTCATGCACAGATATTTCTGAAAAAATAAATAAGTAAAAAATTTAATCATGTGAACACAGTACATATTCAGGAAGGAATGTTTTCAGGTTCTAAGTCATCTAGACATTCCCCTCCGTGCAGTGCTCAACAGCAATTAAGGTGTTATATTCTACTCATAATCCACTGTTGGAAGGATGATATTAGTCTAACTGAGCGTGTCTGTACCACATGCTAAAAATAATCCTGCAACTGCCTTCATGAGCAGATTCACCAGCCCTGCAAGTTTCACTCCTGCAGAAGCAAGGTTTCTAGATCCAGAAGTTTATCTCCTGGAGTAATGCACAACTAACTAGTTCTTGATCAGTTGTGTGATCATCTGGTGTTATCTTGCATATTTAATATTAACATAAAAGATTGGACCTCTCTTTGTCCACAACTACCCCTTTGCCATCTGGCTTGTGAAAATATCTTAGGAGAAGCTGCAGCTACCATAGTTGGGCTAGGGTGGTATATGGATTTTAAGAGAGAAGCCATCAGGTAGGAAGTTAAAAAATACTCAGGCCTTGTAACTTCAAGTGAACTAGATTCACAAAGCCTAGGTTACTTCCTTCATTCAATCACTGAAGCACTGTATTACAACATGCAGGGAATTTATCCTCATATATTTTGGTGGTTATTTGTTAATGCTTGAGTATTATTTTTAGAATTATTTGAAAGACAAAGCTGAATATTGCTAAAGAAGAATTAAAATAGTATTCTTATGATTTGGCTTTGTATACTGGAGGTTAAAACATGTTCATGTGAAACTATTTGTGAAGTAAAATGGATGTTTGGATTAAGTAAGAATTAAGTAAAAGCTGTTCAAGTATTTATTTTTAATTGCAAACTCAGTTGATTTTCCAAAATCAAAATGTGGACTTCTTGTTTGCTACATCACTAACTACGCTATGAAGAAAGAACTGGAAATCATAAATGAAAACAAAAATTTTTTAAATAGTTATGAAGGCTGAATCAGACCCAGCTGTGCCATCAGGATGCATTGACTTAGCAGTGCTGCCAGTGATTAAAAAATACAGCTTCTTTTGTGTCACTAGGCTAAACAGATGTGACTCACTACATGTAATGAGCAAGACACAACCAGTAACATAGTGCTGTTTTTGCAGAGTTTTGATCATATTTGTGTTTTAGCAATCTATCACCCTCCATTGATGTTCCAAAGAAACCCTGCATCTTCTGCTGGGGAATATCCTCTCTTTACTTGACCACCTTCAATTAGTGCTTTTTTTAAAAAAAAAAAAAAAAAAAAAAAAAAGAAAGAGTAATGATAGTTTATAATTTAAATATTGTAACTTGCACCTTTTCGTTGAGTGAAGGTGAATTCCAGCTACCCTTTGCATTAAACTTTATTATTAGAATCACCCGTAAATACATATTTACTCTTCAGAATACGAGATCTGTGATATCTGCATATGACCTGTGATACTTGGCACAGCTTAAAAAACTTATGCACTTTAAGCATAAGTACCAGGATGAACCTTCGGATGTTCCAGTGTAATGTTCTGCTGTAGGTGATCAGTTTAGGATTGTGATCTTGTTAACATCTGGAAAAGTATTTTCTTAATTTTTTGGGGGGGCTTAAAATGAATTTGTTTTGTGTTTCTCTTCTGATAAGTTTAATTCCAAGCAATCCTGCTCATTTTATACTTTTATATGTTTATATTTTACACTTTTTATACTTTTTCCATTTTATAAATGGAAAATGAAAAAAAGGTAAAGGCTTTTCTCTCAGACTTCCAGTGCTCTCTCTGACCTACTTAAGCATTTAGGAAGCAGCGGCATTACCATCTTTATATAAGCATGGATTAGATTTCTTGCTTCCGTTAAGAGATAAGAGTGTGTGCGCTATTTGGTAGGAGGCACTTCGCTGCTTGAGTAAAGCGATACTAAGCACTATCCTTCTCCTGGCATTTTGTTCCAGGGATTTCTTCCCATGATATTCTGGCTCATGTAAATCTCTATTTTTTATAAGTTTAAGTCACCTACATGCAGCGTGTGAGGATCCTGAGGACCCACCTCAGAAGTGTGGATGACCCTAAGGGGCAGAACTGGTGAGAAATAGGAAGTGAAAGGCCCCTTGCAGATTTACATTGAAGAACATAGATGTGACAGGAGAGAAAAGAATGTCCTGAGCCTGAAAGGTGCTTCCACTAGCATCTAATGAACACTGAAGTACATCATAAGATTAGCACGAGAAAAAAAATGTAAACCCTATAAGAAATGATGACACAGACACTCATCAAGAGCTAATGCAATTAAAGATGTGCCCACAATATTGTGCACGTTGTTAATGAATCAATTATAAACAGTAGGGGCCTATTCTTCTCTCAAAGCACAGATGCAATTCCTGCTAATTCTAACAGATTTTTCAGATCTCGACTCATTTACATATATAAAGCAGAGCAAAGATAATTTGAGGAAATCAAATTAAGTAGGTCTCTTGCAGGTAATTAATTTCTGTCTCTTTTCCATTGTTTTGATTCAGAAAAGTGTGAAGTATTTCCTCTCTTAAAGACGGTAAGGTATATTTAACAACAGTAGAAACTCACTGTAGTCAAAAAAGGTCCCCAACACAGATTTATACATGTAAGAGCTTGCTTCTTCCGTTCTTGTTAAGGCTTGCGTCTCCATAATGGCTTGCAATAGACAAAGCCAGATGGAGGATATTAAAAAAGTGTTAGACGAATATCTTTCCGCTAAAAGCTGGCTGAATAGTCATAGTGAATATTCATCATGAATGGAACTTTTTTTTTTTCCTGTTCTTTAATTCTTAATCACTAGTTTCATCTTGTGCAGCTATTTAAACTTGTACAAGTTTTAAGTTATTTCTGTAATAAGCTGTCAGTGGCTGTTTCACACGTCTTCTGTAATTCTGGAAGTGCCAACAAAATAAGTCAATAGATGTTCAGATCATCTGATATCTGGAAAGCAGACATGTGACCTATGTTCTCATCTAGAAATGGTATTGCAACATTAAAAATTGTGGACTTTTAACTGAAACTCTTCCTATACGATTGTGGTACTGTGGCTGCTGACTGTAAAGATGACTGAGTATTTTTGATCAAAAGGAGAGTGAATATCAGATAAGTACTCTTGCTCTTAAACAGGTATTTTTGATCACCTATGAATACAAGAACTGGTATATTGGACAACTTCTCATCAGGATTTTGATCCTGATGAAAGAGACTGAAAGCCTCTCTGCACAAATGCTCGTGAATAAGAGGTAATAAACATGAATGTGATTGAACCAGATCGCAATTCAATATTCAAATAAATGTTCATATACACTGTTTTGCAGTGTTCAACCAGCTTAGTAATCTTCCTAAAAACTAGTTTCCCCTGTAATAGTCATCTGCCTCACTCTCGTGTATTCATCATGCTCAAAACGTTGCTTTTTGTGTCTTGCTGCACATAACACATAACTTAATGAGTCTAGAGCTGTACTTGATGATCCCACATCACACCTAACCTTGAAGAAGATATGAGGGATTCTAAAAATGTTTCAATCTTTCCAAAAAATTCACAAGTAACAGCTGTGTCTGATTCATGGATTATTTATGAAAATATATATTAAAGGCAGAAAGAAGAAATTTCATAGAAAATATTCCCTTGTTAGGCTCTATTTATGCTTCAGTAGTTCATTAAATGCTGTTTTGCAGTCAGTTTATTTAAGTATATGCTTAAGTACCTTTCTGACTACATTTACTTCTCTGAATGAAGGTCTAAATGCTCTTCTATTATAGATCTGATAATCAGGCTAATTATGTATTTTTAGTTCGATTAGATAGTAAGTGTTTAAACAGAGGCTGGGAAATTTCCATGGAAAGTAGTTCTTGCATGAGCACAGATACAACTGGGATGAGATAGCATTATTCAGGGTCAGAGAAAGGATGTGACAGTAACTGATGAAATGCTATCTGGTTCTGTTGATGTGTAATAGTAATGTGGCTAGTTGTTTCAGATGGATAAGAAGGACTATGTTTTGCTGTTGTTAGAGAAAAGCAATTTTCAGAATTTTGGCATAGCTTATCTATGCAGTACTTTAGAGAGTCAAATATGCTGTTTGACTGCTGTTTTTCTTGGACCTGAGGGACAGACAGGATATAATAGCCACAATTATCAAGGAAAATGATAACAAGAATACTTCATGGAGAGGAGCATTCAGGTAGACGTCCATGAGAAAAAAATAAGGTTAGAGTCTGGAGGTTTTTTGGACAGAAAAGATAAGACTGGGGCATCTGGGAGTTATTCATATAGAAATACAAGATAAATTTGTGTGGATAGGTGACAGAGTCGAGACTGGAACAACAGACAGAAAAGAGAGGATGAACAGTAATACCTTCTAGCTGAATCATAGAGGAAAATATTCAGCATCCTAGGCAGAATGTTTAGGAATCATAAATAGCAGCTAATAGGAGGATTTAGGAAAGGGCAAAGATTGGGAACTCGTAGAGGTCAAGGCTGCTGCAACATTTATTCAGAGATTTGAGTGGGAGGCTTTATGCAGATAGTTTTAGTTGAGTGCAATTTAAAGAAGCTAAAAAGTCTAGGGTAAAATTGACTAAAATGAATTTTTGTAGCTATAAAAATGTTTTCAACTTTTGTAGAAGAGAGGGGAAGGGGCAACCATATGTGTGGAGGTTCTTGTCTTTAAATGAGACTGAGATCCAATGAGACTGATCAGTCAGTCTTTTATAAACTCAAATAGCTATCACAAGTATATTATGCATATAGTTGCCTTCACTGCATTGCCTTCACTGGACTTTGGTTCAAAATCTTAATTCCTCTGGAGTGATATGTGACTTGGTGATACATGACTGCTTATTAATGGAATACTGTCAATATGAATGTAAAATTCTTTAAAATACTTTTGAAGTCTTCACATATTATACCATTTTTGGCATATACATATTACTGTTACTATTAATTCTGAAATCATGTGCCTGCAAACAAGTTTCTGTTATTTATAGTGAATTCAAACAGGAAACGCATGCTTATATGACCCTTACCTAAGACAGGAGAGAATATAAATCCAACACAAGTTGGAAGTATCAAAATATCTCAGGATTGAGTATGATATTTCTTCAAAGATTCTGTATCCATAAAGCTTGAATTAGAATCTAAACTAATTGGATTCACTTTTTTCATTCATCTTTAAAGAGCCAGGCCAAATTCTCATTTTAGGTTAGTGCAGTTTACCAGCCTTACAGTCTAGCAGTATAAATGAGTATTTGATTCCTGTAATTTTTGGTAGTATAGATTATACAGAAGAAAATTAGGTCTCTAGAATCATTAAACTAACACTTATTTGAGCTCCTAGTAGACTTCTTTTGTATGCCCTTGTAGAGTACAGCAGAACTGGGATGTTTTCTCATCAGAAAATACAAGCATGCATGTGCTTGCGACATTTACAGACTAGAGCTTTCTGATGGATAGCTGTCTCTTGATAAAACCTGCTTGAGATATTGATTAATTATTCTTGAGTAAGATAAGGTTATAATCTGAGCCCAAAAGCACAGGGCTCAGCAGGATGGATATTGGACAGTGGGGATAGTAGGAAGATAATAAAATAAACAGTATTGCTTTGTAAAGCTTCTGACATTTAAGGAAATTTAAAATACAAGTATTTCTCCAAATGAAGGAAAGAGGTTTATCACTAAAGCATATAGACAGCAAGTCAGAATGATCTTTTAGTAGATTATTGAGGTTTCAAGACTAGAATAGAAGGGATGTAGACCATCTCCACTCGCAGAGCCAGCTTGAACAGTCTTACTAGCACAGTGATGAACTTACTTGCCTAATTACAACTGTGAAATTACAATGCATTGAAAGCATTATACAGATAGAGCTGATTTTTATAATAGATGAGAATATAAAATCCTAGTATGCTGATGGGAAACAATAAAATCTAGAAACTGTAATGGCTCTGTGTGTGGATGAAATGCACATCAGCTATAATTCAGATATACAATCTCCATTTCAGAACCCTGCACATCTGTTGTATATAATCTTTATATACATGTAATATAATCTTTAACTGTGGAATATGGAAATATTTTAATATACATGCATACGTGTATAATATGTGAAAGTCCCGTAAACAACCCTATGGGGTTCCAAAAGGGATAAACTGCTAAGAAACAGAGAACTTCCAATATATAAAATTAATGATATTACATTCTGAGTTTTATCTATGTTTGTTTGTGAACATGGGCATGAACACATACATTGTATAGCTCAAGGGAATACAAAAGTCAGTTGGAGATTCTGCATAACATTGGAACATGTTTAAATAATAATTTGGATACTTATTATAGATCTCGAAGAGACAATACAGTCATAAGGTGTTGTATACTTTCCATGGGCTAGTCAGTCTCATATACTTTGTAGGAAAGTGTATAGCTACAACAAGAGGAGAACATCTTGCATACATTTTCATAGTTAGGGCATCTGCAACAGAAGTGAAGGATGTGAGCTGGATACTGTTCAGACTGACTGAGGAAAGAATTAAACTCCCTCTCCCACTTTTGGGGTAAGTGTCCTACATATGAGGTAGCCATTTCCAGCAGATTCCTCTCCATCAGCAGTGTTATGAGCAAGGTCCTCACTGCTACTCTGCATCCTGTGAACATATGTCAGTATTGCAGAGAGCAACAGATTTGCATACTCCCAAGGTGTCCTGATTTTCACAAATACTTGGCAGCTTTCAAGTACAAGCCTCTACATTTGTGTTTAGCTAAGACTGAGACCTTCAGCTTCTAGCATATTCAAAACTATACTACTTACTTCCAAAAAGCATAACTAAGGACTTCTGACATGTGTAGAGTTTTAGAGAAATGCACATGCATTGCACATTTGAATAGATGTTTGGTCCTTACTAGGCTTCCAGAATGTAGCTTGTCAACAAGTTCATCCTCCCATACATCGTGTGTGGTAGGTTTGTTAGTAAATGTAATTTCTATCCTCGTTTATAAGTAGGAAAACTGACAGGAGAACATGAAGTCATTGTTGTCTTTATTTTTGGGGATGCCCTGACAACGGAGAGCATCCTGAGCTTATGTAAGAATCCTGTATGCTCATGAAAGAATAAGCCTACCTGAAAATTGTCAAGAGCTACCCACTTTCAATCATTCCAGCTTTCTTAAGTATGTAACAAATGATAAAAAACCCACCTTCCTACGCTGTATTAAAGGGCAATACGGTACTAAAATAATATAAGATAAAATGTATTCAGTTTGTCATTTTTTTCTTAGCTAGCATAGTTCCTGAAGGACAGAATAATTACACCCATAAGACTCACAGAGAATAGCAGTGCTTGAAATGTGCTGTACTGGTATGAAATCAATATCTCTGAGCCTAGTTTGAGCTCATTTTAAATATTACTCTCTGCTCTCCCTAGGTTTGGGCTATTGATTATAAAAATTTCTGCCAAGCCTTCTTTTCTGCATAATTAGCTTCTACTTGTTTTTCTTTTGTTTGTTTGCCTTTTTTATGATACTAGAAAATATCATACTTGGATGCATACATGATTGAAGATGAAAAAGCTTAAGCTTGATGCTGAGCTTTCCCACTTTTTCCAGGTAATTCATGTTTTCATAAACATAAATATACTTGGCAAAGTTTTATATGATACCATAAATTAAATTTTCGAGTTCATGCAAGTATAGCATACAATAGAACAGCTTCCTGATGTTTTCTTAGATATTTGTTTTCATTTTCTCTAAAGAATTGTGTTGAAATATAAGCTGAAATGGCTGATTAATTGTACTAGCTAGAGGCCTGATTCTCTGAGGTCCTGAGTATCCTTCATTTTCATGGATGGGAACCGAGACAGCTTAGCATTTCACAGGTATTTGCACTGAGTGGTTAGATAAATACCTTTTTTTAAGAAACGGATATATTTGCTGAATTTTATCTTTACCAGAGATGATGCACAACCATAGCGATAAAGCTTAAAATCCTGTAAAGTTTAGTCAAATCTACTGAATACATTATGATGTACATGCAGGCTTACTTTTTTCACTCTGTCTTCTCTTGGAATATGAAACAGGGTAATTTTCTTCTGTGATTAAATGTTCCTATTAAATGGCAAAAGTGCGTTCGGTGGTGATAGGAAATTGTTGGGTTTGCATTTGGAATAATAATAATATTCCAATCCACTGTCTGTTAGTTTTGCAGCAAATAAGAGAAATGTAGATATTACCTAAATATTTAGGATTAAGATCTTTAGATGTTATATACTTTAATTACTGATTAATACTGGCTAAAACATGGACAGTGCATGACTTACGAAATAGAGAAATATTTTTCCTGTCTAAGATTGTGTGACAGTGTTTGGGATACAACCTGTCACTTGTTGTGGTTGTCTTCTTAGGATTACAGTTCAAAATCTAGTGAAAGCTGTGGTAAGAAATAATATTTTCAAGGTCTTTCTGTGTTTATGTGAATATAACAGTAGCTTCCGGATGTCGAAGACCGACACAGTCACAGTATGGGTTCTCTGATCAGAAGAGCAAAAAAATGATAATGATCTTCCATTTTATACAGACTCCTTCTATTCCTTCGAATCACAAAATACTCTGCATACTTCAGTGGCTTACTGTGGACCTGATCTTTCTGTCCGTGCAAAAATGATAGCCCTTGCTTTCTACCACAATAGACCTTCAATTTTTATTCTTGATGAGTTGTACTTATATCAGATTTTCATATTTTAGACCCTGACTGGTAATATACTAAATGTGTTTGTGATGAACTATGGTCATTTGGCAGCTAATGGATGGCAAAAAAATAGAAGAGTTTTTAAAACACTAGCAACCAAAACATTTGAAGTTGTATGAACTAGTGCACAAAGGGCAGAAGATACGAAAAATGCGATGCATCATATAACACTGCAGTTTGCCACATTATTATTGCCAACACGCAGGCAGTAGATATCTACTGACATAAGAAAAAGCTGCTAAGGTGTTAGCTGTTAAATTTTAACTAGACGACTGAAGTCTAAAAGCCGATGTTTCAGTGCCATGTAAATGTAATTGGACTAAATTGGACCAAAGGGTCACAGTTGTTTATGCAACCCTGTTTCTGCACAATGCAGTTAAAAGGGGTCAGGGATTCAAACAAAACAAGCAGGAAAACATAATTCCTCAGCTTATGAAATGCTAATAAGTCCTAGATAGAAGCTCTGAACTGCAAAACCAACTAAATTTAAGCTCATTTCTTTTTCCTAAAGCAACTTTTTTTTCCAAACTGCATGGCCTGCTTAGGTCCTTTTTTATTCTGTGTTTATTATCCCCTCAGGAAAGTTGTTAACGTAAGGAAGAAACAGAGCGGAAAGGAGACTTGGAAGGAGAAGAACAAATAGGGTTACCCCATGTGTATCCACTTGAGCTACTGCTGGGTCAGGATTTAAGAGCAACTTCCCCGCCCCTCCCTCAATAAACACATCCCATTAGTGGACTGATGAATAAAGGGAGGACTGAAAGCCTTGAGCAAGTCTTTGCAGAACAGTTGTAAGCAAGGTGATTGCAGTAACCTTTATTTTTAGTGTCAGATTAATCCAGGAGTCAGACAAAAATAATCTTAAAGTTTTGAAAAAGTTGGATCTATACTGACTTCTAAATTAAAATATTATCCTTGACTTTTGAGTTTTGCATTTTAATATTGAATTTGGTATGCTAGGATTTTTAGGAAAGGAGTGAATGAAAAAAAAATGAAAAAATTGTGAGTGATATCTCCTTTGGATTCTACCCCTGGCACAAATCTGCAGGGCCAAAATGAAACAAAAAGAAATGGGAACAACTTAAAGAAATGTGCTGTCACGCCGGTGAAGGATGAAACTATATAAGGTCTTAAAAATAATCTCATGTAGATTGTAAGAATAGACTTTTCTTTTTAAAAGAAAAATTGATGATTAAAAACAGAGGAAAAAATAGAAATCTAGAAAATATGATGGCTAATGCAGAGGCAACCAGAAAGTATTGTAAATGTCAAACATTATTCACTTAGCTCTTTTGATCTATGTTTCCCTGCATCATCACTTGATAATGCAACAGTCTTGTTAATTTCCAGTAGCATGCTAGTCTTTTTTTTTTCAATTAAGAAAAAATTAACAGCTTGTTAAAAAGGGAATATATTATGCCTGCAATACTCCTCCTTTAAACCATGGCAATAGCAAAAATATTTTTCATAGCTGCTCATTACTAGTCACGAAAGAGCAATAACCCATTGCCTGCTTCAGTGTTTTCAAGTCAGGAATGAAACTGCATTAGAGATGTGAATTACTGTCAAATGGTTTTAAAATTGACAGTGAATCACCATGTGTAGCTGTTAATGGTGCTCCTAACTTTAGGTAATGCAACTCTATAGCAAGATGAAAAAAGAAAATGAGTGTTTCTTCCTAGCTAGTTGTCCAGTTTGTAATGTTGGAAAGCACAGGGCATATGATCGAACACAGTATTATTCAGGGTTAGATGCCTGACTTTAATACTGGCTTTCATATTTTGTTTTCAGGGGGGAAAATAGTTAATTTTTAAACAAACTTTACAGATGATTTAGAGGTTAAATTTTGACCGAGGTCGAGTAATATGTATTGTTTTTATAAAGAATTATTCCCTGAGAGATTTGGTGCAGTCTGTGAATCTTGTTCAGGAATTCTGTATCATGTCGTGTTTTGTGTTCTGTATTAGTTATCTCAGTCTCTGAAGAGTCACTGCAAAATATATATTCCATGTATAAGCAGATTTGATTAAATTATAGAAAATAGTTTGACTATTTGGTAGCCTGAAATTCATATTAAGTTTGTTTCAATTATACATGTAAAAAAGATTATTTTAAAAGGATTTTCTTGTAATAAAACATCTGAACTTACATGTGTTAAACTTAATAAATAATCACTAAAATTAAAATAATTTGAGCTTTATTCTATTCCTATATTTGACATTACCTGACAGAAAAATTATTATATGGTAAATGGATAGGTGTTTCTGTACAAGAAATCTGATGGTACCAATTCTCATTTTCATTAGGTTGTTCCTTGTATCCATCCAAGAAAAGCAGCCCTAATTCTATCAGCTGAGCACTGGAGCAGAATTGAATCCTTGGAGTAAGGTAAGGGCTTCTGCCTTTCTTGGGGCATCTTTTAAAAGTATCATTTTCCCTTTATGTTTGAAAGGCTTTCTAGTCTCAAAATGAAGTTTGTGGGTGAATAGATTCTGCTATGTAATTTCATTAAATTTCAAATATACCTTTTGTATACTTTTTTTAATTGCATCATCCTGGACTTTTACCAGCTATGATTCTCACTGTAATGCCAAAAGTGAAGTAAAATCCTTTTTGTTTGGACCAATTGTACACTTGGTTTCTTATGCCTGTCTATCCGTGTTCATATATGCACTTTATTGTAAGGTTTTATGAACTTCACAATCCTGAACTTTCAACTAAGAAACAGTATCTTTCCAAGAGAAGGACTGAGTGTTATTACTAATAACTTAAGCCAGCAAAGCACTAGTGAAATCAGTTAGGTTAAACTCTTTTACAATTGTTGAATGAACTTGTGGATAAAATGTTTTCTAGACTTTGAAAATCTGGTAGAACAAAATTATACTATGGATGATTGAAAAAAATGGTATCTTCATAGGAAAACAAATGGCAGAGATGATTAACACGATGAATGACTCAATCTGAATAACATTTTATCATTCTAATATAAATTAACTATTTTTACTTCTTATTGGCATGTATTCATCTTCTGAATATTTTTAAATTTTATGTAAAATCAAACAGATTTTAAGACAAAAGGAGAGCTGAGGAGACAGACACCGTGTGAAGAGTCTAAGTTTAGGAATAAGATCACAAACTAAATTAATATCACTAATATATGAGGCAGAAGTCAAGAAAACATATTATTTTCTTTTATTAAATACCTTTTTCAGACATCAGTAAAATGATTTCAGAGGTAGTAAATGAAAAATAAAATATACATGTTACTTTTTGATTGCCACTAATGCATATTCACTATCTCCCAGAACTGCCCAGAGAAAAGGAAAACTATTCTTAAGAGTATACATAGAGCCAAAATGCAAATACTGAGGTTTTATAAAACATTTGCTAAGAATTAGGTAGGTAAAGAATAATGATCTAATTCATTCTGGAAAGAAGAACTTGCATGAGATTTTAAAATGTAAAAACTGTAACTGGAGAGAAAAATATAGTGCTGGTTGCAAGCTTTGCAAGTTTAAATTTATGAATAAATAGGGCTTGATACAAGATAAAAATCACATTGAATACTGTAAATACTACAGACAGCTAATTGCAGAACTGCTCTGCCAAATCCCTAGCCCTTGGAAAAGGCGATGAATTAATGTCAGTACGAGTCAAATACCTGTTGACAAGACAAGCAGCTCCCACTCATCCTTTAGGCTTACTGAAGAGCCACAATATGGTTACTTGATAGGGCAGGGACATGGACGACTTGCACCGGCGTAACCTGAAGAGGCACTTCAGGGTTTTTTTTGTGCACTATTGCTCTTTGCAGCTCTGGCTTCACCTAAACAAGCCATAGTCAAGGCAGGAGGAAAGGCAGAACATCTGGCTTTTATTGTTGGCATCTTGAAACACAGTGGTGTTTTTATGGTCTGAGTTCTGCTGGATCTCCAGCCAGTCGTCCGTGATGCTGTGTCCTGTCGACGTGCTGCTGAGGCTGCAGTGCAGCATAGCCTACCTGTCGCAGCCAAAGCACCAGATGGGCATTTTTCTTGGCATACAGGGTCATGGCTGAAGCATGTACAGTTTTGACTTTGACCTTTTAATGTTATTGAGGTATTCACAGTAAGCTTACAGTCATCCTCCGTACTGGGAATATTCTCAATATAGTAGCAGTTTTAATGATTTACAAATACGCATAAAGATCATTTGTACTTGGCTGTCTTCAAGGACTTGTGGTAGATTTAGGGAAGAAAGGGGCTGTGACCCAGAGGAGTCATTAAGAATGTCATGCTATTTGTATGATGGTTGTTCTGAGATTTAATTAGCATTGCTTGTAGCGTACCTCAAGATTCACTTCTGGAAAAGAATCAAAGTAGAGTACTGTGAGAGGGAGCATGTTTGCCATAAAAATAAGATAAGATAAGATAAAATAAAATGGCTATGTGGATATCAGAAGCTGTCTTTTTAAGATTAATATTCCAGCATAAACCCCAAGAGACTGAAATCCACAAAAAAAAAAAAAAAAAAAAGGAGGGAGGAGAGAAGAAAAGCAAAAGATGATATATTAAAGATTTAATTTTATCAGCCAGTGAAGCAAAGGAATGCATCTCTGTAAGGCAATTGCAAGGAAAGAAAATTGCAAACAAAGAAAAAGTCCTGATACAGAAATCACGACACAGGTGCTAACTACAACAATGGTTTCTTCAGGCTCATTTATTTGAAATAGATAATGCATGTCTGTATTAATTCAGTGTTAACCTCATTGATATGATGACAGCAAAATTCAAGTTTTCTTTCTAATACTAGATTTGGATAGCCATTAAAAAAAAATCACGGCAATGAATTTTCAGCAGCCTTTCTTTCATTCACTAAGGAAAAAAGATATCCGATTTGGACATCAAATCGCAAAATACATGGAAATGTGGTTGACTGGTTGATTTGTTCTTTTAAATTCAAAAGTGTGAAAATTCCATCTATTTCCTGCTACTGACAGAGTTTTGAAGTCATCTGTTTTGAGTCACAACTGAGTGAGAAACATATGTCTATCCTGCTACTGAAAATGAAACATTCCTACTCAGTACAATTGTGTCTTTGAGAATTTATTTTCTATGAGAGCTCTTAAACACTACAGTCAGGCTGGCAAAGATCTAACACAAGCCCTTAAAGCAGCATCTTTCAGCATGTCTTCAGTGCACCAAATGGGTTAGCTGTTAAAGATGTGTGCTGGAAGTTACCCTGTTAAGTGGTCCACTGCCATTTCTTATATTGGTTGGTACAGACTGAAAAACTGTTTCATTCCTACTAAATACCTTAGTCATCTTATTTTAAATACTGTTTCATCTATTGTTGGTTGCACTCAAAATGCTGTCAGCCTTATGGAAAGAAAGGGGAAAGAGATGATCAATTGAAGTTGAAATCCTAACACAGGTATAGCCATGTACAGGATTGACTACATATATGCAGAGTCAATAATTAAAACGCAATGTCAGTTCTGGTACTTTTTCAAAATATTTTTTGGTTTTGCTTTTTTGTGTATAGATGCCCAGGTAGCCATATGTTCTGTTGGTTGCTTGTGAAAGGATCAGTTTTCCTGTTTTCATTGCACATTTTGAAACTAGGTATATAAAATTGATGGGAAGGACAGAGGTAAGGCATTGTTCTTTCTGGGCTCTGGGAGGAGTTTGCCTATGTAAGTAGTCATCCCTGGAATAGTGAAAAAAAGCATGTAAGCATGGGCCCATGTACTTATGTGGAGTTCAGACCTGGATTGCCACAAGTACTGCAGGATATCAAGAAGTTGTTCTTATCAGAGGATTTTCATATGGCAAGTTGTTAGTCTCCACAGCTTCACTCCCCTCAAGATACTCTGACCAGTTATTCTCTCGAGTAGGCACTAAGGCATCACATATGTATATAAATGCATGGTTTGGATGTATAGAAACTGAACAAAGAGCCTTAAAAACGGGCTTTCTAAGCAGGGCCTTGGCTGACATCATAGATAATATTTTGACCAGGTCAGGACTTATTTTGCATTGCTATTATCATCCACTTTTAATCCTGAAAGGTCAGCTGTCAGGAGGAGCAAAAGTTAATCCTCCTCTTTTTACCTCCTCTCAGATTTTTAGTTAGTAAGAAACAATGATGAATTTCAGTAGCAGGTACTACTTCAATTCTTCCGTGAGGCTGGAAGTATGCACACACTGTCCTTAGGTACACGTCTACCAAGGTCTTGTCAAGTGCAAGGAACAGGAATGTCTAAAACAAACCTAGCGTAATGTGTAATCTTGCAGACGAATCAGTGGAGCAAAGAAATTGCAAACTAATCTTTTTCACTCCCTCTCCCTGAATTGTCACTATAGACACTCAGTTTGAGAGTTAATTATCTAATACTTTATCTGTAATTCAGGAATTTTTGTAGTCATTAATTTATTATTATTAAACAATGGATCACTTTCAAATCAGTAAACTATTAGTCATTTTTCAAAATGAAGGGACTTGCTGGTAAATGGGGCCGAAGTCTAGCTGGAGGTCTGTGGCCAAAGGTGTTCCTCAGAGATCAATAACGGGACAGTTCTGTTCAACTTGTTCATCAATGACTTGGATGAGGGCACAGAGCGCACCCTGAGCAAGTTTGCAGACAAAACAAAACTGGGTGGAGTGGCCGACACCCCAGAGGGCTCTGCCGCCTTTCAGAGGGAGCTGGACAGGTTGGAGTGTTGGGCAGAAAGGAACCTCCTGAGCTTCAACAAGGGCAAGGGCAGGGTCCCACACCTGGGGAGGAATAACCCCAGGCACCAGTAGAGATTAGGGGTTGACCTGCTGGAAAGCAGCTCCACAGAGAGAGATTTGGGAGTCCTGGGTGCAACAGGTTAACCATGAGGCAGCAATGTGCCCTCGTGGCCAAGGCCGATGGGGTCCTGACCTGCACCAGGAGGAGCGTTGCCAG
>VZSV01000001.1:6719926-6738029 GCA_013398735.1 Nothocercus julius | reverse complement strand
TTGCTGTGAGGGTGACAGAGCCCTGGCACAAGCTGCCCAGAGAGGCTGTGCAGGCTCCTTCTCTGGAGATCTTCCAAACCCGCCTGGATGCCGCCCTGTGCTCTAGGTGTCCCTGCTGCAGCAGGGGGTTGGACTAGGTGATCTCTAGAGGTCCCTTCTGACCTCAACCATCTTGTGATTTCTGTGATCCTGTGAAAAGTGAGTTACTATTTAACATTTGAATTCTTGGCAACAGTAGACAACAGGTATTATCCTACTGCTATTGCAGTCAGTGGCGAATTCATTGAATGTAATGATTCTAGATCAAGATCCTGATTTGCTGTGGCCACAAATTGCTGTGCTGACAATTTTATCTGATAAAATGGTGTCCGCCATTTGTTTACTCCTTCCATGTGTTGGACCACATAAGAAATTGATATGATCAAAAGCTATGGCATTGAATTAAAATGCATGCATAATCCATTTACCAGATTGTAAACAATCATTAAAATACTTATTTGGGTTATTTTATGTTGCAGGGGGAGTTGTTTTGTCTAAATTTAAAACAGTTATTTGCATCTCAAGAAGAGGATAGTCGGTGTGGGGATATAACAGTATAACCGAAGGAACATAATTGATAAACTTTTCCATTTTGATGAGTTAGGCGGTAAACTCTTAAGGTACAATTTTTGTTGTGTACGTACATGTACTGCTGCTACCACAATGTGATTCCAGGCAAGGAAGATGTCTACAGATAATAAACAGCACAGCTGTTGCACCTGCAAATGTGTAAGCAGTGATCACAGAATCCAGTCCTGCTCTGCTTTCTTCCACCCCATTTGCAGGGCAGCTAGAGAAAACAGTGAGCATACAAGACAATTTATAACCTGCTTCCCACCTCTTTTTTATTTTCCAGTGGTGGAATAAAGAATTCAAAATACAGAATACAAAATACATTTCTATAAAATATATATAAATATTTTTTAATCATGGCAAGCATTGATTCCTAGCTCATCCATGTATCACAATTATTTCTACATGGGCATATTCCATGCACCTGAGCTTCAACCCCTTAGTCATTAGTGCTATCATTTGCTTCTGAATAAGCAGGGGTTAAACTTTCCAAAGAACTGGATGCTATTTTGCACAGGTAAAAAAAGCTGATACGAGCTGCAAGCAATGAAAAACGCAACCCTAAGTCTCCATTTTGAGCCCTTTTTTTCTTTTATGTCCCTTTCACATGAGTCACTCTTGGCACAAACAGCCAGACCTTCACATGAACACAAATGGTATTCTGTTTTGACTGGCTATGCTTCAGTAAATGATTTATACGTTAACAAAGAATGAACAACAGCCTGATTTGGGTCCTGGAGCTCTGGACTGAATCCACTGCAGACACTGGCACTGGTGACTCTTGATTGCCAAGGTTCACAATGGCAGCATTGGCAGGGTATGAAACAAAAACTTATTTCTGTCCTCTGAATTGCTGTCTTGAACTGCTTGTGATTTGTCTTTTGCTGTTGATTCCTAAACGCAGCAGAAGAGGAGACAGAAATGGGAAGCAATCTTAAGGCCAATTACCTGAAAGATTTTTCTGCACAGTTACTAAATGGTTAAAAGGGTGAAAATCACTGTTGTTCTTGGAACTGGCAGCAGACCAATACATTACTTACATTCCAATTCCAGTCTAATTTAAGGGTGTAAGCAAATCATATTAAGTTCATAGATCCTATGCTGCCTATCTACATATGTATAAATTTCAATTTGAGACAGATGATTCTCTGGAAAGTAGTGACCTGTATGTGCCAGGATCACATCAAAATTATTGGGAAAGGGAATTCTTTGTTGGTCATCTATAGCACGAGGTAGTTCATGGTATGTGCTGAAAAATAAATGTTCACATAGTGTTTATATCAGCTATAGATCGTTATTATTGTTGCAGTAGAGTCTGATGTGAATCTTGCATAGTCAGTGCATACAGGTCTGAACACTTGTTCAGGCCTCCTTTATGAGTTACCTTGGTAAAATATTATATATGATGTTCAAAGAGTAAGAACAGGAAGAAATTTATTATAGTTTACTGGAGTCAATAATAATCTCTGCCTCAAAAAATTAGATTTACAAAAATTTGTCACAGCACTGTGTACTACAGCACCTAATTTTCAGCTACTTTATTGCATCAACACACTCATAATAGGCCCCATGTACTGAAATAGATATATAGGCAGGAGAATCACCAAAACACTACTCAGTAGGAGAAGAAAATACCAAGGAGAAGCACATTCCTAAATTTTGTATCTCTGGGATATAGGTTCTAATGATGATTTGCAGTTCAGGCTCCAACTCCACTAATGAATTTCTGTACTTAGACAACTTGTTTTTGCTGATGGAATAAAGTAGGAGCTGTGCAGACAGAGTACTTGAGTGTGGACCAAGAGACCACCTGGTCCTAGACTCTGCCTGAAAATATTCGGCTTTTCATAGTCAGCTCTAACTATAAGTTGTAAGGAAATCTAAAAGAGAAGATGTTGAAGACTATATACTTTGCATATATTATTTATGTATTCCTGTAGCGGGAAAAACCCTCTGGTAAGAGATATACAAATTCCCAAGCACTTAATGTAAAAGATCAAGCAATTATACTTGAAAACTTGGATTTCTCCTTTCAAGAGCCCACAAATCTCATAAAATATAGAATCGAATTCTGTGTTTTCTTGTGTCATTCATATTTAATGAACTCAGGAATTGTATGAATTTAAGTAGATCAGTGGAACTGGGCTCTGCCTCCAAGCACCTTTGAACCTTACAAGGTTTAGAGCAATAACCTGAGCAGTAAGTCAAAGTGACTTCAAGCAGGCAGAGCCATGGAACTTAGCTCCTATGTGTCCTGAGCAAACCCATTTCCTTTGCTAGATGGAAAAATAATAATAATAATGATATTTAATTTTAGTAGAAAGACCAATGTATTAGCTGCTACACCTTAGTGCAATTACACTTCATATCAGTTTGTTCCTGATTTTGCATTCTATTCCTTCAGTTATACACGCTGTCCACATATTGGTATAAACATTGATAAACTCCCTGATGCATAGAGAGCATAGAAGGGCTAATGTGCATTTGACTGCCTTCCCTTAGGTGTAGAATAGATTTTTAATCCAAAGAAGTTATGCAGGGTAGATACAACTTGTGTTTACAACTTAATTCAAATTTAGAGCATGAAAAAATGTGCTTCTACCACAGAAAATATTGAAGAAGTCTCTGAGAAGATCTATCAGATCTAGCTCTGGAGAAGAAAAGGAATCCTGAAGGAAGGTTACACACAAAACAGGTGTGCAATGGCCTGCAATATTAATTAAGGAATTTTAATGATGGAAATCAAGAGATACTTGTATTGTGCAAGAGAATACCATACTCATATCCCAATGCTAATGAAGATTTGAGTCACTAAGTCCACATGATGGAGCTCTGCTCCAGATCCAGCCTGGACATGGAGGAAACATGTTTGCATTCTGAATAATAAGTATTATATCTATTGATATAAGAGGAATCTTTAAGGAATCAACCATTCTTGCCTCTTGGGGTTAAAAGAGATCCTACTTGACTTGTTTTTGAAATAACATAATAGAACAGTATGTTAGCTCTGTGAATTAGATGTCTTAAAGTATGACATAAAGTTGCAGAGATGCATAGGCTGTCCCAATATTACCTGTTTCTGTAAGCAACTGCTACGTGAAAGCTCAGCACCATGAACTTTTGCTTTGTAAATTCAAGTCTTTCCAATTGCAATTGACCACAGTTTTCTATAAGAACATTCCTTGGCATTGTAAGACCCAAAGACTTATGTTCAAACTTATGCAGGTAGATCAAGTTGTGCTTTTTTTTTGGAAGTGACAAAACTTGCTTATGCTTTTTTTTCCCAAAGATGAATTGAAAATGTTTCACTCTGAAAAATGAAGATTTCCAAGTCTGGCTAAAATCAACTGAAACCAACATATTTTAAAATTAATTTTTTTAAAAAATAAAATTTAATTTTAAATTAAAATTTGAAATTAAATTTTAAATTGTTGTGGAAGCTGAAGGTTCCCAGACTTCAAGCATTTTGCTTTGTAATGTGGATTTCTTAATAGTGCAAACTATCTAAGATAAAACTAATTTTACTCTTCAGTAAGCATAAATGCTGCCACACTTAGTCATAAGCTTTAGATTAGTTTATCAAATAGAAATAACCAAGATCTCAGAAAAAAAAAAAGTTAATTTATTTTTCGCTTTATTGTTCATATCTGCTCCTCATGAAGGTGGTCAAACTCCAGGAAATTGTAAAAATTTACATTTTTTCTTCCCAGTTTTGACAGCTATGAAACCACAATGCATAATATTGTCATGTTCTTTGGTGCACATTGATTTTAACACATTGTTGATGTGCTACATGAATTAAAATAAGGTGGCTATAGTCCTTACCTGCTTCTGTTTTGGGAGATAGAGAATTTACAATTTTAGAATTTACTGATTGGAATCTCAAATGAGCATCTTTATGTTTTTTTAATTTGTGATTTCCCCACTGGAGGAGGGAGATTCATTGCCACTGTTAGCTTTCTCACTCCATCCTACTAGTATTTATAGGTCCAACTATTGTTTTGCGACTAGCTCGAAGGACTCAAAAACTGAAGCAAACTTTGAACTAAAAGTAAACCAAAAGGAAGGAAAAAGAGATATCATTGATGACAACAGAAGTATTTTGTAGCAAATCATCTTTATAACTTTTTATTCCAGTCAGCTCAATATTCTAGCTAAGCCACAACTGAAATGACAGAAGTTCAATCATAAATTTGCAAAAGAAGTTCCATGTTTTCAGGGTGAAAACTATTGCAATGTACCAAGGCAAGGAACATGTTTGTCTTGATCTGACACAGTAGGTAACAAAAATCTAAGCACAAATAGCAGGAATTCTGAGTCTTAAATCATATTTAACTTTCTCTAGGAAAGCTAATAGAAAGGATACTGACGTTCTGGATTTTTCAGCCTTAGGAAAAAAAAAAAAAAAAAGGAAAATTTAGTCTGTAGAAAGGGATACTCATCAGGTAATCAGTTGAGTTAAATTTGGCTGGGTGGGTCAAGACTCAGTCCTGAAGGCTGGTTGGGCTCTGCTGGTATCAGAAGCACCTGCTAGGAAAATTAGGGGCTGCAGAAAGCCCTGACAGTGATTTAGGCAGCGGGTTGAACTAATGGCTTGACAAGATGCTTCAGTGTCTGTGTGCTAACCTCAAATGCTACCAAGTACAACCTTTGAAAAACTAGGGGTTAACCAGGTTATAGTAATATTTATTGCTATTAGGAAGAAAGCACAACCTCCACATCTTGCATCTCCCCTTAATGTTAAGTATTATATAAACAAGAAGCCATGGAAACAATGGCTGCTTCCAAAAGCTTACAATCTGTGTGTCAGACAGGCTCTGACAAGTAGAGGAAAAAGGACCAATTAAATACAATTTGTGAGAAATGGCAATTTCTCTCCCTCTCTCTCTTTTTTTTTTATTTTTTTGTGTCATTCATATTTAATGAACTCATGAATTGTATGAATTTAAGTAGATCAGTGGAACTGACTGCAGTGGAACTGCATTATTTTAAATGGTATGTATATTTTTAAGAAGCAACAGAGTGTTAATCCCACTGTCATAACTAAACTCCCTCTGCAGCTTTAGCTGGTTATCATGATTTTTTTTACATGTCTTGCCCTGAAATGTGCTTCAAAGCAGTTAAAAGAATTGTTCTTTTTCACCTTATATCAGACCTTATTTCACTGGAGAGAAAACTGGATCTTGAATGTTTATAAAGTGTTCAGGAATTTTCAGGGTGAAATAAGCTATGATGTCAATGAAAAACAGAGTGAGATTCAAATTGTGCCTCATTAGGTCAAACCCAGTGATTTAGAAACTGAAGAGCAACAGACGTCTCTGGGAATTTTTACTGAGTCCTAGCGTTTCATGACATGAAATCAAAAACAGTTCATAATATCAAAACCAATATTTCCCAAATGATATTTACTCTCTCCCTTTTCAAATGTTACTGATTCAATGTAATTCACACAGCTCAGTGGAAGCCCATTCATTTTTTTTTTTTTAATCTTTGTTTTCTTTTTAATCTTAAATGGAACACAGAAGAACTTAAACTGATATCACTGAGTTATCTTAATATCATTTGGAAAAAGTGGGTGGTTTCTGTACCTGGTGTTTTGGGTTGTTTCTTCTTTTTAAGGTAATATAAATCAAGACTGAGGATGCTAGTCAAAACAAAATGCACACCATTTCTTAGATCTCTCATAGGAAATCTAGTCTTCAGGTCAGCTGTTCTTGTTACGACTAGATCCTTAGCTGACGTTTTACTTTCTTACTATAATAGCCGTCTTCTGCAAACTCTTATTCACTTTTTTTTTTTAATCAGAATATTTCAAATATTTTCTATTGGACAACTCTTGTGTGTAAGCGTGTGTAGGTATTTGGAAGATCAGATACAACATGCAAGAGCTCTGTGACTGAAACCTGTTAAAAATCATTTAACTTAAAGGGATTTCTTACATATGCATGTGGCTGATATCAAAATTGGATCGATTGTTTCTTAGTTTAAACATAGTCAAGGGCATTATGCTATCTGCAAAGTAAAAGCCATTCTCTAAAGCAAACAGGAAAAAAAATGCAGTTATTAATATTCAGTAGTGCCTGTTATATGCCACCAAAAAAAAAAAAAAAAAAGAGTGATGGCTTTAGTGAAGCTACGTCAATGAACTGATTCATCATGTGCTTCTGCATGATTTGAGCCAGCTCTCTGCACTGGATTTTTCTGACAGAAGGTATTCTTGAGGTTTGAGCATCAAAGGAAGTGGGATAGGATTACTCTGTGCTATTTAAGCAGGAGCAGCACATCCTGATAAGATGTGATAAGAAGTAGACAATCAGAAATCTCTAGGTGAGAAAGGCCTGGGAAAACCTCTTCTAGTAATGACAGATATTTACACCTTGGGTTAGAATAGGTCCAAGTCAACCCTAGTTTTCTACAGTTCCATTGAGAAACAACTTCCTTTTGCGAATACTTTGTAAACTACCTAGAGGTTTCAGCACTCATTTCTGGGTCTACACCCAGAGTACTCAGGAAGCCAGTTTCTATTCAGTTTGTCAGCTTACTTTTTGAATTAAAGTAAAACATAGCAAATTAACCACTCAGCAGTCTAAGCTCAGATTTCCAGGGGAAATTTGTCAGTAATCTGGCTTTCGGCTGTAACTTTCTTGAAGGTTCTCAACTACTTTGAAAGATATGTCCATGTCTCTGGATTTTGTCTTGCTGATGCTGATAATATTATGTAAGTTGTAAGCTCTCAGACAGACTGAGCCGTACTTTGTCAGGTGTTTGAATTAAATTCAATGAACATGCAAAAGTAGTTTCAGTGAATAAAAGTAATCAGAGCTTTGGCTTTCTATCTCCTCTGGAAAGGCTATCACAAGCAATAAAATGCCTATTAACCTAGTTCCAGAAAGTAATTTATGTAGCTTTGTTATAAGACGAGTTGAAGTGAGAGATGGTATGTCCCATTTTGAGGACGCGGACTTGGCGCTCGCTTTCTTAGGCTGCTATTTCTTTTAGAAAGCCAGCGCGGATCACAAACGCAACAGAGGGATTTCATTCTGGTGTTGCCATCTGCTGATTCCATGGTAATTGCTAATTTCCATCAAAATTTTCCCAAGAGATTTCCTTGAAAACTTCCGGGCACAACTTGTCTCTCTTCAGTCCACAACCAGCGTAATACGTGCACAGCTCTCAGACAAGAACTTTGCCTTGAAAGTGCCCTCAAAGCCGTCTTCAGCCCTAAGCTTGACAGGCCGAGAGATCAACCCTCTCCAGCTCAGCTGATTGTCCAACTCTTAATTGCAACTAAAAGACGATTGGTAGGCAACAGTTTTAAATTAACTTCAGTTAAATGAAATTTACTTGAGTCCTCAAAGCTGCATTTCATTCTTGCTGGTGTATTTGGAAAGAGGGAGAGCGGTTGTGTGTATACGTATATAAGATACTGAAAAGTTGTGAAATGGCAGTTCCCTGTGGGGCTCTGTGTTGCTGAGTTCAACACTGCCTGAATATTTGCTGCAACCTATTTGTATTGCTGTTGATCTAAAATTAAGGACTACTCTCATAAAATAAAAGAGAAGATTGTTTGCCCCTTGCTCTTGTAAAGTCATAAGAAAACTGTGTAACAGTGGATCAGCTCCAGGGCGTACGCCAGGCGTAACTGAAAGAGCACCAGCTTAAAAGCCTTATGGACAAAAGTACTGAGGTAGCTCATGTTGAGAGCTATTAGACAATTAGTTTTTAATCTTTTCAATGTACTTGTTAATGGGGAATCATTGATGGGTGTGTTTCTGTTTAAACTCTTCAGGAGTCTCTTCTCATCTTAATACTACTTAGTATTTTTTATAAATGATCTGAGGGAAAAAATACAATTATTTCTTCAAGGAGCTTATACATTTGGGTCAAATCCTGAGTGGTTACAAGCACAGCCTTTACAGGCTGAATTGCTTCTTACTGAAAATGAATAGGATTTGTCCTGTGGAAGGCCTGGCTCAACTGTAGTGGCTTCCTGAAGGAAAATATTTGTAGAGAGGAAAAAGGGTCAACTATAGATATTGGAGAATGATATAAAGGAGAAACTTTCCGTATGTGAAAACTGCTGTATGTTGATGGCAAATCTGAAGTCTTTGTTCTTCAGTCTTCAAATTCCTAGTACTAAAATGCCAGTAAAATCAATACAGGGACATAGTGAATTCTAGAAAGAAGCATGGCACATCATGGAAGTGCTGGAACAGAAAAGACAAGACCGTATGGGGCACCTATATGTCTTAGTCTTTTCTTCATCTATTAATGTCTTGATTGATGCATCACTGTCTTTAATTGACATTTCTGAATTTGCTGGATGCTTGACCGCCCTGAACCTCTGTGGGAGAAAAGACAGTCTGCTTTGTTTCAGCGAGGCACAGTATCCCATTCACCATAAGACCTTAAAGTGAATATTTGGGGAGGCGCTCTGTAGAGTTTAGCATCTAGCTATTTGACTTTCTTACTGTACAGTCTCAACAGAATGTTTTGTGCTTCTTATTTACTAAACATTTCATGAATTATTAAATTAATAAATCAAACCCCACTATTTAACCTCAATTATCCCCAAACAAAGAGACTGTGCAAACAGATTGTGCAGAAAAAGCTGCAGTTCCCAAATTTAACTTTTATCTCCTCAAAATCAATGGTGTGTTACTAGCATTAAACTGCAAGCCCTGAGAATCTGCCAGGGAATTCCTGTTGCATGGAGATGTTTTCCAGAGAGCTACAGCAAAATATTACTCAGATAAACTTGTATTGAAACAAATTACAGCCATCATCAATTAGCATTGCCTTTTATGCTGTAGAAACTACAGTTAAGGGAGCTCATATGGGGTTCAGCAGAGGTCAGGTTTTTATTTTTGTTGCCAGTGCCTTTTTCAAAACTTGGACTTCTTTTATTCACTCAGAAGGTGGCAATTTCATTCCTGCTGGCACATGGGGATAACTTTAAATCTATTTTGTTCATTCCCGTGGACTTTTATCTTCACTTATTTCTTCCTCCACCAGACAAAATGTCAGGTGTTTGATCAGGAGCAGATATCTATGTCTTTCAGGAAAGAAGCTAACACTGGTGGATGAGTTTGGATAGTTTTGGTTATGTTAAAAACATGAGAAAGCTCATAAATCTAGCATTGTCTGATAGAAAAGAAGTAGAAAAGCTCTCCCCCCTAGCAGCCCCCCCAAAGATGTGTATTTATTTGGGAAAATTTTGAAAAACCCAGGGGAAAGAAGCTGTAATTTTAGCTGGTATATTGCTTCGCCTGAGAGAGCAGAAACAAGTGTCTGCCTTTGATAACTGTGCAGACATTAGACTCTGAATATTAAAGAGGTCTGGCAGCTAGAGCACAAACCGGGGCACTTGCCATTTCTGGACAAACTGTGCCATTCTCCCTGGGAAGTCAGCTAGTAAATGTTCCAGCGTTTTGCCTCCTCTGTTTCTTCTTTGACAAAAACAGAAGGCGAAAAAATAAATGAACTGGATTGGGAATTCTTTAAACTAGTTATTTTCAAGAGATGAGTTTCCTATTTAGCTTTAAATGTGCTATTATTTAGTGGGATATCAGTGCTCAGAGGGAGGCTGATTTGTCAGTGGTTTACTGTACGCATAATAAAATGCTAGATAAATCGCAGATAATAGAAGAAAATGCCTGCTCTGGTCGTTACAAACCTCTAAGCCATTGGGCCAGCAATAAGGTAAATCAGCCAACACCATCTCCCTGTCTATGCATTTCAAACCCGCCCCTGGTGTGCACATTATTGTACTACCTAGTGTGTAACACTTCTGGTAGGATAGGTGCTCTGGCACTTTTGAAGAGGCTGCAAGACCAGAATGGGTCAATTCCTGTCTCAGTGCTCCTGGTCTAGGTAAGCTGGTAGCTCTTGCTGCCAGTCCATCTCCATTGCCAAAAAGTACCTTGCTTAATATCTCATCCTACTAGTGCTTTACCAATCTTCAAAGCAGCAACTGCAACCTACCTCTAGGTGGACTGCAATATTCATAACTCTGAATATTTTTGTGATCTAATTATTTCCTTGTGAGAGGAGCTTTGGCAATTTTGGTATTATCCTCTCTGTCTGTACTAGTTTAGTTTCCTCTCTATGGTCCAAGGAAAACTTCTCTCCACTTCTTAGCACACACAATTTATCTAGAGCAACAAATGACCAAGCTGTATTAAATATTCAGACATGTTCCAGTTTTAATAGGAACTGCATGTGAAATCTGCATATGCCATTAGCAGTTCTTTGAGTCATCTATTTATTTAACACAGGGAAAAAAAAAATTATATCATATCCTTGAACTTTTTGAATTATATATCATGTACTTCCTAGAGTTACTTTAAGAAGTTTTATTTTTATTGGGTTTCCAGTTTTTAGTCATTCCAACAATATTTTCTATTCTTCCTGGTGAGCCTGATGGTTCTCAATTCTATCTAGTGACTGGAGAAAAAAAGACAACCCAGTTTCAAGACTAGTGGGTAACTTAGGATAATTTCATTCTTACTGTCACACTCCAGCTTTTACTCAACTTTTTGTTCCTGTTTCCTTGTAGTTCTGCAAAACTTTAATGATCATATTCGGAGCAATGTATGCTTCTATAGCTATGGTTTCAAAGTGCTGATCAAACATTAATAAAGCTTCACAGTGGAGATGTTCAGGAATATTTTGATCCTTTCTTTTATGGAACACAGAGATTCATCAAAACCAAGAGTCTGTTTTGATAAATTTTCTATTTAGAAAACATTCTGATGGCACTTCTGCAGTAGGCAAAAGCTCACAATTCAACATTTTGAAGTGTGAGAATTCCATGTGTTTTGGTAATAGCTTTTCATTTGTATGATAATTAATAGCTAAAAAATAGTGAAGCCAATTTAACTATCTCAAAGGTATTAAAATGAAAAAAAAAAATACATTGAGCTTTGAAATGATAAAATGTTTGGTTCCCAAATACTAACAAGATTTCAGTTCAGTTCCCTATTTCAAGTAGAGGAAAGCAAAGTAAAGGGAATATAGTCTCCATATGACAGCTAAGGAAACTGAGGAACATGAAGACATCGTTGAATTGTGCTGGATTACATATTGAGTTCTGTATTGATAAAAATGGCAGGAAGTGAGGCAGTCTTTACTCTGCATCTAGTGTATATTTAGTAAAATCTCATGTCACCTACAGATTTTATTGTGCTTCTGTATTTACAGGGACACGAACTCTGAGAGAATCAGCAGCTCTTCAAAGTAGGCAGTCTTGAGAGCTGCATTCACTTTTCTGTTTTCTTTCTGCTATACTAACCTCTGAATGATGTTGTCTCCCACTAATTAATGCCTCTATGTTGGGCTAATATAAGAATGTGTGAATCATTAATTTCCATTGGCTAATTTAAAGTTCAAGGGGACTTAACTTTAATGAGTTTACTTGCTAACCCTGTGGATATTTTTTAAACCAATTTATATGTGTTTCAATGTTAAGTGATAATGTATGGTGTATGATAACATGCTAGTTCACAAATAATATGAATGACCACATAAAGGCTGATTTAACCTATACGCGCATTTACATTTGGGGATATATAAACCATATGGCACACAGGTGGTTTATACACAACAGGTTTAAGCTAGTAATCAGAAGAAAAAAAAAATGAGTTTGACCTTGTTTTTGTCAGTGTTTTGGTTTGAAATTGATCTGATCTGATAAGGCTTATAGACAGATGACATCAATGCTAAATGCTGAGGAAGGAGACAATATGCTGTAATTGCTCCTAAAGCTGTTTGCTGAGGATAGATAGGGAGCTGCATCCGGCAGGGCTCTGGGCTCTCCAGAGAGATGCTGGGGGCTCCCAGGACTCTGCTGGCGGGAGCAGATGCCCCGAGTATCGCAGCAGCACTCAGCCCCTGGCAGAATGCAGCCCACGGGGATCTGCAAGGCTGCTGACCCAGGAGCAGCCTGAGCTGAGGTCTTAATTTCATTTCTGCTCCCCAGAATCAGGAAGTTCATCAGTAAGATCCGCTGTCATTTGGCACAATAGGATTATAGGGTCAGCAATTAGATGTTGTCAAGAAGACAATACAGTTATTGCTGGCATTGCTTATTCCTTTCTCATTTAGAAATTACCTTCTCCATTTAGGTGATTTTCCTCAGCAATTAAATGCATAGGCTTTAAATAATTGAGCTTTCTTAGCTGTCTCAGTGTTGCAGTAATGAGCTGCATTCAGCTGATAGCCCTGCGTGGGGCAAAACTTAAGGAAATACAGTGTTGTGGTAAGTTCTGATGCCTGTAACTGTGTTTCTTTGTTTCTCATTTTTCTTCTGAATGTTATGCTCAAGTGATGTAAGAGGCACATTGGTGGGTTTCGCCCCTGTTGGCAGTGATTAGGTTGTTTCTGTTGAAATCTCAGCTGTTTCCCAACGTTAACATCAGTGTCTGCTAGCTGCTCTTTCTCATCCTGGGCGTTTCCTGCCTTACGCTTTCTGTCTCGTGCCAGCAAACCCAAGGTAATATTCAAAGGACTGCTCAGCAGCGGGGCTCGCTGTTGCCTAATGCATTTAGTCGTATCCCCTCTTCCTGCAGCTATGACACTTGCAGGCAAATGATGCAAGAGAGAAAATGCACAAAAGGAAATCTACAATTGACAATTTATTTTAGAAATGGGGGAGACTTAGCTTCTGATAACTACTCAGGAATTTTTGCAAAATCCCAGTATTGCGTTGATGTGAAATACAGTAACAAGCCCAGGAATATGGGCTAAAATTAAGAACTTTCACTCAGCTAGCTCTATATGTCTCTCCTGGGCTTGTCTTTCCTCCCTACCATTTTCCAGGTGTAGATGCCTTATTCTCCCTTGCTTGATGTAGGGAGAAGTCTATGCATGGAATACCTTTCTACATCCCATTTCAGAGAACAGGATAGGAAGGAGGGAGGGCAAAGTTCTCAAAAGCTATCAGGATTTGATGTTACTGTTAATGTTAATGTCTCAGCTCCTCAAGTCTAAGAACAAACAAAATTCTGTGGCATACTGTGAACTGAGTTCCTTTTTTTTTTTTTTTTTTCTGAAACACATGCCTATTATTCCTGAGAAAGTACTAAGCTAGCATAAATTAATTTATGAAGTCTGATGAGACAGCTTCCTTCATGAAGTAAGTTCAGGCTAATTTACCTTTTACGTTATCATAAAACTGATGGACAACAGTTACCATTGTGGTTCTGAAATTTCAAGATTTCACTGCAATGTGTAAGATTACCTATTGGTGAAACTGTTCTATCATACAGAAAAGCAAAGTCTGTGTCTCTATTTGGGATAGGCAAACTTCACCGAATGTCCTAACACCTAAATTCTAGCAGTGCTAACCTGTGCATGTGCAGTGCACGTAGTCTTAGAAACCTTCCTGCTTGTGAATGCACCGTGCTTCGTGAAACATCCTGGACACCTATGGTGCTTGGAGTTTGCAGAGTTGGCACCAATGGCATAGCACGCAAATAAAAATCTGCTGCATAGGAACTGGAGGATGAAAACAATGATGTGCTAAAACATTTTGCTGTGTCAATTATTTCATCCAAAGCTATTATAGAGATATTCTTGTATCTTGTTACTGGTGTGTGGGAAGGAAACCTATAGTTCTGAACTTAAACTTATATATATATATATATGTATATAAGTTTGTAACTACTGCGTTTATGAGGTGCTAGAAGATTCTCCAGTGTTCAATGTTTTATATTCACTGTCCTGTAGACTCAGGAGAATTCCACACCAGCAAAGAGCAGCAAAATACTTGATTAAAGATAAACCACTTAAAAACAATTTCTAGCTTTTTTTCTGCTGCAGTTTCCATGCAATTCCAATAGAGGTTTGCCAGAGAATGTGATTTGGTTTTATGACTTTTTTTTAAAGTCATAAAGTTTAAAATAAGTTCATTTTAATAGTAGGATTAATTTTATACTCACAATGGGAAGAAATGGTTGTGAGATCATATGGCCTATAGCCGAAATGGAAACCTTGTTCCCAAGTAATTTTTGTAAAGAAGTGGAGAAATAGCAGTCTTAAACCATGGCAGTCTTCTGACCATTCAAAGATTAAAAGGACAGCAAATTCTAGAGAGACCCTCTGTGTCCCCCTCAGGTCAGACCCAAGGGGCAGACTCTCTTTTAGATTTATTGACAGCTGGAATAACTAGCAGCAATCCCTCTTAGTTTCTCCTGAATTTTTCTCAAACATTTATAACATCTAGTTTATGTTGCTTTTTCCATAACCCCCCATACAAGTAAAGAGCTGGACTAACTCACTGCTTCTCAATTTTTACTGGCCAGTACTGGAACTGGCTTTGCCTTGTGCGGCCAGGTGGAGTTGCAGTGAGCAGGCAAAAGGCAAATGCACCTTCCTGGGTTTTAGCTACAGCTGAGTAGTGTGTGCTGCCAAACGTTTCCTGTAAGAATGGATCCCAGTCAGCAAGACTCTTTTGAGGCATTTATGCTATGATGCTTGGAACTGGAAGGATTTGCACAGCAAGGCCGTGTGCCTTGGCAAGAAGCTGTCCATCTTCTGCTTTCGCTCATGGGTCCCAAGAACTCTAAATCTTCCTGTTGATCTGGGCTCTCATTTATGCTCTTCCTGACTTCCTCTTGTCTGTATGGATAATAGTTCTACTAAGTCACTGAATATTGGATGTAGTAAAAATGCCTAAATCGGGAAAGTGCCTCTGGAGAGACTAGGCACAAAGACACTAGTTCACATGAATGAACTATGAGGCATTCTAATAATGCTCAAATTGCTAAGAAATAAGACAAATGTCTGGCAGAGATTCAAGTAAGAATTATGTACCTCTATTAGATTAAGTAAAGCTACAGGGAAAAAAAAAAAAAAAAAAAAAAGGAAGAAGTATTTTATTCTATTTAGTTAAAATCTGTGGGATGAAAACTCTAGTAGAGTTTCATGGCCAATTAGGAACAGCAGGGCAGTTATCAGACCCACTACCGAGAATTTTGTAAAATACTGTGCTACTAGAGAGATTTTTCTTTCTGAAGATATCTGCAGCTGCACATAAGAAATCAAGAAGAGGAAGACATGTTGAAATGTTTTAAAAATTGCGAGACTGTTAATCCAGAGAACTCTTTACTCAAGAGGCTGCTTGCCTAAAGCTGAGAATAAGGGTTTATAGAAGTTACTGTTGCAAACTTAATATAGCAACCAAATTTTCTAGGATGATAGATAAAACCAGATCAGACTGCAGGTTTTTGATGGAAAAGTGAGCAATATTACAGTGAAACAGCTTAGAAAATTAAGACTTCTTTTAGCAACTGTGGCCTGAAATGTTATTAAGAAAGGAAAAGCAGAAGAGTCCGTATATCCTGGAGAGGGAATAAGCTGATCAAATGCTGGTGTCACCTTTAGGAGGAATTTCTTTTTAGATGAATTGCTTTTTAGATTCTATTGACTGTATTAATTAGATCTCAATTGACTACGTAAGACTTAAGACAAATGTCTCAGACTTGCATCGTAAACATCCAAGCTGGGTGAGGTGAATGGCATCCTTAGAAGTTCTGCACACAAAGACAAATCACGAGAGGAGAATATGGTACCCCAATATAGGATGAGCTTTCCAGAGATGGAGAGAGCTATGGAAAAGGTTCAAGCAAGATTTTTGTCTGTTTGTGAAGCTTAAACAATATTCTGCCTTTGTACAAAACAAGTTTTGATAGAAGAAAAAAGTATTTTGCAAAATATAAAGAGAAAATCCAGGAGGAAAGTGAAGAGAATATCGGGAGAAGAACAAAAGGAATTGTTGTTATAGGATGTTGCATACATATACAAATCTGGTATAAATATAGGTACATAGTCAGAGGTTGTTGTAGATCTGCTTGCTTATGCTGGAAAAAAAGTATATTTGCTCAGCATTATTACCCTTCTCTACAGAAACGGCACTTTTACAGAATACAGCTACAGGATACGTAATATAAAAACTTGGGAAAACAACTGTGCTAATGATAAACAATTGATCACAGTTTACTTTTTGTTTTGCAGAAGAGAAAAATTCTAAACCCAAGTATCTAAGCTATATGAACCCACAGTCGTGTAGAAAATAGTGCCATAATTATTCAAAGATCTATTAAAATACTGTGACTCTGATTCACATCCTTGCCTGACATAGGTATTTGAGCCTGGTATTGTCCCTAGCTAACATACTGTTCAACAGGAAGTTCAAAATGAGGCTATCTGACTCTGTTACCACTAAAAGATATAAGCAAGTATGCTTTAAATTCTTACAAACAGTAGAAAAAGGTCAAAGAGAAAATACAGTGTGACAAAATATCATGTGTGACCCCTTGCAATTGCAGGATAATGTGTGTGCAGGGTGGTGACAGAAGCAACAGATTCCTCTGAAATTATTCTTTGCTCCAAGAAGATGACTGCTAAATGAGAACAACCTTATGGAAACAGGTCTGCTGCTGAGCTGAAAATCAGGCAGACCTTACTGCAAACCTGAGTAAAATAGAAGAGCTGGTCCCACAAATTGCTTTGGATGCCACGTTGAGGCACTGGTTATAAATTATGTAGTATAAATATTTTCTTTCAGAAAATAAAGGATGCAAAGTGCATGAGTGACTTTGGGCAAAATGTTACATGCTTTGGACTACTCTGAATAGGATTAATGGCATGAAGAGCCTAAGCAAGTAAAGAAACAGAAATACATTTCTCACAGAAACTCTTACTTCTTTTATTTTTGCTTGTTATACTAAAAGTTCATCAGAAATATAAGGTGAATGCTCAGTTATCACCACCTGTGAATACTCTATTGGCTGCTACTCTGGACATCTGCTTCTTGTCCTCTGCCCACTCTTCTCTCATTGCTTAGTCTGCCTTCTGTCTAAGGCATTTAACAATCTACCAGCTCCGGCACATCCAGCTTCTAGTCTCTTCTTATTTAAATTCCTCCCAGAGAAAGCCTATCCACCCATCTGATCCTTGTCATCACAGAGATGGAAAAAGTAAGTCCACATAGCATAAAACAATTTAAAATATTAATTTCTTTTCTTGATGCATGCATCTTTCTGTGTCTATTCTCCCTTGAAACATAAGCAAAAAGACAATCCTGATGTTGGTACTTCATTAGATAATGCTAATATTGCTTTCACTTTTTTTTTTTTGGAAAAAAAAATAAGGAGATGAAAAAGAAGTTAAAGACCTGGAGGTACATTTTTTTTATAGTTTGTTGCTGACACTCTTAACCCAAAAGGCCTTATTCTTCACTGAGTCACTGAGGGGCCCACATGTAACAGCGGTGCTGCTGCCTCTCTATCAATGGAAATAACTTCTGATTTACAGTAGCAAGGACGAAGAAAGAATATCAAAACCGGAGTATTTTCGGAGTATTTAAACTTAAACTGTACTGGTGCACGGGTGGTAACTCATAGAAAAGCATACAGTGAATCTCCAGGAGGTACCAGAGTATTCCGTAAACAGATGAGAGTTGTCTTACAACAATAGTAGCTACAGGGCT
>VZSV01000001.1:6692220-6708241 GCA_013398735.1 Nothocercus julius | reverse complement strand
AAATCTAAATGTCCTGGGAAATTGTCATTTTAAATAAACTCTAATTTCTGTCCAAATATTCTGCTGAAAGTAAGTGCTATTTTCCTAGCACATACATAGCAGAGAAAAAAAAACCTCAAGCTTAAATAAGCATTTCAGCATTTTGGGTTTCATTACACCTAGGTGATGACCTAGTTCAACCCTGTTTAATTTGTGTTATCTGATGAAAACACTGCCTAGGGTGGTATGGCTGAATATGCAGTGAAAAGCTGAACTGGCCCATAATTTGTGATTTAAACTATATTTAATAGAAACAAACAAGTACAGATTAAATGTATCAGATGAAAGGAGGATGAATGGATCAAAGTCTTTAGCCCAAAGTCCTTTCTGAAATCCTACTTTGGTGGCAAAGGGTTAGAAATGAGTTTAAAAGGCTAAATGAAACTATTTTGCTCCCCTTAACTTGGGGTTATTTCCAGCTGTCCATCATGTTCTCCAAGCTCGCGAGTGAATTTCTGCTAACTTTAGCTCAGCTTTTAATTGCAGTACAAGGTGATATTGCAAAATCCTTATTTAATGTCTTATTCCAAAAATAGTCTGAATGAATTCCATGAGATTGCACTATGGTACTTAAAGATCTATCAGAAACCATTACAATTACTGTACCATAGGTATCAGAAGTTCCTGTATTAAATGATATTTGAGGTAGCCTTCCAATTGTTGAGTCTGCAGATGTTTTGCTATAACTTTCATCTCTTTTCTTCTCACAGAAATATTTTTAATGGGCTGGCCTTGAGATAATACTGCTGATAATCCTTACTACTGGCAGAGCTAATGCTATGTGCTTCTCTAGAGCTGGGCATTATTATCTCCATGCACATAAGATTCAGGCATTGCCCCGTCCAAAATGACTTTATTATGGTCTATGGTCTATTGATTGGGATTTTTTTGTGTGCAGCCATTTTCATGACCCGATCTGTGTCTCCTGCACATGATGTAAGTATTTGCCCAGTCACATACAAGTTATCCATGTGGGAGATTTTCAAGGCAGGAAAGACATAAAAAGAAAAGGACCTTATTTCTCATATGCAAATTGACTAGAAAGATGAATCTATAGTCTTTAACTAATCTTGGCTTTAGGTGGGTTATCAAGGTCTTCCTTTTCAGCACCTTCCTTCTATTACTGGGCTGGAGAAGAGGGTGCAACAAAAGCAAACAAGAAAAAAGGCTTCACATTAGCCTGAGGCTAAAGTAAATGTTTTTTAAAACTGTGCTCAACCACTGCGACAAGAGCAGTGGGCTGTAAGGAGGCTGGCAGTGTCCAGCTGGAGAAATTGAATCTTGCTTGTATGGCAAAGACTTAATAACCTTTTGCTGTGTTGATGGAAATGTTTAACGTCAATCTAACTGCAGGATGTCCATATCCAAGCAAGGCACGTTTAGGAAGGCCTTTTTGTCTCCAAAGCTGAACAGTATTTCCTGACCGCAAACAGGGAGAACTGCAGAGAAGAGTGAAATAAAAGTTATCCAACTTTGTCATAGGAGAACTGAAGCCTGCAAGCTCCTAAGCACTCCTCTGAGACTCTGCTTGGTGCTGAAACTGGGTATCTTGCACTGAACAAAGCACTCGGATCAGGGATCAAAATTCACATCATCTTATCCTGGGCTCTTCCTCGGCAATCATATAATTACATCAGAAAATGAAATTATTTCTACAACCCTTACCCTTAATGTGTTGCATGATTTCCCTTCTTGTGCGAGTCTTTGGTAATTCTAATAGAAATGCTCCCTTATGCAGCATAAGCCCTGGAGGTGGTGGGGAAAAAAACATCCCCCTCGCTCGTGTGGTTACGACCTTTCCTTTTGGAGCAGATGCCTTTTGAAATACAGCACCATTGCAAATATTCTGTTCATACTCTGAACACCCAGGGGATGCAGCAAGCAGAGTGTCAAAGAAAGCAAAGACAACTGTGAAGTATTTTGCTAGCCAGGGTTTTGTTACTTTATCGCAGTGTTACTGGGCTGCAGGCATTTAACTTTAAACTAGGTATCTTTGATTTGCTTTCTATTAGAGCTATGGGAGCTTGGGAAAGCAAGCAAGGAGTTGGTTAGCTTTTATTATATAAATACCTTAATTAATTTAATTAAATGAAGCTCATAAGCCCTAGAAGCAGCTTAATTAGAATCAATAGAGAAATTAAAAATTATTTAAAATGAGGCCAGTGAGAAAATAAACCAGAAGGAAGACAGTACAGAAAATAGAAACAAGAATCCCAACAATAAGCCAAGTCTGGGGCTGAGTTTAGCTAACGCCGATCAAAGCTGTGGATGGATTGCACCATGTCCCATGGGCCTCGGTCTGGAGCCTGTAATGACAACATGAGCCAGCTATGCAGCAGCATCTCAGCAATATTTGTGCAGAAATTTGGGGTATCTATATAACCAAACATAAATATGGATTTTTTTTTCTCTCTTGCCATATTCCTTGAAAGTAAAATGCTGGGAAAGGGATTTATTACAGACTGTATTTAGTGGAACGCATCTGAGTGCAAGACTTCCTCAGTGTCACCCGGGTGCCTAGATGTGCTAGTAGATCTAGGCACACGGGCAACACTGAGAGATAAGGATACTAGAACTCATAGATCTGGTAGATGTAGATCTACCGTGTAGCTGGGTCTAGAACCGCAGGGTGAGGGGAGAGCTCTGCTGCATGTGCTGATGCAAAGGGTGTTAGCAAGAGTTTTGCAGCATTCCTCTTCAGACATCCAGTTAAGCAGGAAAGTGGAAATTTGAAGATTGCAGAGTTTCACTGCTAGATCTGTCAGTGAGAGACCAGTTTATTTTCTGTGAGTCTTACTTCACATGGAACTTAATTGCTTGGTTTAAAAGAGCTTTGGGAATGAAAGTTCTTATACCTGGTTGATTATTGTCAGGTCCTCCAGTATAATTTGCAGCCTATTCCGTTGTGTCAGCATAACTGTTTGTGGGATTGTGTTGTAAAGCAGATTTATGAAATGATCCAGGTTAAAAAAATAACCCTTTCCAAAAGCATGTTCATTTAATTCAGGTCACGATTTCAATCATCTGGTTGATACTGAGGCTCTGCAAGCTGTTGTATCAAAACAGCTGAAGGGGCAAGAAACTGCTACTGGGATAGGAATGAACAGTTAGGGGTAGATTACTGGGAATTTTTGAAGTTGTCGTTGCTACTGAAAACCATGTTGTGTAAATACACAGCAGCCTCTTTTAAAGTCACTGGAAAGGATTTCACAGTCTTCCACTGATATTCCATCAAGTGATAAGCTCTACTTGTAACACTACATTTTGTACATTATACCAAAAATAAAAAGCCTTCTGAAATGATACCTTAACCTCTTAACATGCAGTACACATGGAGGCATGATGTAGTCTTTTGCCGTTATCAGTCCCTAAAGTCTCACGGAAAAAAAAAAAAAAAAAAAAAAAAGTTTAATTTTCCCTACCTGCAAATACAATTTTAGCTGATTGCTACCATTTCAAAAAATCAAAGCCTTGATTTGATTAGAACTTTCAGTGCCTCTGAAATGCAAACAGTTCCATAATTGTTTGCACTTTTAAATGAATAAACACATTGATAAGCAAACTATTACTCTTGAGTGTATACTTTTGTAGCAATGATTTTCTTCCGAGACAGACTCAGAAGGAAATAAAACCACCAGATCATTACATTGCGTCAAAGCATCATCACATCTGGAGGTAAAAATTACAAAATAATGCTATTTCAGAGGTCATGGAAATCCCTTAAGCTTTGCTTTGGGGTTTGTGATCTTTTCTCCAAAAATTGGATTCCTGAAACTACCAGAACTGTGGGAACATGGGATTAGCAGAGAATCACATCACCGCGATAGAGTTTGTATCTTTTAGGACTGAGGAGTGGAAAAAAGTAAAATAAGGGAAGGAGAAAACAGACATGACACGGAGCAGAGGGATAGCAGGCACCCTGCTGAAGCCGGCAGAGGACAATCAAGAAAAATGTCACACGCTTTGGCACCGATGCCTCTAAGGTACGTTTTATCAGTGCTCTGGAAGACCGAATTGCCTGATGCATTACTGGTTCAGTAAAAAATGCTAAAAAGATGCATCTGTGATGATACAAAAGAACACTGAGCTTTGATGTGATTGTTGCCAAAAGATACATGTGGTTACTAATGGTAGGTCTTCTGTTTTCCCTAGTTAATAAGTTTTACCTTGCCACCAAATGATTCTTAAGCACCTTTCATATTATGCAGCACAGGAGACACTCTAGGTAACACAGAAGTGAGCTGAGCTAAGAAGGTACTTTAAGGAAGTCCTTTCTGAATTTCTGTCTCTTTCAGTTCCCACTTTTTTTTTTTTTTTTTTTTTTTTAATTTTGACTTTGAATTAATGAAAAAAAAAAATCTCAAAGTGAAAAAGTGAAATTCATCCGAAACCGCTTCGCTGTAAAGCAGACCCCCAAATTTGGCACAGCTCTCATTCCGACTCATAAATCCCTTTATCTTGTCCAAAGCTCAGGGCAAGATGAGCGGTATGGGACGCAATATGGATATGCTTACTCTGCAAGTTCACGCCAGGCTTGAGACTGGCTCTGGGGTTGAGCTTGCCACCCATTCACACCACCAATACACTAATCCTGTCCCATTGCTCTTATTTCTGTAGTCCTTAGAGTCTGCAAAGGGTGAGGACCCTGGCAGGGGGTCATAGCTCTTGTCTTTATGGAGTGAGCTGACAGTGCTCTGTTGACACATCCCTGTTAAGACTGATCACAGACATTTGCTCCTCTCTTCTGCCCTTCTCCAGAACAAGGTCAAGCAGGTCAGATTAAACCATAGCTAAAAGGTAGTGAGAAAGTGTTCACATGCAAATGTACTGCCCTGGCTGGCAGATCGGGAGCCCAAAGTCACCTGTGTGAGCACGTTTTCTCATCTGTTTCCCTTCAAAGTCAACAATTTTAAATTAAGCCATCTGTGGTTTGCACTGATCTGTCTGATTGTACTGGAAGAGAAGGAGGATAACGCTTCTGGCTGGGAGGCCAGAAGTCCAGTGCCTTTCACCTCTCTTTTAAGAAGACAGCTGGCAATTTGTGTCCTAGCTTGGACAAAGTAAGGCAAGGTGTATAGGATCTATATAGACCTATATAGGTCTACAGTGTAAGCAGCAGACCTGAATGACACACGTAGGCATGATCTACCAGATGATTTATAATTAAACATACCTAGAAACAAATGATTATCTACTGATGGCTTGCTGTAATATAAATGTGACACTTGTCAAATGGTAGGATAAGTATCTCAGAATTTTAAATTCTGAACCTCAAATTTCTTTTTTTTTTTTTTTTTTTGGTTTCTTTGTTTATGGCCAGTAAAGTGATGCTATCTTAATATCTTTGGGCTTTAAATCTACTCAGCCACTATATAAATGGATTTGGCATGTGCATAATCTGCTGCTAAGATTTATAGAGGACGTTTATTAAAGGATTAGGGAGCAGTGAAGCTTTTGATGGCTGTACTACTACATATTTACCAAACAGGCATGCATAAACATATAAGGCTTTCCATAGCTTATATTAAAAATACTTTAAAAAATGTTGCTTTGCAAATTCTTATATAATTTGAAAAGATTTTTTTTTCCATTAGTTTCATTTTTTTCCATTAAATTCCATTTTCATTATGGTCATTTAAAACTGAATATAAAAGTAGCTTAAAACTTTTGTTTTGATATGGGTACCTTTCATACTCAAGGTATCTAACAAATTAAGCTGTGACTTTTATATTCTGAGCTATGACCACAAAAATATTCGGGCATAGTAGGCCTGAGCCAAGGATCCATGAATTCTCAGGTTAGCTGCTACGTGGCCCTCAAAAGTGCCTGTCATTCAAAAGCATCTCATTATGCTGCTAATAAAATTCCATGAATGCCTAGACTTCTGCTCCTGAACACTCTTAGACGTGTCTCAGTCTTCATCCCACTAAAGATCTAAGGACAAATTCATGCTTACATACTTTCTGGAGCAACAAGCATTCATTCATCTGCTTTGTTTTGAGGCAAATAATCCTACCTTCAGCTGAGGCTGCCGAGGAATGTCCAGCACAGCAGGTGGGAATTAGAGAAGTGGATGGCGATACTGCAATGGTTGCTGACTTCTCAGCAAGTTGAGGTTTCAGAAATTTGGGGGGAGACTAAGAACAATTTTACCTATTTATCTATTGGCTTTTTCCATGTCATTTGCAATTTTATAGACCTTCATCATATTCCCTCCCATCTTTCTCCTTTCCATTTTGGAAAGTATTAAACGACCTGCTTTTTTTTTTTTTTTCCTCCATCATACAAAGGCATACCATATCTTTGAACATTAATATCAGCCTTTGCTGTATATTTCCATTTTATCATATTAGTTTTGAAATAGAAAAACAGAACTGAGCAAGTATTTAAAATTCACATGTACCATGGATTTAACAGTAGCACAGGAAAATTTCTTCCTTGGATTTCTGTTCCTTTTGAAATGGTGCCTAGCATTCTGTTTGCTCTCTTGACCACTATTGATAATTAACTTGACACTTCATAGAACTTATTATAAAACCAAATCTCGTTCGTGAGTAGTAATAATCAGTTTAGATCCCTTTGCTATATATGTGAAATTAGAATATCTCGTTCCCTGAATGCAGCGCTTTGCATTTATTCATGGCTAATTCCATCTGCCCTTTTATTATGAAGTTACTCTGCTTGGTGAAGTCCCTTGCTATATACCTTTGTCTTTATTACCAGGAACAATGTATTTATTACCAGGAACATTTTTTTCCACTTCCCTCATTTCACCTCCATTGGTGGCTCATTTATGGTTGTGTCATAGGCAACGGGCAACAATTCAGAACCCCTTGAGTGACAGCCCTCCGTTTTAAGACTGATTGTATGCTCTTGCCATGTTCCCATGTTCTTCAGATTTCTCTATCAATGTGAAAAATTTCCTCCTTATGCCATGACCGCTAACTTTCTTAAAGGCACTTTAGTGAAAGACTTTGCCACATGGTTTTTGAACATCGAAGTACATAATATCCGCTGGTGTCTCCTGCCAAAATGCCTATTGACTCCTTCAGTGAATTTCACTATATTTGTGTTAGGTGAGTTCTCTTTAAAAAAGCCATGCTAATTCATCCCAAATATGAATTTTTTAATCTATATATATTTTCATCCATATGACTCCTAAATTCCATTTTAAGAGCAGATTTTACCAATTTGCATGGTACAGATATCAGGCTTACTCATGTGGGGTTTAGCTAAGGAGCCTCAGAGGCTGTAGAGGGAAATGGTTGAAAAGCATGGTGTTGTGATGCTGAGGCCCTTTGTGAAATTAACCTCTGTTTGTAGGAAAAATATTGATTCAGAGATTACACATATTTCAAACTTGGAACTTGAATACCAAGTTTTGATGCTGATCTCTTGGGATAATTGATGATTCAGACTTTTCACACTGGGGTTTTAGTCTGTTATTAACATCCTAACTGCCTAAATGTGCTTTCTCTCTCATTCCCTCTCTGAAAGTTTTGTGCTATCTTGTACTCTTGGCTGCTAAGCAACTGCAGTAATGCCTGTCACAGGCAGCTTAACAGACAGATAGGCATAATGTGACTTCTGCTTCTTTTGCTTAATGGCAGTAATAGTATATAAATGTAAATAGGAGATAGCAAAAACAAAACAAGTTTCACTGAAACTATTGAGAGTTGCCAAATGAAAACTTAGGCTACATGGATAGTTCAGAGATTTTTGTGGCAGGGTCAGAGACTGAAAGAAGGAGAAGCAATCACTGTTGTGGGAGTGAACCAGCAACACATTAATTGTAAATTAATTTCTTTATTTAACAGCTTATGAGTAGTGTTCATCATATTAGTGTCTGAGCTTTCATAACCTGCAGCAGATTTATCCTCAGATCACCTGAATTGCATTAGAAGTTATTATTTCCTTCCGCTTATTGGGCTGTAAAGAAAAGTCTAGTAGATCTTGCTTGTATTAGTGCCCCCCTGCTAAGGGGCATAAGCAAATAATTAAGGTATTACAAACATCCATCCCCAGATGTACAGTATTGTTTTCCCTGGTGAGACCAAGTGGCAATGAACTTTTCTCTGCCTGCGGTGGGATTAGCCAGAAGTGCCGGTGAGCTGGCGCTGGCTGCAAGGGCGAGCTCTGCCCTGGCGCCGGGCAGGGCGCCGGGCAGCCCCCGCGCCCCCGGCCAGGCTGCACAGACTGCCCAGCTCCTGGCTGCAAGCCTGGCCTTGGCGCAGCGGCACGAGGGGCAGGAGGCACAAGCGAAGCGGGGCACGAGGCTACGCTGAGCCCCTTGGCATTTGTTGTGAATCGTAAGTGAAGACCGTGAATCTGGGGTATAATCATAGCAAAATAATTGTATTGCTTGTTATTATTATAAATAGTTTCCTCATTTTAAAGAGCTAGACGCTCCTTCAGTGTGAGGGAACTTTGGGAAAATCTCAGATTTACCATTTGCTGTTTGAAAAATAAAAAAAAGCATAGACACAAAAATCCAAATAAATTTTATTCTTGTAAAAAAAACTACTAGGATTTTAGAACTGCAAATTTTGTGCTTCTAAAGGCTACTCAAAATGAAAATCTGAGTGTTGCCCACATCACAACTGTACAGGCAACCTGCAATCCATTCCAGAAGACCAACACCAAAAGGTGAGAGGGGCTCAGACATGTAATGCTTTTTCAGTCACAGACTCTGATTATTTGACTGGCAGGACTGCCATTTACAGTGACAACTTTTATTATGTGACCAGTCCTTATGACTGGACCAAAGCCAACAGTTTATAAACAACCATAACACTATGAGATTAAAATGATTTTTTTTATAGTAACAATTATGGTACTTAGCACTTTTCATCCTCCGAGTGCTTCATTAACTTTACCAGAAAAGGCTATGTTTGAACCGATAACCCAAAGGGAAAATGCTCTTTTCACTGAAACTAAATTCTTATAACGAAAATCAAGGGACCCTATGTTAAATTAAGAATGAACAAGGTGCTAATGGAATGAAGCTAAGATTTCCTTCTACGGAACACAAACCAAACATGGCAAAGGGATCAAAAGCAAGAAGCATCTGGCTTCTTGCTACAGCCTGCTAGAACAGGCTATTAAAATATTCTACATCTAACTGCCTGTTTATTTATTAACTTTGTGTCTGATTCCAAACAAATCTTTTCTCACGTTTGTGCCTTATGATTCTACCAACCCTGGGACAGGTAAGTAGCATCTTGCCATCTTTGTATTTGCAGACTCGAGATGTTGTGTCAGTCTTTCATATTTAGACTGGGGAAAGGACTGTCTTTTGGAATAGGCCAATGTCAGGTTAAAATAAAATTTAATATCAAAGTGCCTCAAATCTTCAAGCATTCAAGAAAAACAGGGCAGCAAAGCTCTCCATATTAAAAATATAAATAAATAAAATCTGATTGATGGCAACGTAATGCCAGTAATGCTCTTCAAAAATAAGTGATGTTCCTCTGCTATATGCCAATTAATAAGTTCTGCATAAATATGAAAAGTAAAATACAGCACCACTGCATATTTTTTAAGAAAAGAAGGACTGTAGATTACAGATGCAATAGCACTGTCCTTGTAGCTCCTTGGCAAGCGAGTTACTTCTTTTCTTCATGTGTTGTAACGGTTGACACTTTGTTTTGCACTGGTTGGAAAGCAGGAATTTCTACAAGTAGCTTATTGGAGAGCGATTCAACCTTTGGAAGTAAATAGAAAGTACATACAACATGATCATTTCCCATGTGCAAGAATTAATAGAAGCACATAAAATCTTTTTAAAAGGTACCACTAATGTTGCACTGTTGTTAAGGAAGTCCATTAGAGAGAATAAAGAGGAACAAGTGGGAATACACAAGGAGGGAGGTTTGGAACATTTTTCATACACAGTGCTGTTTTCAGCAGTGAAAGCTGGGATAGCTAATAACTTTATGGAAACCTATGGGAAATGGAGTGTACGTAACTGAACGAGCTTTTAATAAGATAGATGATTGTAATTCTCTTACAAATAATGGTCCTCCCATTGCATAAATGACATTGGAAAAATTAAGAGGGCATGTCAGTAAAGCCAACAAGAACAAGTAAATGGTTAGAGTATGTAGCTTATGGAGGAAGTGTTAGGGAGGTTAATTTGCACCCTAAAAAAAAAAGAGGCAGAACTTTTCTCTGCACTAGTTTGGAAAGAAAGAAAATGTCATTTGGGATGCTGAGAACCTGGGGACATAAAGTCTATCTTGTTTGATCTGAGAGCAGCTGAAAAGAAGCACGTGCTGGGTGGAATACAGACTGACTGCACGGCAATTCCGGACAGGAATTTGTCTTTAGAATATTTAATTTTTCTAGGAAATGAATAGAGTCAGTAAAATAAATCTTTTCATGGAAATATTTCAGCAGGAGAGCTAGAAGATTTGCTCCAGACTGGACTGGCAGTTACAGCATTTAGATGGATTCAAAGCTATCCTCTGCCTCACCCCATGTCTTGCCAACCCAGCTAATAATCATTCAGAAGTATGTTTTGAATCAGTCCATGCAGATGCCCTGTGCGAAGCCCCCATGTCTTCTTGTTCCTCTGGCAATTTTAGGGAACTTCCTTATTCTTTTTCGTAGAGAGACAGTGTTTTAGGCCTTTGCACAAATCAAACTCTGGCTTCGTCTTTTTGCTGCCTAATGACCAGGTCTGACTGGAGAGGCACTTCTTCCGGGGCTGTGCAGCCTCCATGCAGGCACCAGAACACGTGTGCCTTTGAGGGCTTAGCTGAAATGGTTTCTTCCATTGTTACGTTTGTATAGAAAAGTGAGAGAATTAGGAGTGCTTATTTTTAGATAACCATTGACAAAGATAGCCATTAAGAAAGCAGACTTCGCACAAAATGATGCAAAATATCAATTGATGCAGCTAAAAAAAAAATATTCCTACTTCTTAAACATTTTAAGAAAGTGATGCAGACTCTACATAAATGGTTTATTTTGTCTATCTTTTAAAACTGGGCTTAGGCAGCAGATCATGCTCTAGAGCACATTGCTCAGTGCCAGCGCTACAAAAATAAAAATGGATTCATGTTAATTTTAAGCCTCCAGGTTCTCACTCCTGGGGTACTACACTCACCAATGATTTATTCAGAAGCTTGGCAGGCAGTAGTGCTTTGCCTGCAACTGTGCCAATGGGAGTTACTCAAGCACAGAGACTAATCTCAAATAAAGAAGCTGTGAGGAAAAGTCACAGACAGAAAGCAGCGCTCAGGATTTGCCTTTTAGGGCCATATAGGAGAATTCTTAGTTCCTGTCACTTACTGATCACATAAATAAAGAAAGAACATGTATTATCCACACCACCTTTTTTTTCCCACATCAAGACATTTTTGTTAAAAGAAAGGAGAAGTTGTATTTCCTTGCAAAGTCCTGTCTGTGTGCTGCAGAAGGCTACATTTCAGTAGTATATCCTCAGGAGCAGAAATCAGCATATTCATCTATGGAGTTATGTTTTTTTGTTTGTTTGTTTGATGCCTAGCATCTTTTTTTCAAGGTTATACTCAAATAGCCAAAACAATACGCAAGCATTACACGAGGCATTTCCTAGCAGAGGGTAAACGGATTTCAAGCTGATTGTGGTGCATTCATTCCATTTGGAAAACATTTCCTCTAGCTGTTCCTACAAGAAAGAGATTGGCGGAGGCAGATCTCAGCGTGAGAGGGAAGTTTTTTGAATTCTCTTGCATTCCGGAGAGCATGTAGGTTAATCACCATCTTAAGATGTTGGGCAGGTAGCACAGCCAGCCTGTGAAGCAGTGAGATCAGAGGTGACTTCACCCCGTGTGAGCCGCATGTAAAGGAACGCTGCAATAACTGCTGAGAATTTAGGTTAAAGTGCCCAGTTACCTTTCTCATTGCTACAATTTTAAGGAGGAAAGGAAGTTAGAGAAGCGGATGGAGCTACTAAACTGTCTCTTCATGTATTTTCAAAGACCGTCTGTTCTCATGCAGTCCTTAAAAACAGCTTTCTAACATCCTTAATATCAAGGTGACTTTGATTCTAGTTGCCTTCGTGCTCGGTTGGTGGCTTCCTGCAGTCCTTTAAACAGACTGGGGTGTGTGACTTTTTGTTTATTAGAGAAACCGCTGGTGTGTAGATCCTTTTTCCCTGCTTCAGATGTTTGGGAAGATAGTTCAAAGCTGTCAATCCCTTCAGGGGAGGAACTTCTTAGAAAAGTAAAAGAAAAAAGCAACTTATCCCTGGAGTGATAGGAAGGAGGTAGGTGTCAGGACCCTTCCTTGAATCATGCACAGAGCATAGATAATTCAGAAAGCTGGTTATTTACAGCAAGGCAAGACAAGTAATTAGGTACATATGCATGTGTGATTTTGAAATTTGACAATTCACCCACTGCTTGCTTGTGCTTTCTGAGAGACTTATGAAATCCCCTTGCACTTCTTGACAACATTCCTTCCCCTGGTGCAGAGGTCAGTGTATTATCTGTACCTATAGATTATGTCATTCAATCAGTATGATCAGAAAGGTAGACTTAGCATGTGAAATGGGTCCAAACGTGTCAGAAGTCTGAAACCTGATAAATAGGGCTGCGGGGATTACTCAGAGAACTTGCTCCCCTAGGCGCAGAGCTCACTTTGTCCATTTTACAGGATTACATGAACTTTTAACGAGGGTCTTCTGCAGGTTGTAATGAAAAGGCATATGTATACAAAGTCAGAAGAGCACAGGCAGATATATATTGAAAAAGTAATCAATGAGGATGCCTTTTCTTCTCAGTAACATTTGGCACTTCAGTAGATGAATGGAATGCTTTAGCGTAGAAGTAGAAATTAAAAGTTATTTTTCCTAGCATGATATTTTCTGGGCTGTTCACTCTTCAACTGTTTCTCACTGAAAAGTTCCAGTAGCCTAAGTGCACTGCTTCAGAACTTTTAAAATTTTTCCTTAAAATCATAAGATAGTTAATAATTGAAAGTCATTTTTTAAAGAATGCTTTCAAAAACTATCCTTTCAGGATGAAAGGAAGGAGGACTAGCCCTCCCTATTGCCACCTAAAATGATTAGAATCAAAACTAATTTTCAGCATTCCTGATTTTCATAATTCAATATATATACAGACTATTTTGGGATTAATGCAATTGTAAAATGCTAATAGGAGATAATTGTGGCTTTGCCAGAGGTTATTATGTTAAAGACATTCCAGTTCTGATTCTCCACTGCACACTGAGACCTGCTTCAGTGTTTTACACAGGCAGAAAAATCAAGCCCAGGGAGCCTTTTTTTTTTCCCCTCCTCCTCTTATGGTTATCACAACAATATACCCATAAAGGTCAGTTCTCATGCAGTACATTTGTTACTGAAACAAGACTGAAAAGTTTCTGCGTCATTGTATGTTATTTCTTGCATTCTGCAGAGGATGTTCTGGTGGCCCACGCTCTTGCTTGGGATGAGATCCTAAATAAGGACCACAAGAAGTCTCTTTAAGAGGTGATCACAGGCAAGAGTAAAACAGTGGGGGAGAAGACACTGGGAGTTTCACAACAATCCTAGAAGAGCAAAAATACCTTTTCTCTTTTTAGAGAGAGACTTAAATATTTAATCCTAAATATATGATGAAGTTACTGTCAAAAGTTCAGAGATTATGGATGTTGAGTTACTGATATTAGCTACTGGTTATCTTTTAAAATCTCAATTTATATACCCCCCCCCCCTTTGAAAGTTGTTCAGAAGAACATATTTATAGGATCTTCAATAATCTGTGTATTCCATACAAACCACCTAGTTAGGCAGATTTAAGAGGATACTGACAAGGCAAAAAACCATCAGACGTATCACAGTGTAGCTGTAATGATACTCAAAAGACCTGAACATGCTGATTCCCAGAGCTGAAGGCTTCAGTCAGAGGGGCCAGGCTCCTGGTGCCCCTTCAGCACAGGGGACTGACCAAAAGGAAGGTGGGAACAGGGACCTCTTGGAGCGCTGATTCCCAAATCCCACACCTTAGTCTAACAGTAGCCATGCATTTGCTCTCAGTCCTGGCTCAGCCCTTGGCTGGAAGGTCTCCGCTGGGCAGGTCGGTATGGGCACCTCTGTTTCCAGGCAAGGTTTCAGGGTAGCCTTCCTGACTGCTGCCAGCATTTTGGTAACATTGAAGCCTCTGGTAAATATTCAATTTTGAGAAATCTGCATTCTGCAACAGGAGATCTTCAGCTGAAGGCTTTCTGACAGCTTCAGTGAAAGCTTTCTGTATTCCACAGAGCTGACCTTTCGGCTAGCCTGACTAGCTCTGACACACATGGCTCAGTTCAGTGCTATAAACTACTTCATTTTTATTAACATGAAATTTATTCCTAAGACAAAAAAATGAACGTGCCTAGGCTTTTGTCATCTTAACAAATGCGGAACGTACAACAGGAGAACATAACATGACATCTGAAGCCAGGAGCTTCTCTAAATCACAGTGTACCTTTGCTTGCTATAAGTGTACCTCTACCCATTTACACTGTTACTCACCAAGGGAGGAGTGGGGCATCAAGCAATGACCAATTATTTCATCCTCTTAGGTCTTTAACATCCTTAATAAAAGACAAACAGCCATATTTTAATCACAAAAATAAAAAATATCTGTAAAAGTTTCATTTTGTTTGTTAATGTGGTTTGGAAATGAATGGTGACAGCAACCTGCCATTGAAATAAATTCCATTTTATTTCTAATTAAGCAGAAATGAGTAATGAAATGCAATGAAACCAAGTGGTAGCTGGGGGATTGAGTGAGTTGCCTTTTCATATTAGACTATAATCACATTATAGATATAGGCTTCCTGACCTTTAGAGCCACTTCAGGGTCTAATAAATGACAGCAGGTCCAGCTCTGTCAGCAGTGAAGATTTTTATCAGGATAGTACTGTTAGTGTCACTCTCCTGGGCTCTCTTGCCTTTTTATGTCATTTTTGTCTAATCCGGAATTCTGAAATGCTCTAACATTTATTTTTATACCATATATTAAGCTGTTGCTTAGTGAAGTAACTGCAGCATTCACTATATATATAGTGCATGGACTTGTGCCACTAACCTCATCTTGTTTCCATGGTTTTCTGTTGTTCTCCACATATCTAGTCTGTTTTTAAATAGCATGTTATACATATTTTTTTGGGGGGGAGGCATTATTAAGCAGTCACACAGAGGCACTGAGCCCTTTAGATTGTATTGCTAGCTGTTTAACTGAGAGCAGCTAATTAAAACAAAAGCCTGAGAGTGCTGGGAGTCTATGCCTCTGTCACCAATGAAGTGCATGAGCTGAGGCAGCTCACTTCCACTCCTTATAAAACGGCGTAGAAAAATTTATCTCAAAGGGCTTCTGCAGAAAAAAACATCAAGACACTATTTTTCCATGTATATTTCCAATTAAGATTTTTTTTCTCTCTCTTTGCAGAAAGTGTGCTTTGAAAACAGTTTTTGTTGTTGTTTTTTTTGGTAAAAGCAAAATCCAAATAAGTTGTAAAGTATATATAAAAAAAGAGATCTTGAAAATGAAAAAAAAAGTTTGAAGTAGTGAAAATACTTTGAAATTTTTGATCAGAACTGGTACTGTGGACTCTAAAATAAAAGCGTAGGAGGGAAACCATCCTTCTGAATGATACCAGAGGTGAATTTCACTACTATTGCTGCCTTATTTCACTGCCTACACATAGACTAATTTTAATGGTCATGCCACTTTCTGAGATCCTCTCTACTAATTTTCCAAATTGTTATAACACATCTGTTTAACCTATGCAAGCATGAAAACAAGCAGTCAATCTTTGAAGATATTTTCTAATATTTTAAGACAGAATTTAAGACAATAAATTTACATTTAGAGAGGCCATTCTCATATGGGAAAAATGCAGGTCCAGAATTGAAAGACACATGAAAACGGCTATCACTGAGAACACGGGGAAAAAAAAAAAAGATAACATAAATTAGCGAATGTGATGCAGATGTCATTTTAGT
>VZSV01000001.1:6638997-6691290 GCA_013398735.1 Nothocercus julius | reverse complement strand
TTCCTTCCTTCCTTCCTTCCTTCCTTCCTTCCTTCCTTCCTTCCTTCCTGCCTTCCTGCCTTCCTGCCTTCCTGCCTTCCTGCCTTCCTGCCTTCCTTCTTCCTCCCCTCCTCTCTCCCTCCTTTCCTTCCTCCCTCCCTTCCACCTTTCCTTCCTCCCTCCCTTCCAACTTCCCTCCCTCCCTCCTTTCCTTCCTTCTTTTCTTCTCACTCCTTTTTCCAGATGCATTAATAATTTTTCTGAACATCGGAAAAATTTGCACAACAAATAAAAATAAGCTCAACAAAGCTACTAACAACTGAAAACAAGACTCTTGTAAAATAGTTAGGTGCTCATGACTGAACAGCGCATAACTTCACTGCCAGCTACACTGAGCCAATAGCTAGTCCTGTTTCCCATGTATTTCTTTAATATAAAACTCACTCTAGTCATTCAGAGTTAGAACATTTGGAAAATAGTTATCCAACAAGGTACTGGTCTCTGGACATTTTCATGCTAATTCTAATTTAATACAAAGTTTTAACCGGCTGCTCTAAGAGACATTTGAGCGCGAATGCCTAGAAGCAGAGGCTGCTTTTGACAAGGAAAGGCAGCGCGTGAGGGCGGCTGGTGAGGAGCGCAGCAGCAGCGCTGCGAGCAGGCAGGCAAGCGGCTAAGCCCTCACGTGCGCTGACGGAGGGACTCAGCCGATAGTCACAGGCAACGATCTGCCCAAATAGGCATGTAGGCACAGGTGTGAGTCCGAACTGCCATTCCGGACTCTACATCTTGTGCAAATAGCAGTAATAACCATCAACCTTTCCTAAGGGCTGCACAGAATGATCACCCCTGCATACATCCCCCCTGGTGACACACAGAATACAGAGACATGATTTGTGAAAGGAGAGCATGGAAAAGGGGTTCCTCCAGGAGCAGTGACCTTTGCAGGGCCCTTGATTTCAATGAGAGGTTATACATTTGCTAAGGAAATGTGATGGATTTGTTATATAACCTGCAGCAGTAGCGCTGAAGGGGTTACTGCTGGTAAACACTAATAGCCAATTCAGCTGCGATCAGGATGTCTTTTGGCTAATGCTTTCCTGGTGCCTCTGAAAGACAGGACACCGTAAAGTCCTAATGGTGTCCTATTAAAAGAAGAGAAAAATACAGTAAACAACATCATAGCCGAAAGATGCCTGACCTTTTGTATAGTGCTACTGCTGAAACTGCTGCCATTACCCATTCGTATGATGAAGAATTGCAGCGATGAGGGCTGAAGCAGAACAAAGTGGCTATTCTGCATGCAAAAGAGACCAGAAAAACCATCATGCTGCTTTCAGAATTTCCTCCCACCTTTCCTGCCTTAATCCAACCCCCCCCCCACACACACACACGCCCGTACATGTGTGCATGCACACACACACACGCCCGTACATGTGTGCATACACACACGCGCGCGCGCGCACAGTCATACACGCATTGCCTCCCTGGCAATCTCCACGGTAACTGCAGCACTGGGATTTTGCTGCTGTGCATTTTGGAGGCTGCCTTTACTCAGAGACCTTTGCACCTGACGAACTTGTGGGTGTGGGGAGGATGTCTGTGCACACACACACGTGTGTGTGCATGTATGTTCACATGTGTGCTCACATGCCTTTGCTGTCCTGGTCCTGCCAAGGCCAGCTGGTGCCTGGAGTGGAGGGAATCACTATAGGGCAGTCCCACAGTGCCTCAAACACAGTTTTGACAGCATTCCCCCCCTCACACACCTCCCCTAGTGTCTCCGGCTGCTTTGGGTTGCGGGTGCTTTATGATGGCAGGTGATATAAAGTATTTTGTATTGTCATACAGTAAGCAGAGGCAGCAAGCATATGCAGGTCCATCTGCGCAAGGAACTACCAAATGAAGAAAAAAATACACAGTACAGTCAGTTCCTGAGAATAAGAAAACCCCTTTTTCTAAACTTGTAGGAAAGGTAAGTTCCCAAAGAAGTTAACTTCTGTAGTAACTATGGAGGACAAGTGTGTACCTGATGTAGGTCAGTATTTTTTTTGTGCTAAATATTCCTCTTATACAGCCTTACGAATTTTCCTTCAGTGGTCAGTGCTGTTATATTAGCTTTAAATAATAAACTTATTTTTTTCTTTTTTATTGTTACACCTTTTAAAGAAGAGGAAAAGCATAACTGTTACCTGATAGGCAGATGCCCATGCCCTGCCAAGCAGGAGAGGTTTGGATCTGTTTCCAGGTTCAGGCTTGTAACTTGAGGAAGCAAAGCTACAACAGTGAACGACAAAGACCCGCTCTTACAGTGTGAGTGATGCTAGCTGGAACACCAAAGTCTGTGTTTAGGACATAGTAGCAGCAACAGTAACAATAATATTTTTCATTCATAATCTCTGTATGACATTTGGTCCTCAAAAGATATCTGGGAGCTCTACAGCCATGTATCCATGGTTATCACTAAAACAAATTTACTACTGTGATAGACTCTGGCAAGCAAACGGACCAGGGACAATCAGTATGCTGCACATCAAGGGAGAGGAAGACAAATTTTGGTCAAGGTCTCAGGGACAAATTCTGAAGACAGTGAAATTACCCTAGGCTCTTTAATGTCCATGCAGCGTAGAAAGACCAATGCATAGTAAATGTCATGGCATTCAGTTTATTTGCTCTTTATATACTGTTTAAATGTTTCCCATAAAACACAATCCTTCCTAATAGTGCTCTTCCTCATTCATCAGTCTGTGTGGCCATCTCTTTTGCATATGAATGCTAATTTTCTACTACTCTTTTGGCTATTTTTTTCACATATACTTTTAGGATTTTTTTAAAAATCTGTTTTCCTGCAAAAGATGTTCATCTCCAGTCAGTCAGCAAAGACCACTAACTAGCCTCTTTTTTTTTATTTCTACTGAAATATCTATTATGGAAAGCAAGTTGATAAACACTTGTCTGGTGATTAAAGAGAGAAATCAGTGCTTCATTTTGAATGTCCAAAATAAGACTTGTCTCAAAAGCTTCAGATCATAACTGATCAGTTAGTTAATCATATGTCTCTATTAGTGTCAAATCTCTCCTGCATATTTTTCTACTCCATTCATGATTACACTTTTCAATTGCATTTTATCTTTGGTTACTGTCTAAGCTGACCGAGACAAGTAGTGTCTTTGATAAGATTATAATTTTATTGAGCCCCAATCCTAAGGATGGCATAAGGTGTAAATCTATCAAAATATCATCACCATAGTTAATTCAATATACAGATTATGAGGGATTTTTTTATTTTTTTCATTGTTTTTCTTCATACAATTTTTTTGTACTGAGGTTTACTTACACCTCTTTATGGCAAAGCATTAGAGAAGTATCTCTCAAGGTTAAATTCCATACTACAGAGAAGCTGAGTTTTGTGGAAACGAATTCAGACAAAAAGCAGAGACAGACGTCACTGCTACCGTGGGCCCACTGGGAAGTGGTTGGACTGTGAGTGGCAATGCAGGGAGTGTGGCAGAAATAAAACAGTAAGATTAAAAAAAAAAAAATCTGCACACCCCCTCCTGCAGCGATTGCATTTGACTTTCTAATAATGTCAGTCTCAGAGCAGAGCAGAGATGGAAATGAGAAAGGGTGCGCTTGTGATGCAGTCACTCTTGCTGTCATCGCCTTTATGGCTTTTCAGCGGGCCACAAAAGGCCAATTCACTAGAATATGAATGAGGTACAGTCATGGCCCCACAAGTAAGTAGGAGGCATCAGCCCTCCCTGTTTGGGTCCTAATAGCTTTTTCCAGCTCAGTAATCTCTCCCTGTAAAGAAAAATAAAAATGAGACAAGACAAACAAGTAAAACAGGATCTCCCCTCCTCATAATCTGCCTCTGCCCACCTCTCTTTGATTATTGTTCTGAATGGCTGCAGGTATCTCTGGAAGATTTAAAAGTTAGCAGGAATTTGGTGAAGTAATTCCTACTGGAGTGAGTTTTCCTCCCATCAGCTCGGCTTCTGGTTTAAATATGAATATTGCTATTCAGTTATGTGCGGAAAGATCTAGTGGCCAGGCATTGTGAAAAAGCTGCTAAAGGGACATGGAATTTAAAGATTGGACATTTTCTGCAGTAATTACGTATCTACAATTCTTTAGGACACTTGTGAAGTGCAATGGGTGGCGGTAATTTAATTAATACCTGCAGTGCAGATTGACGGCATCTACAGTGCCTGTCCTAACAGCCATAAGAAAGATACCTTTCAGTCATTTCAGCTGGGCTAGGGACAAATTTGCAGCACAGAGCTTAAGAGTTTTGTTTTAGCATATATTTTCCTATCTCTGCCAGGAGTTGCATAAGTTTCAGCGGAACAAAAAGCATAAGAATAGGAAATGTCAGATGACAGAGGGGGCATCGCTGTTATTGAGCAGAGCACCACGCAGGGCCTCAAGCAGATGGGCCAAGAAACAAAAGATAATGTAGCCACAGGCTGAATTAATCTTACCTAGGAAACGTGGAAGCAAGGGGTACTCCAGCTCCCGTGCTCCTGTTGACAATAAGATAGTCATATACTAATTACAACATTAGCTAATTAATTCTGTCAGATAGGGAAGCAAGTATTATAAGTCTCGTTAAGCTCAGGGGGAAATGAGGACAGTGAGGTTAGGTAACTGGATGAAGGCCATTTTGGAGTGCCAGAGTAATATTTTTAACACAACACACTTTGCTAGATCATGGCAACTCTTAGACTGTGGCTCCTGTTGAAGGCCAGATGAATTATTTGGAAGTGGAAATGGCAGAGATATAGCGCATTGGAACTAAAGAAACTACATCCAAAAGCAGCTGTTTGTTCAAAGAGCTTAAGACGCATGGAATGGAAGCATTGTATATACCGTGATGATATTTATTTCCCTGTACAAAAACCTTTTGTCTGTTGAAGACAGAAATATTCCTTGACTTATGACTTAAGCTAATATTATTGGCAGTAAACCAATTGGGATTTTTTGATAGTTTATTTTGCATCTTTAAATTCTCTGAAACAAATTACCAGGTACAAAACATTTCAGGGGCGTGTTTTACTTGCTTGGTCAAGAAGATAGCTGTGTTGAAAAAAATGAAGCTTTGATAATATGCAACCATTGTAATTTTTGATATTATAAAGAGAAAAAAATTGTTTAACAAATACATCTTTTGGACACTGTGGATATAGATTAAGGTGATTTCTACCGGATAAGAGTCTAATCGGTTAAACTTATCAGTTTGACCTAATCAGTTTTTCCAGGGAATACATTGAACAGACATATTTAAATATTTATATGTGCATGTGTGTGTATTAATATATTAATAAAAAACCTTCTGCAGTGCTGCTCCGTATGGTCATTGCCTGAAACTCACCATCGTCTACAGGGCAGAAAAAGGTCAAAAAAAAAAAAAAAAAAAAAAAAAAAAGAGCTGTGCATTTAAGATAAAGCTCTTTGGTTAAGCCTAAAACACCTAGCACTGGACCTATTCAATGCTCAAAACATGCAAATCACTTCTTTAAACTTTATTTCTCATGGATGTATTTTTTAGCTGAAAAACTGAGGGCTCAGAGATCTTTACTGATGGACTCAATATGAGGAAGAGTTAGGAACAGAAGTCAGTAATTCCTTCTTTTAATAATAATTGTCTCCCTCAAAATATTTGAGGCCATAATCTGATTTTGAAGTTATCTTTAATGAGGTCGTATAGATGTATTACCGCATTTTAGGACCATACCCTTTGAACCACTGGATTTGTTTTTAACTCCATCTGTTTATACTTCTTATTTCTGTTTTCCTTCTTTAGTTTCATCTATTCATTTCTGATATAATTGGATAATGATAATTTGTCTCTTTATCTATCTAGCTAAGGTTGTCCATATCCTAGGTAAGAATCGTAAGAGTATTTTTTTGTCCAGAGTTTAGATGCCCCAATGCATCACTTTAATCTCTTACCACCTTTAATCGTATTTCAAGGAACTAAACTTGTAAAGGGCCTAAAAGTAAGTAATAAAATTGAAATTATCTTTATTCTAAGTTCCTATCTCCCATCCACACCTGCTCCACTTCAACACCTGCCCTGCAGCACTGTCAGAGCAAGACTGAGGCACAGAAAACCACTGGTGTATGGTAACTATCTGATAAAAATTCTCCTAAGTTACTTGATTTAGCCTCTAGCAATTTTCTCTTTTTTTGGAGTTTAAAGGGAGCACCTTCCTCTGTAGCACGGTGCTGTTGTGAAGTTTCATGTAAAATGGCCATGCACAGTATGCCTCATTTGTAGCAACCTCACATCCAAGCCCATTTGAATTTCAGTCCCTCAGCTGCCGCTAAGAAGTCACAAGGCCCTAACTTTTTGTCTTGTCGTATTGCACAATTTGCAAGATTGCCATATTTTTTAACTATGCTCTCTCAATATGTAAAACGTCAGGCAACCAAACACATACATAGCACAGTGTAGCCTAAGGACAGAATTTTTCAGTCCTGAGATCCATAGGAACAAAACTTTTCCCCATCAAACAGGCTCCTGACCCACAAAGTTTTTCGGCTGTAGCAGAGATGAATGCTTCAGAGTGAGACACAATCAAGAAAGAAGAAAAATTATCATCAGCCAGACATACTAAGAAGCAACCTTCAATATTGAAATCATTTACTGCAGAGCAGAATAATTTGGATTTTTAGTATGTTTGCATGGTGCAAAGGTAGCAGCGGTAATGTATGAGTAGTATATACTCCCAGTACAATTAATCAGGTACAAAAAATCTCTGCAAGATCCTGCATAATTTATATCAGAGTTAAATGTACATAAATATGTGTTTATAAAATAAAGTTAGGTCTTGAATTCAATAGAACTATTAAAAGAACTATTGAGATAAGCCCACACTTATTTTGTTTAGTTTTAACCTACAGGTACCAAGCATCTATTGCACTATAAGGAAAGATGTGATGCCTTGTGAGAGTAATATTGCCAAATGCAGTGATACTTAGTTTCATTTAGTCATTGTTGTCGCCTAGTATTTGGATAAATTCTAGAGGAACACATATAGTGAAACTGTAAGCTTTTGTTTTGGGTTACTTCCTTCATGTGAGAATTTCTCCCTGACACTTAATACTTGATATCCATCATTCAATATTCACCTGTCCCAAGTATCCAAAATAAAGCTGCATACCCCAGTGACCAAGCACAGCTGAAATGGTGAATGTTGCATTGCTTAATGTGTCAGCAGCAGAGTACTTCAGAATTTTTGATGAACAACTTTCTGTCAACTTATTCATTACATATAGATATCTAAGAAATATGGCCAAGACATTGTATTTTTTTCAAACAATTTGTTTATCAATACTGGAATGTTAATTCATAACATAATTTGTAATGAGTATTTTGAATAATTTTATCTGAAGTGCATTATTTAACAGGGATAAATATTTAAAAGCAAATATCTAATCAACTATGATATAACCACTGCTTGCCAGCAAATAATCCATTGACAATTGTCCTTTCCTGTTGAATGAATCAACATAATGAGCGACTGCTGAAGCAAAGGGAACCATCATTTATCATTAGAGCAATATACTGTATGTGTGAGAATGATAACTTGACCCTAGAGCCATCTCAGTTTCACAGGCAGTGTATTAAAGAAAATAGAAAAGCAGTAGTAATAATAGAAAGAACAATCATTTAAATGTTATTAAAAACAATGATTAATCATGGAAAAGTTACTACACTGACAAGTAGTCACATCAGGCATTTTTCTCCTTCTTTTCTGATTAGACAAACAATGCAGGAAGCAGAGAGAGAGAACAGAGAAAATGGAAATTTTTTGAAAAATTAGTAAGTAGCAGAATAAAACAAAAAAATAAGATTTAAGTTTCCTTGTCTATTCCTTTCAGCCTATTTCAAGTAATCACTAGCCAGTTTTGTATGTTGTGAGGAAGAGAAAAACCAATATCCAAATCCCAAATTACATAGCTTTTGTTTAAAAATGTTAGCAGTGCCTTCAAGTTTGGGGTACTGAAAAAAATATATAAAACTTATTTTGACCATTTCCATTGCAAAACCTATATATTTATAAGGTACATGAGCATACCTACATATACACATACACACACCCTCACTACATATACATGTGTGTACATATATCTATCTATACGTATGTATGTGGGGAGTAAGAGCATAGACATCCATATATGTGTATGTAGTGAGAGAAAGAAAGGAAACTACAGTAAGCAACAGGTTATTTCTGAAAGAAGTACAAAAACAGATCACTTAATAGTGGTAATAATGCAATGTGTAACAGCCTCTGTTTATCAATTCAAGAGAAGATCAGTTCCTTATGAGCAAAATGCAAACCTTTGGGTCACTAAGTCCAAGATGTAAATCCTGCTACAAATCTGCAACAAATCTGGCTCTGATCAGCGCCTAGGAATGTCCTTGTGTGGGAGTGGAAACCACATATGTAAAAAGAGAAAACTTTTCTTCAGCTGTTGTTGGTTAAGGGTAACAGTGTTTGTGCAAATCGTCCCTTGCTAAGAAACTGGTTTCACATTTCAGGAGAAAGATGAGCTCTTTCTACAGAAAGGACAGTTAAAAAGCAACAGACAATATAAAAATGAGCAAAATGCTTGGAGAAAAAAAAAAAAAAAAACACATTAAGTTCTGCATCAGATGGAAATAGGTACTTTAATAATAGTTTACTATAGCTATGGATATTTGTTCCTTTGTACATGCACACCTATTTGCTGCAATGTATTTAAACTGTGAATCTCATAGCTGGGCTGCTCCTGGCCAGAGTCCAGTCACTGTATCAAAGTCTCTATGCAAGCAAGCATACATTTAATCTAAATACTCTTCCTAAGGAAAAACCGAACTATTCAGGTCCTGACACCAGTTTTAATCTCCTCCACTTCCTTCATCTAGGAACAAACTGCATATCCCTAAAATTTTACCAGAACTCTGCATTTAATCTTTATTCCTTTGGAAAAGAGACACCTAATTCAAGCACAGGCTTTGTGAAGGGACTTTTAAAATCTTTGTATTTTGGAAGTAAGTAAGAGAGAGGCTGAGATTCTCTGTCTACAAAACCTTTCCCTTCCTCTCTGTGTGTTGTTTCTACCTCAGTTCCTTTGAATTTAGGCTTCTATTTAGGATTAAGATTCTCTTTTTCTGTTTGTCTCCCTAGGTGAAGTCTCCTTGAATATGTCTGGTAAACTTGTCTTTGAAATCTTTTGCTTGTGCTCAGTTGTTAACTTTCAAAAACTCGCGTTAATTTAGAAAGGAGGAGCAGACCCGCACAGAGATGATGCTGGAAAAAAAAAAGCTGTATCAGCTAATTTGATATTCAGTAAAAATACATAATTTGGATAGTTATATGTATTTTTGCTATTTACCTCTTCCTTTTATATGTGTGTGTGTGTGTGTGTGTAAAGATTTGAAAAGGGTTAAAGAAGGCATATAATTTACTGAAGAGAAAGCCCCTGTGCCGCCTCAGAGCTAGTGAAACTGGAATTAATAAGATTACATCTTTAAACAATATAAGAAACTGTCCTACAACAACCACTGTGCCTTTACTACTAAATGCTTAAAAAGCATGGACAAGGCTCCACGGAAGGCAGAGGTGTTAAACAGACAGACGTGTTCTGTATCTGAAACATATATTACTTCCCATGTTATCCTAAGGGAAGGAAGTGAGCTTGCAAGAAAAATTCTCCGTGAGTCAACGGCAGGGCAATATATACTAAAATTAAAGAATTTCAAATCTGCAGATGCATATAATGTGTAATTGAAGATCTAGAATGAACTAGCTGAAAAGCTCTATGAACCTTTAATGTTAATATTTAGTAAATGTTGGAAAACTAGGGGAAAAAATAATCAAAGATCTAGAGGATTGCCATTACCATGCCATTAACAGCAAAAATAAATAAATAAATGTCAACCTCAGGCTGGTTAGCCTGGAAAAGTAGCTAGCTAGATTCATAATTCATGGCTCTATCAACAAGATTTTTGTGCATATTGCAGGCTTAGAATTTTTGTCTTTTTTTACTATTAATTTTCCAATATCTTTCCAGGACACAATCTCCTGACCACTAAAGCATGGTCTGCCAGAGGTACAGACATACAATGACAACTCTGTGCAGTTATTTAGAGTAAAAGATAAGGAGTTTATAGCAGCCTTATGCTCTTTTGCCAGCTTTATCTTGTGCAAAAGAATGAGATGTATTTTGATTTCCCACTTGATTTCCCATAAAGATAGAATGAACTCAGCTTAAAAATAAAAACTCTGCCATAAAGGCTTCTGGTTGAAAGTTTGTTTTTCTTTTTTTTTTTTTTTTTAACAAACCTGTATGAACAGACAGGATTTATACTTGATTAGTGATTTGCATCAGGGAGCCATGAATGTTTTTGATCTTGTCTTAAGAGATTTAAGACAGTTCCTACTATGAAATAAATACAGCTGTGTTTATTATATTGTTGTACCATGGCGAGAAACATCACATACTGGCCGCAGGAAAATAGAAAAGGAAATCAAATGTTATGGTAGACAAGTTCTTGGATGTGCTACAGAAATCTCTCTAAAAGAGTCTGGTTGGTTTGCTTTTTTATGTACTCAGGATTATATTTTTCACTTCATTGCGAGTCAGACAGGAATTTCCTCTTAGATTAGACTGATAGGTTTCTGAGAAGTTGTTTTTGCTTCTAGTTTGTCACATTCCTCTAAAGTACAGACTATCGTACACTTGTGATATCTGGATACTATGTATTATGAAGAACTCGGGCTTTTTTATACTGATATTTTCCCTCAAAATCTAGTAAGCATACAAAGGTGAAAGTCTCTCAGTACATAAAAATACAGCAAACATTATAGTAAATGAAGAAGGAAAAATAAAAAAATGTTAGCACCTTTCTCGTGATCGCTATGTATGTTCCTTAAGACAACACCAACCAAATATAGACAGGGAAATCATGTCACAGATGTTCAAGGTACTTACTTTAACTTTTGTCTTGAGAGAACTTAGCTTAATTAAAAATGTGAGGCTTAATAAATTACATGGCATACTGTAAATGATCACTAATGGCGAAACTAAACGATCTAATGGTTCCTCCTGGCCTTAAGCACATCTGAATGCAGGCTTTAATAAGCTGCTTGGAGGAGCAAGAATGGCTCATTTCTCTTGTCACAGAGCAGCAGGGTCTGACTGGTAAAGAAGTGTCAGATCTGGGACTTCTTTAAGCATGTGAGATCGTTGTTTCTCTGCTACCCAAATTCAGAATGCCTTACCTAGTTCAGTCAGTTTGAAGTTTATATGTTGATGTGTTTAGCCAAACCACTTTCTTCATTTTTTGGAGGGGAGGAGAGAGGGGAAAACCTTGCTGCACTGATTGAAATATGTCTGATCTCATGCCAGAAGACTTTAAAACCTGTCCTAAAGAGAGGGTTTTTTTTCTTCTGCATGAGCCAAGACAGAGTTGTCTACTACTGGTACATTTTGTTACCCCTAAGCTGCCATGGGGGATGATCAAGAAGGAGAAAAAGTCACAGTACCCGACTTTACAGACGTAACTCAGTAGCCAATTCTTGTGGGCACCTGCAGTCAGCTCGTGTGAGCCTCTGTTCCTCCCGGTCGAGCAACTGAAACACAAAGCTAGAGCCGACGTTTAGTCAGTGGTGGGTATGTCCTTGTTCCCCAAAAGGCATACCTGGTAGAGAGGCAATGAATTGCAAGGGCATGTGAGAGAAGAATGGACTCTTGTTATTAATATCCTAGATGATCAAATCTGCTCTTTTGAATTTACTGGCAGAAATCAGTTCATTCCGTAACAACCTTTCCAGTTTCTCTTTAGTGTCATTCTAAATTGTAAGCATATAACAGGCATTAAGGCCTCCCCCCCCCCCCAAAAAAAAAAGACCCCGTGCTTCAATTATGCCTTCAAATATTCACGTTAAGTAGGAATCAAAACAGCTGTGATCCCTTTGTCCTCTGCAATTATCCAGCAGTTCATCTGCACATTTCAATTTTCATTTTTGTATGTGTGTGTAAAACTGACTATATGGCTGAATTCTTCTGAATACCCAAGGAAGGCAATTGATCTGCCATGGAACATTTCAGTACCGTGGCAGTGTGGCACTTGCAGTAAATACTTGCAAACAAAGCTCAGGAGCCATCTTAAAGAATCATCAAGAGATTGCTGTAAAAGGTATAAAGGCAACAGAGCTGCCTTTTATTCTCTTTCTGATAGGTACTTTTGTTCATTAAGCCACAACTGGAAAAGCAGTAAAACCACTTTACAGGTGATGCTTGAGCAGGAGAGTTCCCGTAAAGAACAGCTCAACATGTTGCAGAGTTCTTTTCTATCTCTGATCTTTAACCTTGGTGCATTGATGTCCCTTTCAGCAATTCAGCTGCATGAAAGAGAGCAAGCCCTGTGATCCATTTCATCCATTTTAAAAAGGTATGAGAGTTGATTTAATGCTTTAGTGCATGAATTAAGTAATTCATTTTCCCAAGAGTGATCCTTGATATGAAAAGAATATTTTTCTAATATACAGATACTGGGTAACTCATGCTGAAGAACACTGCATAATCGTATCTGTGAGAAATATTAACTACAGAATGGATGAGCTCAGTCTAATCTTCTCCGGCCTCTGGTTTCTTTGTCAATAATCTGAAATATACCTTCCCACACAAATTCGTCCCTCTGGCTTTAATTTGGTGATCAGTTGGAACCCCAAATCAAATTTGTACGTGCCTTTATTTTTAGCTCTATTTCCAAGGCAGTTACCCGTAACTAAAAGTTACGAACTTATAAGATTTGTTCAAAATACTGGGCTAATGCATTCTCTTATTTGGATGAGCACATAATTTTTCCTACTGGGTGTCTTTCTTCTTCAAAGGTAAGACTCAAAGTAACGGAATAAAGTATTGACAAGCTCTTCTCATGAGGAACATAAGAAGTTGTAAAAAACATGAGAGAGAGCAAGTATGCTCTTCTGAAGCCATTAGGCGAAATTTTCTGACTCTAGTTGGAGGAAGAGTGAGGGATTGTATATCCTGTAGGGTATAGAATTTTAACCAGAATATTGCATCACCACTGGTCTTCATAGCAGAGAAGTTTTAAAACAGCCCGTTCTACTTCCTTTCACCAAAATGTTGAATCAACAAACTGTTTTTGTTGTTCTTGTTGTTGTTTTGTTTATGATCCAGAAACAAAATAGTAACAAAAGCTTCACCTAGGACAGAAAGGAGGTTTGAATAATGTGTTTACTGACCTTACAAATTGAAAGGACCATTTAAAACTTGAAGATTATGTTTTTTTGTTTTTTTTTTCCTTAACTTATAAACTAGTTGCCTATGCGTGGGAAAGAAAATTTGTCAGAAGGATGTTTATTCTCAAAAACAATAACAATGCAACCACTTTCAAATGCTTGAAAGAGAAATTTTAAGATCTGATACAGCAATTCAAAGTATATATTCACCTCTTTTTTTATACTTACTTAGTTATTACATAATACAGTCATCCTGGCTTCAAACATTGGTTTGATATCGGGAAGGTATTCAAGAGGTTCAAATTTCAGTGCTGCAGAAGCATTTCACATGATTCATATTTTCACAGGTTGAATGGCTAATAGATTTTGACAGAAAATCTGTGAAGAAGGGATTTGACCAGTCTATAGCTAGAAGATTATACTTAATTAGATAGGCTTAGTATGAACAGTATGAAGTCTTACAATGGTTCTTTGAAATATGGAAGAATTTGGTAGAACAGAGGACTGTATTACTGAGCTGTGCTCGGGAGCATGAGCACATTGATTCTTGCGTAAGTGACAGATCTTACAGGACAACAGCATCTACCCCTTGATGGTGGTTTGGATTTCAGTGAGTCCTAAGATGGAAGATCTTATGTGAAATGGAGTACTGTTATGCCTGCTTTATCCTCCTTCTAGAACAGATATACAAACACACAGTTTTTAAATTATGATTTTTTTTTCCTTCAATATTGAAGGCTTTAAGTCATTACCATGGAAACTGTTTGCATCAGAATACTACTTTTCCCTCCAGCTATTTCAGTATCATTAAATCCTTGCTAATACTTTATTATTCACTATCTTTTAAACCCATATGCCTTTCAGTATCTAATTTACTTAACAAATTGTGTCTGACAAAAGAGAAAAACTTATAGTACAATAAGCAACACTATTAATTACTCTGTGAAGCAGAGAGCCACTATGTTTGTCAGCAACATTATGCCTTCAAAATAATGGCACCCAGTAATTAAGTGTGAACATGTTCTATTATTAGGACATATTTCCTTTTTCTTAAATTTATTTATTCATTATAATAAAGAAAAGTGAAATTGCATTTATTATAGCTGTGGCCTTTATCCTGCTAAAACAAAGCGAGAGGAAAAGAAAAAAGCTTTCAGCCTGGCAGTATATAAGAAAAATTATGTTCCTATGGCAACCAAAATGTCATTTGTTAAACTTTACTCATTAAAGCGTTGGAGATGACTTTATTAAAAAATGGGGGAAAAGTCTTCTAAATTTAGGAAGGTCATCAAGTAGGAAATACTTATTTCAGGAAGGCCAGTTTGGTAGCTTATAGTCTGGGAGCTGTGTCTTAAATATCTTACTTATAAGACTAGTCCTCATCTGTGTAAGTAGTTTTCATTAATCTTATGAAGTCTTCCTGCATAAACAGCTCCTACACAAAAGACACTTGAGTCAAATTCTGATCTTGAAATATTAAATATAACTTAACTGTAATTATTTTCATCATTACACTAAAGGAATCTAGACGGGAAGCTGATTTCTACTGGGAAAAAAAAAGTTGAAACCTCCTTTAACTTAAGTGTGTTGTGCAGTGCATATTAAATGCAGTGGGAGGAGGGTCTGTTCCCTAATCAGCTTTATGTAGGCTACCAAATCAATCTTTGTGAAAATACACAACGTTTACATTGGAGCCAAGCTGGATTTTGTGTTTTGGGATTTGGTTGTGTAGGTAAGGAAAGAGGAAGGAGAGAGATCCTTGAAAAGGCAGAGAGAAACTTTACCAAACTATTTGAATTTGCTTTCAAGAGTCTTCAAAGGCCTTCTGAGATAATGTACCAGCTCTTCGGTGAGTTTTATTTACGTACTTTATTCTAGGTTTTGGCATGTACCTGTACCTGGCAGAGCCAAGTAGAAGGGATGTTGGGAGGCTCACAGGAGAGCCCCCTGGTTCAGGACATCGGCTTGTCATTTGCTTCCTTCAAACCACCCCAAACAGCTAAAATAAAATAATACTTGCTTGAAATCTCTCTGTGTAAGAAATCTCTTGAGGCCAAGCCACCAAATTCTGGTTTTTTTTTTGTTTTGTTTTGTTTTTTTTTTCTCTTTAAACTATTATTATTGTCTATGTAGTTCTTTAAGGGCTAACTTGGAACATATGAACCAGACAAATATTTATGCTTTGATAGATTAGCTAGTCCTAGCACATATGTGATACAGTATGTCGTAGGTTTATTTTTTTAAAACCAGTAACAGTGACCAGCTGGCAAAAATGCTCTTGGTCGTTATAGCACTGGTTTATCTTCATAGCATTTGCCTGATATTATCCCCATCTTGGAATAAAATGTTCAACTGCTCACTACTGCAGCATTTAGAGCCAGTCTCCATTATTAGAAGCAAATTTGTGATGAAGTCTGTGTGCAGAATAGATCATTTCAGCGTTACAGAAACATCTTCTGATCACACATACTTATGATTCAGTTACTATTCTGCAAATGTTTTTGCTGTAATACATATGAACATATGTAATTATTGTTATCATGCTGCTTTCAGGCTTTTGAATTCTTTATCATTATGATAATTTATATCTTATGAGCTAGACATTTTGTATGTTGTCATACTTTTGTTTCCTTTGGAACAAACATTATTTGAACGTTTTGGATAGTTTGCAAGAATAAAAAAAAAAAAAAAATAGTTTATGTTTGTATCATGAACCCCGGCATGGCTGATGCTGTCAGAACATTTTTATGCAACTAGCTAATGTTCTTTTGGTAGCGTGTGTTTGTACCGCCATGCAGTAGTTACAAATAAAATGACTTCCCCAGCTGTATGCAATTCACCATACAGCAGAGTTGCTAAACATGTTTAATTTATGGTAAGTGGTAAAATATCTTCTTTGTTTCAGTCCAATGGCTAATAAAATTATAGTGTTTGAGAAAATAAATGCGAAAACGCAGTTTCTTGAAAAATGGTTTTGCCTTGAAAGCAAATCTGATGGCAGTGTGATCCAGGACTCACAGAATAACCTTTGTCCTTTAGACACCCTCCTACTTTTTTGAAAGCCACCTTTAAGACACTTGTAAGCCGGATCAAGCATAAGTGTCCTCCACTAGATCCTATTGATAACCTCACTGTTGAGTTTATATCCCAAACCTTTTAAGAAAATAAAAAATATCAATAGTGGGTTGTTTCTTCCAAAATGGAAACCTGGCATACGCTTAGGGTGCAACTGTTTGTGAAATATGAAGTATGTAGTGCAGAACTTTGGACAGATAAATAGTATTATTTATATAAGTAACAATATTAGGTCTGTATGTATCTCTAGGAACAGTCCTTTTCATCTTTAGCTCTGAAGTCACTTGAAAGACAGCCAGAGTGAGACACTTATCTCTAAATGTGGCTTTATATATGTGTCCAACATAGCCAGGTGAATCATCATCTCAAAAGACCTGTTTCTAGTGATTATAGATGGAGCCCATGTTGCTTAATCTAAGCATTTGACTTTTTAGAAGGTTAAAGAAGCAGCATTCAGTTTCAGGTTGAATTGTTTGACCTCAAAAACCTTTGTCTCCTTGTTTGTTTATCTTGTTCAGCTAGCAAGCCAAGAAAAATCAGCTTTCCCTACAGCTCTGCAGACATAAAATATGCTCATATTTCCATTACAGTAATACCAAGGGTCACAATCAATTCTAGGCCTGCTGTCCTAGGTTCTGTACAAATGGGTAGAGAACAATAGTCCATACCCCTGTTTATTGCCTACTAGATAGGACATAACTCACGGATAAAGTAAATCATGGAATAGAAAGAAGACAACTTCAGTAATAACAGCGTGTTTTAGTATCAGCAGTAACAGTAATCACAAAAGAAATAAAAGCAAATTGACTGATCAGATCTTTGTTCAACAGAATGCAGAGGATAAAAGAAGAGTGAAAAAAGCACAGCAAAGCATAGAATATAAAAGGTAAGATGAATGAGGATTCATCTCATATCATACATATCATTTATAATTAAAAATCTGAGATGCTTACAATACAGACATGAAGTTTTTGCAGCATAAATCCAATCTGAATTCAGTAAATTTATTTCACCTATCCTTACCTCTCGAATCTCTTATTGATATTCATGACTCCAGTATATAAGCACCCTGAAATCCAAACAATTTGGACTTAAAAAAAAAAAAAAAAGAAAAAAGAAAAAAGCCAAATTTCTTAGGACCGATGTGTTATATATCAGAATGTAAGAGGTACTTTCCAGATGAATCTGAAAATGAACTTTAGTTAAGCTGAAGATTGAGAAACTGGAATTAAGAAAAGCCTCTAAAGAGCCCTGTAAATCAAAGTTCCTTAATTGGACAGAGTTTTAGTCAGAGGAGGTGTAGCAGATACTGTTATGAGTTGATCTCACCAATGGTTTGTACAGTAGAAATTATCCAATAAACCAAATGTCAACTACAAAACAGACAAAAAAGTTCTTATCCACTTATCATAAATGTGTTGATTTTTCTCTTTCCGGCAGTTTAAATCGATGGCTCTGTCATCCAATTTCACCTCAGGGAACTATTAAAACCACCACAGCAATAGATGCCATCTACAAGATAAACACGAATGATACCATGTGAGATTGTGCCTTTGGGATATTAAGGATATACTAGAATCCTCTGGTGGTATGTTTTTCCTTGACAAGTTTGAAACAATGCAACATGTAATGAATGAAGCAGTCAAAATGGGATTTCAACACAAAATTTTCTGTGGAAATTTCTCCCCCTCCCTCCCCCATCGGTTTTCTATGCAGAGGCTATTTCATTGAATTTGAATTCTGTACCCAAGGGAATGTTATGTACAACCAGAAAAATAATCTAGTATCCTTACAGAAAAGATCTAATCCCTTGCTGAAGGAGGCTTCCGCATCAACTTGAATTTGTCTGACCACACAATTGGCACCATTTTTTCAGGCTAAGTACAGCCACAAACATTGAGTTCCCTTTCTCTGTTGACACCCAGGACTTGGGGAAGATCATTGAAAATTTTCTCTTTTGAAACAAGTAGCCAAACTGGTTCACCAAGGAGAGTTACAGAAGACATGGACTCTTTCCAGCTGCTTATGGAGGCAGTAATTGTAAGGGTTCAATGGAAAGGTTATTCAAGGAAATACTGTTTTTTTTCATAGGGTTTGTACTCTAGTGGCCTCAGCTATTTCCGGTGCAATTGCAAGAGACTGATCCTATCATTTTGCAGACATCTTAGCCTCCTCCTATGCTTATACTTTACCCCCTCACTTCAGTACTTACAGAGCTGGGCAGCCAGCAGGCTGCAGTGCTGTTCTCCTCTCACCTTCTGCATCTGCTCTGATACTCCAGCACTCTCTGATTCGATGCTCACTTGGTCAGACTGGTGTATAAACCTGTATAAACCACAGCCTAATACACACATGGTTTGTCAAATTTCCACAGGGCATTTTATGCTTGCTGTAATAACTGAATTTAAACAACTTCCGTTTTACCCTAAAGGACTGGGCTACATACAAAACTTGAGTTTAATCTTGATTTCTCTATTAATGAGGTTATTTATGTTTGCATATAAGTAATATAAGTGCTGCCACAGATCACTGAATCTCTTTCATACTAGTGAGTTTGTGTTACAAGAGAAAAAGCCATCTGAAGACTTGTATGATGCACTGATACTTAATATCTTCTGGAAAGGATGAGGAGTAAGGAAATAAAGTGACTTAGCATTTGCTTTATTATTTACTGGCTTTTTGTATCAGAATGCATATTATGGGCTCAAACATCAACTATGGAGGAGTGAAGGTTATTATCTCTGCAAAACTTGAGAAGGACATTGCTTCTGCTGTTTCTGAGTTTTGTCCTGCTAAACAACACACAGCTAAAATAAACTAGTTGACTATTCAGCTAATGAACAGCAAGTATAATTGTTAGCCTAATTTCATTCCAACTTTTCCACTCCCCTATATTCCTTAAACAGTCATGAGAGAAAGTTATACCAATTTTACACCAGCTGATGGCCACTGTCTAGAGCTACAAATATAAAATCATTCTGAAACACTCTTATGAAAACAAATGTCTTTATTCAGCAGAATCTGGCTCTAAGGAAATATGAAAATAAATTTGCAATTAACTTTATGATTTTTAAAATAGTCATACTAGTGTAAAATAGGATCTGTAATTTTAAGCCTTTAAATTAGTTAGTTCGTTTTAGCCTGTTAATCTCTGTAGGTTCCCTCTACAACCCAGAGTGAGTCAGGTCCCCCAACTCAGAAGTTGGTGTAGTTGCTCTGAATTTTACTCTGGAAAAACTTCTCCCATCTCATTCACTACAGAGATCACATATGTAGATTAATTTCCTAATTTAGGCACCTAAATGTGATTGTTAATGTATGAGTAGTCCACAGCCTGTGATCTATTTCTACACGAGTCACACTATGAAATGGAGATCAATTACGCAGTCAGCACCAACCTGCAGACCTGGAAACAGAAATAATACATTTCTGGATCAAATATGTGTAGCAGGGGCACTGGAGTTCTAAACTGTATTGCAGTCCCAACTGGAGTATTACTTTGCTGATGAAAAATTTGCAGTGCTTTCCAGGCTCCTCTTTTCAGCCTTGGCTTCTCTTCTGAGACTGCCAATTGCAAATTGCTGCCAAGTTCAATGGGAGGTTTTTGAAAAGTGGATACCTGTCAGTTAACATCTAGCCTGACACACACATGATTTTGTATAGTCCATCTGGAGGCTATTTGGTAACATCCATGCTTAGTCACCACTAGTTGCCTTACATTATACTGATAACCTAAATGTGACCACTCAGTATTTTGTGAGTTACCCAGTCTGACATGGTCCTATTTTCCTACATTAAAAATCCAGTGTAAAGCTCTTTCCTTTTAAAGCTCTAAGATATATTTCACACTCACTCACCACAGAGAGTAAGCTACTGCTGTGTAATAAGTGTTTTCCCAAGGGTGGAAACCCAAGCACAGCAGATGCTGTTACTAAACCGCACACATGCACACATAAAAAAAGATTGTTTTTTTGCATTTGGTCAAAAATACCTACTTTTACACGTGTAAACTTAACTTTAACATAAATGCTCAAAGTATATATTACTACATTTTGCCCAGCAAACTTTCAGCCTGAAAGACAAAGAGAAATAAGATGGGGTAATAATGGGTCATTTGTCCACAGGCAGTTGAGAAGGAGAAATTCGCTTTCTCCCCCTGCAGTGCCTAGATATGAAATACTCAGTCTTGCCCCAAGCTTGCCAGACCACAGTTTTATGCATTGTTTTCTGTAAGTGGGACAGCATAGCAGAAATTTGATTCTGAGAGTAGGAAAATAAAACGAAGTAGTAACATTATGGAGAACCACAGCAGCTCAAAAAAAATGAGAAAAGATACAGTGAGATCTGAGATATAAACTCACAGAGAATTCTGCAGGGCTTCAGAGGTGAGATTGAGAACTTTAATATGATGGCAAATAAGGAAATGAAGAAAGAAATTATAGAATGAATTGATAAGTTATGAGTGATAGGTGAAAAAGATTACAGCAAATGCCATAAACAAAAGATTTGTTTTCAAATATTTGCCAAATGTTCTGAGCATACGGTTTTGTATTGCAAACACATATGCGTTTACTTTTCAGTGTCTGCCATATGCAAGTGGTAAGAATAATGTCCAATATGAAACCTATATACATAGAAGAAATAGCATCAGATATGTGCTTTCAAGTAGCCTGACTGGACTTTGCATGCAGATGTGGGGAAAAAAGGAAAAAAAAAAAAAATCACCTTTTAAATATTTGCAAAGGTAGAGGATTGGTATTTGAAATAAAAATTTTACAGAAGATATATACTCTTCATGAATGAAAGACTGGTTTCATACTGTAGTATGTTTTATCTGAACCCATTTTAATTATGTAGTTTGTTTAGCAGAAATCACCATGTATGCACGTGGGCTGGAATTGCGAACAAGTTCGCTGATATCCTGATTTTGTCTTCTGCTCGTTTCTTACTTTAATCCAGTTGTGCTAAGCCCCAGGGCAAGATATGTTCTACGTTCTAGACTATGGGCTCTGGCTTAAAGTCCTAGTCAATAATAGGAATAGTGCAAATCACAGGAGTGCACTATTTGATTTAAAAATGAAACAAAGTAGTAAAAGTATTAAAATGCTGACTTTGAAATATTCAGCAAGACTCTCAAGTACCTCAGCAAGCTTCTTCATAGTGAAGACACTCCTGACTGGAGTCACAACTCACAAATGAGCTAGAGATGACTTTGCCATGTTCTTATCGGCTCTGGGAGTGCCTAGGACTGCCTCCCTTCGTGGCAATATGGGAAATTTCATCTGAAATGTCATTTCAGAAGGACTGATGGAAACTTCAAAACAGATTCATTTCTGTTACTGGTGCTCAGCAGGATTTTCAGTCAGCAACCCAACCCCAATATTTTTTTTCAATTGCAGCAGATTTCTCTTAGTGTACCTGACCAAGAGAAACAAATCATGGTGTGCAAGTGAGACAAATTTCTGATTCTGAGAAAAGGCAAATTTCTGCCAGTCATAGAATTTAATATTTTGTTATTCAGAGTTTTGGAATACCATAAGCAGCTAGAATTCACTGAAAGGCTTAGTCATGATTTCTACACACACAAAGGTGTCAGAAGCTGCGTATATATGTTCATTAAATCAGTAGTGGCATCTTTCTGTGTATTAGCACATTATTTGACACAATTAGCTCTCCAAAAACATTATTTAACCAAATGACTATCATTTTTATCCCACCCAAGCCTAGGTGATTATTTATGACTCAAAACACCCAAATCTGTTACAATGGATAGGGTTAAAAAATGGACAATACCAACTGCTAATGTGAAAAGATCTGCATGAAAACCTTATCAGCACAGGCGCTCAGCAGCTGAGAACTGCTGGTGACCTGATTCCAGTTAGAGGTTAGCAAAAATCTTCTGCTTTGAAACAGAGAAAAAATGCAATTTGAAAACTTTGATGAAGCTGTCAGGCTCTTAAAGTCAGAGACTACCCTGGGGACAAAGATAACATTACTGAGTAGAACAAGCCTTCTTCAGCTGAGAAAGAATTCATTCTCTTAGAGGTGTAGGCAGGGGATAAGAAATCTTTTAAGTGATTTTTTTTTTTGAATGGAATTATGTTGGCATAGGTTTTCTCTTTCTGTCTTCTAAAATATATGCATAGCAAGGACATCATCAAGATGACAATTCTGTAATGAACTTTTCAACTATGTCTTGTTCTCAGTGAAAGAAGGGCAAAGCCCTGTTGCTTAACTTCAGTTTTAACTTCATAGGCTCTAATTTTAAATGTTTTCTGAATTAACTATTTTCCTGCTTTGGAAAGTCTGAAGGACGAAAAAAAGAAGGTATTTGGAACAGCTACAGAGAGATGGTGGAGAAGACAAACAGAGAGAAAATTCTCAAGCATATCAAAGCAAATAAACCTGGAAGAAACTTTGGGAGATGAACTAGCTCAGTTCATCTTTCTGTCTCTAACCTTGACTGATAAGCAGCCTAACTCACGAAGGCCAACACAATCTTTCCGCTGATGGCACGAGGCAGTGTTGTCTTCCTTTTCCTTTTCCCCAAATGCATTAGTCGACTGCGGAAGATGCCACTTCACCACCACACCAGCTCTCATGCTTACTTTTCATGAATATTTCTAATCATGGTACTTAATGTGCCTATCTGAAATTCAGAGTGATTCAGAAATATAACAGACATTCAGGCTTGGTGCCTGAATAAGGCCGTTGTTTCCAATTAACAGCATGCTGGTTCTTCTTTTTATGGAGAGTATCTGGGTTACTGTGGGACCATTAGGTAGGTAAGATAGCCAACAGATGCTGTGAAGTCATGATAAGGTAACTTAACTTTTTTCTTTTTTTTTAATTTGCAGAATATGTTCAGTTCTTCAATATATGCTAACAGGGTAAATCTCAATTTATTACACTTGATATAGTACTGCAAAGAAAATAATCTCTTCATATTAAAATTGATATGAAAAGAGCTTTGACTGAGCTTAAGAAATTATATATTTAAGGGATTTAAAAGATTCTGTACTTCTGTGGTTTGAGCAACTTTTGTTGCCAAGGTAACTAACTACATGCAATATTTTTATTAAGTTATTTGTTTCTCTCTTTTTTCACACGAGAAAATTAAATCAATAAGAACATTTACTTAATGACTAAATAATGGAGGACTTTTTATTTTATTTTTTGATATTTTCAGATGTCAAATAAAATTTAAATGTAAGCTGAAAGTCTTTAGTTTCATTCAAAATGTCATACAACTAAACAAGCAGAAAGTCTAATTAACTATTTCTGTCTGGATGCTAATCAAACAATTTGGTAGCTCTAACCTCATAGTTGAAATAAAGTAAACAGAATTAGTGATATAAAGGTGTGTGCAGCTGTTTTACCACTATTTCACTGCCTGTTGCATAACAATGGTGCTAGACTTGGTATATTAGCCAAATTCTGAAGGCATCAAAGAAATGTTTACAAACCAATGCATGAGTGAAGACTGTGGTCTTTTCCATGAATAAATCACAGCAAGCAAATATAAATAATTACCAGAATAAGCAACCATGAAAGATTATCATTTGTTTTCTCACTGCAAGTTGACATAAAACACACAATTTGTGTTCTAGTTGAGTCATTTAAAATCTGTTTAAGAACTTGAGTTATGTTCAGATTAGTCTAATAACCAAATACATTTGACAACATATGCCAGCTAGGAAAAGATTAGGGGACGACTACTTCAGTTCAAGAAACACCAGATGACTAATTCCCTCTGCAAGAACAGTGAGGGTGATACGTCTATGAGAAACTAAATACAGTGGCAACATAGCTGATTCCTCAGCTGAAATATCTGCAGACACTGCTTGTAGATGTGCTGTGCTTAATGAACTACATGCCATCCACGCCTGCTGCCATTCCTGCTTGTGTTGTTACAACCTACTAATGCAGTTTGTTCTCTAATCATACCGTTCCTAAGCTATCAGGAGCGGAAAGGTTAAAATGGGTGTTCAAGTTGAAATGTGACATTTTGTTATTTCAAAGAGACTCTGATCACTTGGGAAGCATCTTTACCCACCGAGTTTGACACAATGCATGAATCTGAGTCTCTGGGCACCCTCATGCACTGAGGATTTTCCAGAGAAAGCAGAACAGGGCAAAAACCTCAAACATGTCAAGCTGCAGTGAAAAAATGAAGAATTCTGCCCTGTTCAAAAGCAGAAACTGTGTAGCAGAAAATGATATTTGCTGTAATAGTACCTAAAAAATGCCTCATTTGCTCTTGTCTGAGAAAGTGTTCAGGCACTAATCTGAAAGCACTGTGGCCAGCATGAGAACCAACAGAAAAACTGCTAAGAACAGCATAATTGCTGAAACAAGAAAATAAGACACTTGCTCTTCTTTCTGAAAAGGAACACTGATAACTGAATGCAATGTGAAATGCAACATAGTCTACTTTTTTTTTTTTTTTTTTTAAAGATTTGGTAGTGCAATACCTGAACTGCAGAACTGCACTATGACTTGGAGTTTTTTATTCAAGTTTTAAAAGTCAGAAATAAAAATACAAATACTTTCACCCTGGCAGAATCTGAATTATTTGTCTTACAATACATTGGATATCAATTATTCTTTTCATGTAGGAAGAAGCAGTTCCCCTGTAAAACTTGTCTACATTTTTATCAATTTGTCTTTTATTTCAAGTGAAGAATAACCTTCGCAGCCTTAGCATTAACTCATTTACCTGAGCTTCTTCAGCTTAGAGAATGGGTTGCAAGCCTCTCTAAGAGCCAGTCTCTGTGCAAAGTCACCAGCTTTTCATACAACTTATTTGGTGAGGAAGAATCCATGCGCAACCTCTGTCTAAACATTGTGAGTTATCGAAGACTCTTGTAGTAGTAACAATGGTACCGGCAAAACAATAAATGAATTAGACTTTTTCAATCTATGCATTAATTTTGTATTTGAATCACTTTGATAGAAAATCCGCTTTTACCAAACTAATTTTCTGTACCTAGGGTAAGGGTTAATTATGGTCTTTTTACAGACCATAAAAAAAGCAGCATCACTCATCTGCTTCTTAAAATAGCAGAGTGTATGATTTATTCAGTGCAAAAATGAAAACCGAGCATTAGCACATGCCAAATGATAGAGAACAATATAATGCTTAGCCTTATTTTACATATATTTCAGTATGCTCTGCGAAGGTCTAAAGCCTTATTATCCTCTTTCATGGATGGTTCTGCCCTTTCTTATCAAATTTAGATACGTTTTCTAGCTGAAGTTGCGGTTACTTGTGATGAAACCCACCTACTTGAGACATCTATTTTCAGAAGAGATGAATCACTTCTTGTTGTGCCTCTCTTCCCAACTATGGATGAAGCATAAGGGAGTAGTCATCTAAAAATAAGATATCTAATCTGAGCTCAAGTTAGACAAGAGGAATCCTAGGATAGATGGCTAAATATGTAGTGTCATTTAGCCCTTCAGAAAGGAAGCCACACTGTAATATCTGAGATTCAAAGACATGGTTTTAAAATATGTATCTTGGTAGATATTAAACATCTAAATACCTCTGTAGGCATGATCTTGCATGTAAAAGGTAGAAGAAACACAGGAGTGGACCCAAAGCAGAGAGTTGTGACACCTATAAACTATGTGTGCACTAAGCAGGATATAGTTACTATGAGCATGCTCTAAAGCATACAAAAATAGAGCTACTAACAACCATATATAACTATTTGGTAACAGTGCGACGGCATAGTCAGAAGCATCGTATAAGCATTTCACATCAGTGTGAGCAGTGTGACCACCAAACAGGTAAAGGAAGACAGATGTATTTATGCATAGGAGGCATCCAAGTAACAAAAGCTACTGGGCAAAAGAGACGACAGACTATTTCAGTTAGTAAGTAAATTTCAGCTTTGAAGCTCCAGGGCCTTGTACATATAACCTCACTGGAACAAGACTAACTTAGATCGTCATTTGTGCAAGTACTGCATGCTATGGAAGGGTCTGAAGAGCAAAACTCTTAAGGAACCTCTGGCTGTACCCATAAGAATAAAAGCTATTTCACAACAGCTCCAAAAATACCATCTGTCCCTGAGCTGATACTCTTCTCTGCGCAAATTGCCTGTCACTCTTCTAATAAAGTGTGCTTATGCTTTTTTTTTTTTTTACATTGTAAACTTGGAAAAACATATTTCTAAACATAATCCAAAAACATTTCCATGCATGTTGCATGATAAACTTAGCTGAGTCTAAGTTTAAATTAACATTAAACTGTGGTCATAAGAAGCATGTGATAAAATGTGTTTGACTGTCATTCTATTCAGTAAAAGTCAATGATATATACGAATACTTATACGTATTTTGTGGGAGGACAAACAGGCACAAAATGCAGTGCCTCCTAGTTCCATATAGTCTTCCAACCACCATCCTAAATCAATGACTTATTTAAGAAGCTGAACATACAACCTCCCACTATGCTCAGTGGTTCAGAACTTTGCTGTTGAATTGTGTCTTAAAATACTAATCAGTTTAAAAATGTGTGAGGCTTTATTAAACACATCTTTCAAACAGTTGCAGCTGTACGAGAGCATCCCATATCCCTTATGTTTACAAAACAGCCACTTTCCTATTTATTGGCCTTCACACTTTGTGAACATTCATGCTTGCTAACACAGAGAGGCATAAAACAGTAATCTTCTTTACCAAGTACAGTTGTCATTAATAGGAATAAAGGTTCTTCATTTACTCAAGGGCAGCCTTTGTTAAAGAAATGTCAGCAACACCATGACCCAGACAATTTGTAGCTAAAGAATTACCTGTTAACACATTTTGCCATCTTTCCTATTATCATCATCACAACGCTGGTGACTACAATTTTTTTTTTTTTTTTTTGTACTTTTCTGAATTCAGTAGAACCTGCTATTTTGGTTAACTCTGTTATTCCGAGGAAGGATATATCCACTTGCCATTCCTGAAAAGCCAAATGCCACTAAGAATGAATTAGGAAACCTGGAAAAAAGTGCAGATCTTGGATGTGCTCACATGAATGGTCCAATAGGAAAATATGGATATCTGGCTAATGAAGTGAATTAAATAGGAAACAGGGAAAAAGATATCTGGATAGTATTTTTGTTGCACCTGAATATAAGTTAGGAAATGTGCATCAGTGAGTTATGTGTCATGGTGATGAAAGTGTTTAGAAGAACTTTTGGACAAATTTAGAAGAACAATTACAACTACAATCATGCCAGTATTAAATTTTAAAAATGTTACTAGATCTATTCATGACAGGATAATCATGTGATCTGATAATTACTTCACGTGTCTGTGGCCCTTAAAGGTTCACACCTTAATGGTGGCCACATTGCTCACATGCTTAATAAAATGCTTATACACGGGACCTGTCTATGCTATCATAGCATTACAAAACACATACTATTGTTAGCAACACTGATTTTCTATCCTTATATTTGGGTTCAAGCGCACTAGTATTAATTTCATCTTGCATTGTGCAGTGGCAACTTACAGGTGTCACAGGTCTCTGCATTGGTTACATGATTTACACAGATTGTGCAGACACAGATAAGAGATTCCAACTCCCAAGCAATCCAGTTTACTCTGAAAAACTGTAGTTTCTGGTACTAGTAAGAGCTTGGTTTACTAGTCACTGGCAAATTCTGAAGGTTTAACACTAATGATATTTTTGCCCTACAGCTAGCTGCCACCTCAGTATGGTAAATGTAAAACAGCAGTTTTACTGCCTTGCAGTAGCAGTTCCTATGTTCACAACCAGTGTTATAACCACAAAAATACAAAGGTACCACTTTAACTCATATATCACCAGAATCAACCTTCCACTAAGATTTCTTTCCAATAAATATGTAGGAATTATGTTCTGCACAGTGAGCAAGGTTGCTCTGCAATTTATTTTTCTGAGTTATCACTTCTGGTAGAGATACTGTTTCAATGTTATAAACTCAGCTGTGGATTTTACACAGGACCCTATGGGAAAGCATTTTTCCGAGCTACAAGATAGGACTAGAGCAAATTTATTCTTCATTCCTATGTTAATTGCTCCATTCTAGAGGCTGGTACAGGCAGAAGTTTGGTGCTGACTTTGGTCTTTCTTTACTTATCAGAACAAAGTGTTTCCTCTCTGAATTGCCCTCAGGAACTGCATATACAAATACAGCAGATTGGCTGTTAAATGTCGCTTAGAAACCTTTTTCTCTAGGCCTAGAATAAACATCAAGATTTGTATCTGTTAGTTTCTTTGTTTGAGAACACACCTGGATATAACTAAAGCATAGGTCTCTCCAGCCTTTCTTAGAACAAATCAGCCCTGGGCAAGAAGACAAGCAAATCTTGACTAAGCAAAGCAAGAGTTCTGCCTAAGAAGTGGTGTGGTGGTCTATCCAAACACGTAGAACCCATGTCGTTGAGGAGATCTACATACCAGCATTTCCATTAGATTGTAAAGAGCAGTAAAACACACATATATTTCGAGCTCTGCACATTCAAAGTTCCAGTATTGCTAATTTTGATTTTCCAGCTCCAGAGATATCTTTCCATTTTAATTCTACGTTCAAATTTTCCTGCCCTTAGGGATCTCCTACAAGATGAGCACTCAGTGACGTTATGGTGTATAAAAATATCTACATATCTTGACAAGGTAATTACAATGGTTAGCCTGGGAAGCAGATGTGTCTTGAATAATTCTGGAGCTACAGAAAAGACAAGTCCCTAGCTGGGCTGTTCTCAACTAGGTGTTTTAAGAACTTAAGTAATTGCAGTCTGAATGAAGTCTACTGTGAATTGATTCCTGAAAGAGTTGGCTCCTAGACCCATGAGGGAGTCTAGGAAAACTATATCACTTGACTAAATTTCCCCGTTATGCTTATGACCACTTTGTCATGTCAGACAACTTTATTCCTCTATCCACTGTTCAAGATTCTAGAACAGGCATGGATTGCAATAAAAGCCACCTGCGCTTCTGAAGACTAGCATGAAGTGTTTCATAAACAGTAATCTTCTTAAACTCAGTCCTACAGTAGAAATGGATCAGACCTCAGTCAGAATTTTCACAAACTCTGGCTTTGCCAGAATCCAAAAATAACATTGATCCAGTAGCAAGGATGACATTTTTTTTTTTCCCTCTCAGTATCCATAGTAATACTTACAGGACTCATTGTCTGAAACACAAATGTGCTAGAGAACATCCTTGCCAAAATACATAAAACAAACAGCCTCTCCAATCCAAATGTCATTCAAAAACATTCTATATTTAAATTGATTTACATTTGAAGTACTGAAAAATGGTATTTTTCTTCCTACAGTTAGTAATTCTGCTTGTCCCAATAAATCAAACCGAGTTGGAATGGGACACTCGATTACCTCAGTGCAACATGGCAACTTTAAAAAATGGGTGTGCCAAGCTACTATTCATACAGCTTTTTTTTCCTTTAGTGTGCAGTCCCGACTCAAAACACCTGTTCATCAAAGAAAAAAATCCAGAGGCACATAAAGTTATCTCCTTTTTTTTTTTTTTTTTTTCAGGGGAGGGAAAAAAAAAAAGACATTCTTGTATATATGTAGAGTGTGCTAGTCTGGCAGCAGTACAGTATGTGCTCTTATGATATAGAGAGGAAATCTGCCTGTTTGTCTCAGTGTTTATATTTATACAGTCACTGCTCAGCCCTAAAGCTGTTCTTTGAGCTCATTCGAGATCTCCAGCTAAAATAAATGTCACATACTGCTGAAATATTATAAAAATAATTCTGTTTATTTACAAATATGACAACAAGCTGGTAACTTACTGAGATTCTCCTAAGGATTTTCAGTCTTTTCAGAGATACATTCCAGCTAGAGTATTTTGATTCTCCCTGATTATCATCTTCCACATTCAGCTATTAACTATTTGCCAGTAGAAGTGCCCAGTCTTAGTAACAACATAAAAGACATTATTAAATTTTGGGAAAATACTCTTTATCAAAGACAAAATTCCTCTGTTTTCACTTATGATCGTATTTGGTAGCAATTATTATCCCATCTTCCAGAGCACAGCTGGATGTAAACAGGATGAGAAAATAAGAAAACTGAGGAATGAGCTTTGAAATTAAGTAGGATATGTTAAAACAGCTATGATGACTTTGAAATGCAGAATATTTTTGCTAATTGTGGTATTTTTATTATGTAGGAAAAATTTTGCGCAAATAACAAGAGCACCACTCAACGCACACATAGATGCATTTTTGCCTTTCAAAAACATTTCTGGATAACAGATACTCTGCTCTGGCTGCATAGTAAATATTACTAAGAAAGTAGGACTCAAACTCAAGCTGGAGGTGCCCATTTTCTAACAACAAGTGTCCTCAATACGGACACGAAAGGAAATTATTAATTGAGTAAATGTTTAAGAATATTCAATATGGTTTTGACCATAATTAACCTTCCCAATATAATTTCAGCCAGGGAAATAGTTTCCTAAAATATATTTTGGTGGTGATGATAATCGATACATCAGTTTCACATATAAGTCATTACTGATAAGTCACTTCTGAATAGTTGGATGTACTATACATATATATACACACACACACACACAGAGGCATATTAAAGAACTGATAGTAACATCACTGATAAAAAAGTAGCAGAGAGGGAAGGAAAACATACTTCTGACAATGTTCTTCTTGTGTGTGTATATAAACATGCAATAGCTTAACATGTTATATGATGGTGAGTACATAACCTATGTATGCTAAAATTCACACTTAGTGGATATATATGTTGAAAAAAGCCATTTACAAAAGCTTTGTCTGGTGTCAGTCACAATATATAAATATATAATTACATGACTATATAATATATATATCACTATATAACATAGGTGTATATTCAAGTTCTTCAAATCATACGGAGAACATATCAAAGGATTAGAAAATTTGTTCAGCATGAAAACTCTCCAAGAGTTCAAAACATGTGGCCTTGAAGAAAGTGTGGGGTATCTGTATTATCATCTGATTATAGAGTACCTGTATTAAAGAAACGCATAAACCATTTAAGTTTTCTCTCTATACAGTAAGATTGCAAAAGGCAAAAGCTTTTTCTCAAACTTATAATGAAGGGATTTCAGTGGATATCAAGGAAGCTCTTTTCCTTCAAAAGAGATATAAGTATGCACAATTCACAGAGAAACACTGACCATGTGGTATGCTTATTTAGAAGTGGTAGCCAAGATTAATTTATGGAGGTGAGGAACGCATGTGTAATCAGCCACACATGGAGCTCTTTTTAGTGTTATGAATAACTTTATATTGCAGTGCCCAATAATATTAGTAAAGTTATTTGATGAAAGGTGAGAATTTCTACTTAATATCAAGTGCTTTTAGTAGAACGGATAGAAGTTTTTCCTCTCCTTTTTTCTTTAATGAAGTCATCATCATGATACCTGACAGCTACACTAAGAAACACAAAAGACAGATGAGAAAAGTCCTGATGCCCAGCCTAGCCTCCAGTTTTTCTTATGGCACTAGCTGATGGCTTGAAGATGCCATCTCAATGCCTATCTTTGATAGCCATTGATACCTGTCCATCTTCAGAGGCTTTCCTTCTCCTCTCCGGTTTTCTCTCTGTAGGCACCAACTATCAGACTGTACATCTAGCTAGAGGAGGATAGAGCTGTCTCCAGTCCCCATGAAAGCAGTCAGCCAGTGCTGCCTCATTAAGTGAAGGATCTTGAAGAGCAGCTGTGTGGAGATGTCCAAGGAGGACTGCACAAGGGCAGGACAAGCACAGATGTTGCAATTGCACTAGCACCCAAAAACTTTGCAAGTCTGCCTCAACTTCTGCTGAGAGAATCGCTGTGTTACGATGGCATTAGTCCCCGATTTGCGTTTGCCCAAGCACTGAACAAACCGGAAAGGACATAATCAAGGGAGAAATCCAAGTGATTCTTCTGTCAGAACTGATTATGCCACTTTAAGGTATCTTCATACCTAAAAGGCTGCACAGAGGGAAATATTTAGATGGAGGTAGCCAGCCTCAACATTTTCTGTGTGGGAAAAGACAAGCTCTGTGCTCATGAATCATACGGGCATAATGGCCTCTGCAGGACTGTTACAAAGTGCTGAAACCTTCCTTCCTTGAAGTAGGATGCACTCCAAGAGCCTCAAGATGGTGGATTTAGATATGATGGGCTGAGTGCTGATGCATTCAACATTTGCCATTCTAAGTAGCAACCCATAAAATATTACATTGGTAGCTTATCTGAATATTGCTACCATTTAGAAATCTTTTTTTTTCTTGTCTGTACAATTTTTAGTATGATTTTTACCCATGAGAAACACAGAAAGGGAAGACAGACCCTGGCCAAATAGAAAGGACAATGTGAGAAAAATATTTTTTTCCATATTAACAAATATTTAAACACTCCAATGCTACAATTACATTCAAGTCTGATTAAACAAACCAAAAGCTGCTTTCTAAGCAGATAGAATTTTCACTTTTAAGAGGATTTCAGCTCCCTAATTGAATATCTTTGGCCTCATTTAGATGAAAGTTTTAACTCTTAGTAAGGAGCTTTGAGTGCTTTGTCCATGTTACAGTCTTCTGGCCAATTTATGTCTAAACTATACAACGTCTATTGATGATTAGTATTGAATTAAAAAAAAAAAAGGAAGACAGCGCGTCACAACTATTTTCTCTCCAGAACCAGAAACCTGAGGGTAATAGCAGCTCAGAACGTTCTTCTCCCATTGTCTGACAAATAATATCTAAAATAAAATACTTAAAAGAAGGACAATGCATTGAATTTGCTTCAAGATTTTTTTTTTCTATAGAATGACTTCTCCTGTTCTGCTCTGGTATATGCTGTTGTGTACTGAAAGGAGAAAGAAATAAGCCTTTTAACTACACTGGAGTATGGAAAGTCCATTTCCACTTCCAAATCAGAAAAAAAAACCAGTATTTTACGTGTGCCAGAGGTACCAATGAAAAGCAGATTTCCTGGAATCTGCCCACACATTGGCTAAAATATCAGGCTTTCAGCCACATTAAATTACTAGTGTTACAGTAGCTTGCAGGGAAATAAAAGAACAATAGCACTTATCTATATTTATAAGCTTCAGACTGAATTTACTAAGGTGGCAGAAAGTCATCAGCACAATGAGACTAAGTTAGAAATGCAAGAGTAGTAAAAGAAGTTTAAAGATTATATACAATGCCTTGTCCTTGTTAGAGAAATTCTTGAGCTCTGTGGTTAAAATTCTTGGTTTTGTTCAAGAAATCACATATCTCTCTGGTCTTAAATCTGTAAAATATCATTCTTTGGAAGTATTCAGACCTATGTTAACAAGGAATGTAACAGAAATGCAAAGTACATTAAAGCATTGATGCTCATAATACATGCATTCATTTATCATTTTGGCTGTATAAACTAACAATCATGACTAAGTAGAATAGCACTTTAAATTTTACTATGTCATTTAAAAATGTAAAATCATTTGCAACGATTCTTTAGTGTAACAATTATGCAAGAGATATACCAGTATGTTTTTTTTTTTCCTCATATATCTGGATTCTATTTCTGGCCCTGACATTCCTCAACTGAATTTAAACATAAGTAGTAGGAAAAACAGAAACATTTATGGAGAAGTATTAAGCATAGGCATATACAATGACATGAAAGACAAGAGATGCAATCAAAAGGAGAAAAAAAATCTATTGATGGAAAAATAGTATTTCACATCTAAGGTTCAATACGTTATTTTATTTGATTTTCTGAACACGCCAACTTTTCAGCTTAGGACTGCTCTTATGTCTTTACAGATGACACCAATTGGGATTTGCAAAGATTTATGAGAATTTCAAAGCCAAAATTAAAAATTTCATTTTAGAGCTGAGCCTGTAGAAACAGAATTGCATAGGCCTGCCTGGACTCTTTGTACTTTTCTTGTACAATTATGGGTAAGAACCCAGTGGGGCAGATTTATGATTCTCCCGACCTCAGAACACACTTTGGTCTTGCAGCTAAGGAGTCAGACTGATGCTCCTACAAGTTACTACAGCATTTCCTTCAAATTGAACCGTACCAAACTGCTCCAAGGCTGGAACAGTGTACTGTAAGCAGAAGCCCTATTTTTTTTCCCCCACTGTTATTTCCTCAACTGCTTTAAAAATAAACAAGTGTACTAAGAATTAACATGTGTAAAATACTACATTAAAGTGGGATTGACTCATTTAGAAGCTGTAAGACAGCAGGGGAGCAGCCCGGAGCCGACAAGGGGCTGCTCAGTGGGAGGCTTAGCCCAACCAACATCTATTCACACCTGTTAATTACCCTGAGCAGGCTCGCACACAGCGCTACCCTGGCATTTATCCATTGTTCAGAAGCAATACTAATGTAATCTCTTATGTTATTGTTACAAGTTAAATGAGAGGCTTAACATGAATCATTTTCTCTCATCATCGCATTTACCAGAGGATCCATAAAGTTCCAGTGCATCCTGGAGCTGTGTAAACACCTCCTGTTCCAGTTCTGCAGACAATTACAGTAAGGTAGTTGTCTGTGGTGGGATTGTACCAAATCAACATTTTTGGGAAATTTCTATTTAAACCATAATTTGTTATTTAAAATCCCCACACATTTGTTTCAAGAGTTAAAACCCATGAAAAACCCTCTCAAAAGTTTCACTTACAATTCCAGCACAATTAGAAACCATGTCAATCAAAATTTAGGATTTAAAAATTATATTTAAGTAATTTGAAAGTCAGTCAAAATATAACCATTTAACATGACACTTGAAACGCTTGAGACTTTTACAATTTCATTTTGCTTCCTTGTGTTAACAGATGAGTGAACACAAATTGGAGACATGAAATATTTTTGTATTTCCTCTTTTATCAGAAATATTTGACTAGAAATCATTTTCCAACCTGTATACCTGTGTACCTAAAGCATTTAAGTACCATTTGAAATCTTGTCCCTAATCTTGAAGTCCAACATGCACATACTGCTAGCAGTTTCCAAGGGGGATTTCAGCACAAAAGAAATACAGGATGTTGTCCCATTGCCATGTTTATACTCCAAGAGTTTTGTCTGACTGAACACCTATGCTGATTACACATTAAAAAGTTAACTAAGTTAACTATAAGAATTATATTGAGAAACTCATTAGTTTAGAATATAAGTCATTGAGTAGAAAACTCTCTCAACTATTTGATAAGAATGTAATATTTATATAGATCCTAAATACAAACATGAGAATTCACTCTTTTTAATGCTTATAAGGAGGTTTAAAAAAACCAAAAGTCAAATAGGAAGAGAGAACAGAATACATATCATGTATCATTTAAGAGCACCTAAAAGTTTGAGATGATCTAGTTTAAGCTGTTCATTTCAGCTTCCCTAGTAAACAGAGATCAATAAGTCACTGAGTTGAGTCACAGTCATCCTATCTATATTTCTGCCCCCACTGAAATTGGTACTAATTTGCCTTTAGAATCAATTCTCCATCGATTTTAGGGGGAGTCCTGATGGCCCACTTAGACAAGGTGCTTAGCCTTGAGATGGATAATATTTAGGAGTCAGGAATCCTTCGTAAAATGTTCACACTAATCATCCATTCCAGGTGTCCACAAAAACAGCAAGGGATCAGGTTGTCAGGTTGTCCCAAGTATGCTCATTATTGATTTGTTGCTTGAATCCGTTTCAAGGGCATGTAGTGCTAAGGAGGGAGTCAGAGTTCACGACTATGTTTGCTACAGCTGAATTGCTGCTCCTTTTTGGACATATAACTGACAAGGAAAGGACTATAATTTGTTGCTGATGAGTATTGTCAGCAACAGGTTGTAATTCAGTTGATGTTTAAGTTCGTTCAAGGACAAGTTATACTCAGAAAACCATCACTGAATCTTATTCTGAGCCCCTTTCTGGAATGATGATGAATTGGACTTGTCCTGTATTTTTAAGGTACTAGTTGAAATACCCAATGCAACTTTTCACAGTGCAATCTAAGCAGTTTAAGTAGATTTTCCTGTACTAATATCTTATTGATACACCAATGTATTAATAGATGATTTGTGTGTACACTTTTAAACCAGCCAGAGGGATGGATAATGGTATATTTTGCCTGCGGCACATACATTTCATAGGAAAATAAAATCTCCAGACATGTTGATATGTATGTAGTCTGCATCACATCTTTTATGGATCAACAAAGAACCAGTATTTCATTACTGACAAAGGTTGCCAGCAACTTAGCATTGGTTTTCAAACTTCTGATCCTACTTCTCTCCTCTGATCCTACTTCTACTTTGCAAACCAGCTCCAGGCCCCTTCCAGGAGAAACAGGAAGTCCTTCTCCTTTGCCTTTTTTTCTTTTTTTTTCCTCCTCATCCACTCTTCCATTTTCACAAACACACAGTACCAAACACACTCATCAGAGGGCACACACAGCTATGAAGCACAGCAAGCATACTTCTGCCCCTAAATTTAAAGGCTTTGTTGCTTCTTTTGATTTTTGAAGAGGCTTCAGCAACGTCCTGCTGAAGACACATAAGATTAGAGCTATATTTTAGTTCCCCCAAAATCTAGAGGGTTCATCTGATACCTCTGAGGAAGCCTTTAATTTTCATCCACTCACCACAGCTGATGAAAAATGAGAATTTCATTTTTGTTGAAAGCTTTCAAGATAAGCTGCAGGCAAAGCTGGACAAATGAACACTCTAATTTGCTCTACATCACCCAATCAAGATGACTCCTGTGCTTCCTAGCAAAAAGGCTAAGGGAGTTTGACAGATGCAAGGAATCCTGTGTTAGGGGTCCTTTGACCAGAATAATGATGTTGCGATCAGCAGTGCTGGACTAGTGTATGTTTTCTCTGACAATTCAGGTTTGTTAAGTACATTTATATAATACCAGCAGATTTTGTATGTTACAAGTTCTCTTATGTAAATATAGTCTGAAAGCCTGATAGCTTCAGGAAATCCTTATTTTGGGCCTTTGCTAACGAAATAAAAATGCAGTCATCTCTCTCCACCTAATCTGGATCCCACTGGGTGATACAGCAGGTAAATATCTAATATTAGTAATTGTGGAGCCATAACCTGAAAGGATGCACACAGAGAAGCACTTTCTCAGAATATAAGATGCTTCTATCTCAAGCGTCTTCTCGGCCAACACAAGAATAAAGGAAAAATGCATAATGCAACAGAATAAGTAGAAAAGAATACATATCAGCTGCCAAACACTTTCCAGAGCCACCAGCATCAGAACAAAAGTATCATAACAAACAGTGGTTAGAATTTGTCTACCTTGTTAAATCATTTTAGTTCAAATTCTGCCCCTCTAACCTACCCAATATTGCCAAATTTCTTCCATCTCTTATGCTACCTCTTCCATCTCTTCTGCTAAGCTGTGTAGGACCAGGGTTTAGTAGCTTTCAGGCTTTTGGTTTCATACAAGGCCTAAGAAAGTATCATTCTACCCTAAAAGCTGCAATTTCTGAAGAATTCTGACGGATAGATGAACTCTGGAAGAATGCACAGGGCTCGGTATCACTTACTTGAATATCAATAGCCCAAATGCCCTTGCAGCTTTTTCACAGGCAGTTCTGGTATCATTGCACTTGGGGCATGATAGACCAGAAGCACTTGTAAGAGTACTGAGTTCCTTATGACAGACAGCACTGCATGGAAAAGCACAAAATCTGCCTACACTTCACCAAGAAACCTAAGAGACTCTTGGGTTTCCTGAGGTTAAAACAGTTTAAATTAGTTTTGAGCATTTTGCAGATTGTCACTTGTTCATCTCAATAGGGTGCAGATAAAGCTGGATGGCCATCTGTCCCTTGTTTCAGCTGCCAGCAATCAGCCACTTGGCAGGGCTAAAGCAAAGAACATCTCCATTATATTTAAAGACACACTGGACATTTTGCTGCGAGAATCCTGCCAGCAGTTCTTTATGTTTGCGAGCATCGGAGTAGAAGGGGGAAGAAAAAAAAAAAAAAAAAAAGAAAAACTGAAAGTAGGTGGAGTGCTTGAGACTCAATTAGGAGTCAGAATAATAGGTTGAAATAAACCTTGAAAAGCCTTTCAAGGATTTAAAAGGTTAGTAAATCTATTAACAATGTATTTTTGCCCTTGCATTTTAAAAGTCAGGCCAAACATATAATTAGATGAATTACATGAACGGGTTCTCCCCTCTCATCCTCCAATTAGACAGAAATGAAATGGAATGACGTTTATCTCCAGAAATCTTCATCTTCTGAACCAGCCAACCCCATTTACAGAATGAAGTGAGCATGAGCCAAATCAAAATACAACAAAACACCAGTAAAACTGACATTAATTTCTGATCTTTGCTTCCAAAACCTGCAAAAGAAATAAAGAAACAATCTCCTCCCCCACAAAACACTGCTGAATATTGATGAAAGTTCAGGTATCACATAAGCATCAGGACTTAATCCTGAAAAAACAATGTTTGCCTGTATGTACAGTTAAAATTAAGGAGACGGGGGTACCCTGTTGTTCCTCTGAATTTCAAAACTCTGAATAAATTTGGGTAACTGCACATAAATGAAAGATCCCCAACTCTACATTAGTTTGCAACAAGCACATAGCAGAGATACTCACAGCCTAGTGGATGATCAGTAACAGAGGCGTTTAGGGACTACACTGGATTATAGGCATTTTGATTTCCCTGGTCTTGAGTAAACTACAACAGCTTTCTTTCCTTGGCTTCTCAAGAGCATTTTCCAGGCAAATGCTGTCTATGACTCATTTACAAAAATGGCCCATCCAAGTGTTATCCTGTTGCTCCTTCTGCAATAATCCAGCTATTTATATAGCTCTCCCCAAAGGTCCAACCTAGTTTAAAATCCTTTCTCTGGGCACAGGTGGCAGCTGACAAGCATGGCACGCTGCATTATGCAACTCCAAACCAACGCTCTCGTTAAATGAGAAACACAGCTACAACTTTTCCCAGCTTAAGTTACTTTATCACTCCTGCATATTTCTTAGATTTAATTAAATTTCTGACGAATTCCTCTTTACTCACAGAAGTTACTGCTTTCTCAGGACGGTCAGATCAAGTCAGAAGGAAGAAAAACAAAATCTTTTGAGCTGATTAGATAAAGAACTTAAAAAAAAGTTATATAGACACCTTATTAGTGAACACTTGCAATGAATTGGATGTAGTGAAAACAGAGCAATTAGCCTATAGTTTTTAAGATTCCCCCAACACTCCCTGAAAACCTAAACAACACTTTTGGCTTGAGTATTGCAGGCAGCAAGAATAAGATTAAATGCTTGAATTGCAGATATGATGTAAATCGCTTCAGCTGTCAGCATGAAGAGCTTAAATGACATTGTTTCAGATGCTACTTTGAAGACTTTAATTATCAAACTCTTTGGGCAGGGAAAAAAAAAAAAAAAAAACAACAGCAGAGTTGGAATGGATTTTGCACAAGGATTCCTGGAATCAGTCAACACATGAGAACCGAAGATTGCAAGCTTTGAAATAAGACCAAAACTGAGAACTTTTTGATTCCAACATAATTGGAATTTTAGCAAATAGTTTTTCAGCAACACAAAGAAGAATAAAGAGTTTCCTTATCATGCATATATGCCATCCACATTTGAACAGATTTTTTTTTTCATTCCTATAAAACAAGGACAAGAAAGAGGGCGAAAAAAAACTTCAGATTCTCTTCTGTGCTAGAATTCTTCCTACTGTGGCACTGTGAGTAAGCTGATTATTGCTCTCTAGGATTTTTTCAGCTAATCTGTATCAGTCACAGGGGATTGCCTGTAAACTGGGGAGTATCAGAGCATCCTGCCCTCCAGCCACACTTCCTGCCCAGCTGCTTAGTGATGCTTCTTGTGCTGGCAATGGATTGCGGGTAAACGCTTGGGCTGATTTGATAAGTAAACAGTCATAGCATTTACTGTGTGAATGAGTAGCATGGGCCAAATTCATGTTTCGTGTAATTCTATTAGAACGGTTATGCTTTCACCAAGAAGCAAACTAGTTTGCTGGTGGATGGCTGTAGGAAACTAGGTGGATCGTAGGAAACTATCAAGTTACATCTATTCCATGAAGATGTGCAATAGAGAGAAATTTAAGAGTAGTAAATACATATATATGTATACATACATGCACATATATATTTGACCCACACCTGTCATTCAGTACTTGAAAAAGTATGGTGCTCAAATTAGGACTATTTTAGACAAGTGGAGGTATTTTCCAATTCTTTTTGCTGCTTTTTCTCTATAAGGACAACATCAATTTCTTTCTCCAGAAAAGAGAAATCCTTCATTACAGAAAACCATCATAAAGCTGCATACAAACTGCTTTGTATGCTGTTCATCTGATGTACCTGTTAACAGCTAATTTGGGAATTGGACACAAGCTAGTCAGGGTATAAAATAGAAAGTAGCCTGTTAAAAATCAAGCAACAGTCCCTTAAATTTGGGTCTAGTGAATTCAGTAAACAATGCACGTTTTGACACGCCTACCCAAGCCTCATACTATGATGCTCGTGTCCAGAAGGGAGGTCAAGGACCTGTTGCAGCAGCATGGAGGACGAGGAACAGCAATTGTGAAGGCCTCATCACACCTTCCACACATTTCTTGCTTCAGTGACCATACATGGGTTTTAGCTTTTTCTATCATTTTGGAGCTGTCAGTGATTGTATCTCCATCCTCTCTTAACACCACAAGAGAATAGGAGTCACTCCTGTTTGTCTCTATATCCGAGTGCCTTAAAAACCCTGGGGTATATGTGCTGGGGCTGATGGCAAACTAATTTGTTCCATTAACATATGCCTTTCCAAGGGCCCTTTCCTTCTGCTGGTCCCAAACCTGTTGGAACCACAGAAAGACTCCCATACAATTAAAGACTTGATCAGACTCCCATTTACTTGTGAAGAGCTATCAGTCATTACCCTTTTTAGATAAATTAGATGACTGATCAGTGTCATAGGCAAGAAACAAACAGATCTCTTGAATTATTGTCTAGCCTCTTAGCTTAAATTTAGATTAAAATAGAAATACTCTGCTACTTACATCTCATATAAGCTCAACTTAAAATAAATCAAGAGAAACCCACAACTACCCAGCTTCTTTCCCTCCCGAGCTGCCATCTACTGTAGCTTAAAGAACTCAGTTCTGTCCTTGTGTCCTTTTAGCTCATCCATCATTCATTGCCAGTTTAGAATTGCCATCTTCTCCCTCCCCAACTAGTTGACTATTCTGAGGGTGATGCACAGGAGGACAGAGGGACAGGCTGATTTTCATAAGCTATAACACTGAGAGTGGGGAATAAATTGTTTTGTTTCTGTAATAAACAGTTGAAGGCAAACTGACATGGGAGACATAAAGCATATGCAGCTTCAAAGATTGTTCTTCAGAGTTTCTTTTTGAAGACAGATAAAGAAAGAGGAATAGGACAGAAAAAGGCAGAGGAGAGACTTATCTCAATGTTGAAAATACTGAAGTGCCAAATTTTCCACGGGTGTAACTGAGCTCTATTGAGCTTCAGTTGAACTCTGCTCACTTATGCTAGCAAAGTTTCAGACTCATAAAATACATTCTGCCTTTTTTTTTTTTTTTTTTTTTTTTATGTGATTCATGTGTCAAAAAGGTATACATGTATCAGCAGTGCTGTTGGGTATCTTTCTTTCTTTAAGCATTACAAATAGTTTTCAGAACAAGTGAAAACAGTGGAAGGCTGACAATTAATGGGCAGCATATAGATTGGGGGACATACACAACTCCCTCCTGGAAACACCATACTCTGCCAAAGGAAATTCCTTTTTAAAATATGAATTTTATAGGAAGCCAACTATAACTATTTTCAGGTTTTTACTGAGAGCTATCCAAAATCAGTTTGTCTTTTACCCATTCTCATTGCTTCCTCATCCATTCATTAAAGGTTTACTGAAATTGCAAATAAACCCTGAGAAGAAAAAGGTAAGGATGGGGATTCAGTCAGCCTCAGTACCCTGTTCATAGTAACCTCTCCAGAAAGAAAAGTAATTTTTGATGGAAAGGATATTCCTTTCTTCCTTCCCTCAATCTTCTTGCCTAGCTTAAAAAATATAAAATAAAATAAAAAAACCCTGCATGAAGATGCACTACCTCACAGAAACTCATTCTGCAATAAAAAAGTGCCCATTATAGAGTGTCAATGGATGTGATATCATGGATAATTTACCTCAGGGGAGTATGTAATTAGAAAATTAACCTTTTACATTTCTCTCCTTAATCAGCTGCAACAAATGACTAGAGAATAACACATTAGCAGCTGCATTTACTGTATTTAGATGTTATTATCAAGAAATTGACTACATCTGAATTTGGGAAAGAAGAGATGAGAGCCCATAGCTGTGAAAATCACAGTGGGTTAGATGGTGTGATTGCTCCATGTATGATCTTGGATTTTTTCTTTCTCCCTTCTCTCCTCCTTTCTGTCTGAAAGATGCATTACCTGCCCCAGGTACCCTACAGACATGGAGGGTACCTCAATTTCTCTACAGCTTTTGTGAACAAGTCTGCCTTTTACCATATCTTTCTACCATGGTGATCTATGCTTTACAAAGCTTTAAAAAAATAGAGCTATTTAGCCCAAATTGCAGTGTTTTTTTGTTTGTTTTGGAGAGAGAAATATTTTCCTGTTAAGAAATGAATAGACCACAATTTTGTTATGAAAGAGCTGCCTACAAGTAATAATGAATTTTAATCACTATGAACTTTATCTGAAGTGATTCACATAGCAGAACTAAGACTACCATATTGTCTGGCATAATTTTGTTCCTGCTTTGTCATCCATACAAAACCTCATGCCCATAGTGGTCTCAGAGGAATTTAACATGATGGCAGGAGATAAAAACACCGGTAGTGCAAGCACCACTGAGAGGGCACGTTATCATCAGAAGTGCCAGAAGTGACAAGAGGCACAAGAGAATTTCTCCTTTTTTTCCTCAAGTATTGAACCAGGGTGATTTTTGTCAATGAGAAGAACTTTTCTTTCCCTCAGCAGGAAATACACATATTAATTTTCACAATAAATTTGATCCAGCCTCACTAGTGAGTGGAAAAGGTCAGCGACAAGCAGCAAAAGGGCTCTGCCAGAATAAAGATATTTTCTGGAAGTTCAAGACCATAATATTACTAGGCTTAAGACTGTCCCTTGCCCCTCACAGGAAAGAAACAGTGAATAACTAGAGAAAATAGTTTGTCTGTTACTCTTTAGAATAAGCAATGCCTCACCAGTGACTGCCTAACACCCTTCTGAGCCTCAATTTCCCTGTGCGTAACATCAGGTTCATTATATCCCTTACCTCAGAAGGATGTTGATTGACTGAATATATTAATGTTTATGAAATATGCTGTTGTAACGGTGATCTGCATCATAGCCATCTTAGGAACCATATATTAACTGCGCTTCTGTGGACAATTGGTATTCAAGGACCGAAAGGCTGCTGCCAAGATAAGAAATGTCATATGCAGCGTTAAAACCTCATATTCATCATATTCAGATTAGATCCAATCAACTCATACCAGCATATTTCCTTCAGAAATAAGATGGATATGTTGACAGTTTTCCAAGATCATTCTATCTACCTGCCTCTTTCTCAATCTCTGGTTACCATACAACATTTCTCCTATAAAATCTTGTTGTTCAGCAAGCGACTGTCCTAAATACAGTGTGGGGAAGATATACAACCACAAATTCTATCCATGATTGTATACTGGCCTATTTCCTAGTTCTACTATTACATTAAAAACATACATGACTAGAAGACGGATACAGCAAAGAGGAATTCACAATGAAGTGCATAATATTTGGATATAGTCTTTAAATACAACCAACTCCCTCACATGTGGAAAGTAAGGCTGGCAGGAATAAAACATTGTGTTAAACAAATTAACTGTATTTAATATATAATAAATATTTTATTAGAAAACTTTAGAATGTGTCTTCTAAACTTTTTATGTTTTCAGAGTAGCTAGGCAGTAACTATCAAGATAAATAAGAGCACTAATTTTGTTCAAAATACTACTCTTTGTTCAAAATTCAGTACATTCTGAATGAGTACGTAACATCAGGTAACAGTAAAGCAAGAATAAAGCGAATACCCTCTCCTTGGTCCTCAAGCCTGCAAAAAAAAGTTAAAACCATTCTAATATAGGAACCAAATATATTGATTTTGAGCTACCCTGTGGTTTGTTGATGAGATTAAAATTATAGCATAGAAGATATTATTTTCTCCTTAACATTTCACCTTTACTGAAATGCATGAGGTAGCTAAAATAAATCAGTTTAAATTTAGTCTAGACTAAGTATTAGCTGTTCCTCAAAAGCTATATTTTTTATATGCCTTTATCAAGATAGTATTTAATTAAAATTAGGTCTTATGTGATCCTTGATTTTCTTATCTCTGTATTAATAACAAAAAATATAATCTTTCTGTGCAAACATGGGACATACCCCAGTAGACTACAGCAATTTAACATTGATGAAGGTGTTTCCCCACCAGCGCCGCCCACCTGCTTGGCACACTATCACCTAAAAATAACCTGAATAGGCCTAAAATAAGTCTATCCACTTTGCTTGTAGAATGCTTACATCCTCCCCCGACCCAGATATTTAAAATAAATAGTTAGCATTGGATTCAGTAATATTCAACTTATTTTTTTCTCAAGAGGATAGAAAGTGTGTCAAAACTTTTCTTAAAATTGTTTTTCTGCATTGTTTTATAATCTTCATGGACTCATAATCTTCAGAGTTATTATGGACTCCGACATTTCTCATCAATTGGCTACAGATGATGGCCAACTTATTCAAAATGCTTTGGATGAAATCAGAACTTCTGGAATTTGTTTTAGTATGTTGCACTTATATATATTTTTGAACTTAAGCAGGTGCTTAAACTCAACTGTAAATATGAAAGCACTGAAGTAGATCCTGGTCTGCTTTCTTTACAACTGCATAACAGCATACTAGCTGCGTCATTATTTTCAGAAAACTATAATAGACCCCCATATCTTACGTAACTTAAAGATCATCCCTGATTTTTCTGCGAGGTACTAGAAAAATATGACAGTAGGTCCTATTCTTCAGTACCTAGACCACAGAAATGTCTGCAGTGAGACTTGTACTGTAAACTGAGCTTTTATAAAACTAACCTAATCAGCATCAAGATCTGCTTCATTGAGACATCACACTGAATATTCACTATAGCTGATAACTTATTTAGTAGCCTATTAACAAATGAGTGTTAATTATTACTATTACCTAATTAAAGGTAATGATTACCTAATTATGAAGGAATACAATATACAAGAGAAATATTTTTAATCTGTTAATACTGTGTGCAACAAGTCTCCCATTGTCAAATTCGTAGGTTTTTTTTTTTTTTTTTTTTTTTTTAACACTAGCAGGAAAATTACTTAAAGATAATAGGTGTATTTTAAATATTTTCAAAGCTAAGCAGCCCCCTGCAACAGCTCTCAATTACAGTACCCTGCAAATGGGGATTACATACCATATACATCACATACCCCTAGCCTGCATCCCACCTTGCTGCCTCCCAAAGTGCATATCCTTTCAGGGACCCCAGTTAATCATCTATGAAATTAGCCTATGCAGGAAGCAGCTGCATAATGATGTCCCAATATTGTCCATGAGGATACTGCCCCCCCACTAAGAACTTCCAGGAGACATATTTAGAACTTGCAATATGGACTGGAAAGACTGAGCAAGAGCGAAAGGTGCTAACTTTGAACCACCTATGTAAAGAGGAGACTTGCTGATGGCTGAAAGCTGAGATGAAGTATGGTTTGGTGGCAAATGCTAAGCCAGAAAGGTGGGTTTGATCTATTCAGTATCATCACAGCCCTGAGCTAAAGGGGAATTAATCATCAAGGAAATCTAAAAGCACTCTTACCATTTTTTCATTTTATTCCTATTTGCATAATATATTTGCCTAACACTGAATCCAACTGGTTTGGAAAAACACTTTTTTTTTTTTTTTAATTTATTTTTTTAAAATGGAGTTATATGTGAGTTCTTTAAATTCTAAACTTTTCTAAGTCAACTTTAATGAATGCGGAATTAAGGACTTGTAGACCATTTCTGTTGGGAATCTGTTTTTGGAAATAATATTTCCATGAGTTTAAAAACCAAAACACTGTGATTCCAGGAACTTTGTGTAGGATCTTCCTCAGTGAAGATCCGGAAGGTACAAGTTATCACCTGAGCCAGTCGTCTAGTCCTCCTTTAGAGTCAATGGAGAAAAACAAATAACTTCACGGAATGATTCATCTCAGTAAGGATGAGCCTCCAAGATAACACAAACAAATTATCTGCTTACAATGTCTAGATCTCACAATAAAGAGTGTTTACTTAACTACTGAATTAGCTTAGATTGAAAGAATATTCTAGACATTTGAAATTAGATAAATCCCATGTTTTACGCCCGTTTGGAACCAAAGAACACAAGAGAATAGAAAGCGCTGTAGTCTACACGATTGAATTGTTCCAGGCATTTGTTAACTAAATAGTTATCAAATATTTTCAAAATCTTTCAGATTCATATTTTGTACACTTGACTTCTAAGCAGAAATGGTGTTCTAAAATACACTACTAAGGCATTTTCTTTACCGTTAAGGTCTTTTTTCTTAATCCACATTTGTGGAAATGTCTTGAGACATTTAAGAGATTTGAGACTTTGTACTGAAGTGCAAGATCATTTTTCTCTACAGGAATTAAAATGATTTCATCATTTTAAAGGAGGTAAGCATAGACTGTGGTATGTTGTGTATGGCAGCAGTTATGGGAAAGGTTGTGGGGTAACGTAGTAAGGTTATTGCAATACAAATCACCGCATCATAAAACAAGAGAAAGAAATCACAATAAAACATTACCTCTATGAATCCACGTGCCTTAACTACAGTAAAGATAATCACCATGGTAAAATCTTTTGAGACATACAAGTCTGAATAAGTCTTAGAAGATAAATTATGGAAGTAAAATCCCACTACTATGGGTAATACAGTGCAGATCACCACGTCAGGAGCACTGAATTAACTAAAAAATAAACTTGGACTTACTAAAACAGTTAAATATTGGAAACCAATTTGTAAAACATCACCAACAGTGATAAACCCAATGTCATTTCATGTTACGTTTTTAGTTAAATGCTCCCACAATAGTGAAAACATTTCCTCCACTGTAAAATGACATAACAAAATAAGCTATTTTACTCAGTTAATATTCTCTGCATTCACATTAGGTGTTATAAAGACCAACTCTCTTCAACATATAGGTGATGATGACCCATCCTTCAATGACATATAAGTACTGAGTCTTGCAGACATAGCAGAGTTTGTGATTTCAGGCAGCTTTAGTTTAGTCACTAGAATCTGCACTGTAACTAATGTAAAAAGTCAGTAGTACCTAGAAATCAGCCAGACAAATGCACATTTTTGTATGACATCTGAAAAAAAAAATCCCCAAAGAAACTGAATGCCATATGATCAGTAGGTAAGCTGTTTGCTTGTGGAATAGGGAGCAAAAATACAGCTTGAATTACAGAAGTCTTCAGGACTTGATAAATACTTTCAGCACATGCCACAGAGTATTCATATACTTGCTACCAGGAAGCTATGTTCTTCCACTCCTCTTCTATAATCGCCCATGTATTATTCATTTCTGGAGCAAGGCTAAATGCTTTCCAGCAGAAATCTTTAGTGCATAACTGCCATAGGATATGTGGCAACGCACAGTAGGCCTACCAGGCTTGGGCACCCTGGATGCCCATGCTCAGAGAAGCTGCACTGCCCAGCAGAAAGGCAAAGCGAGTGCACAGACTCCACTGCCCCTCACTGCTGGCTTGCAGTGCGAGCAGGTCAAGCCTCTGTTCTGCGAAGTCCTCATTTGTGAAACTCCTGAGCACTCCACAAGTTGAAAAGAAAAACTGTTCTACAACTAATTCCTACTACTTCAATAAGTGGAAATGACTGGAAAAGGAAGCATTGCTGGTTGCTTGTGCATATTTTATGGTATTTGGATTTAGAAGATATTCCTCATGAAACATACAAGATGCTGGTTAAATTTCTGGGTGGATTAATTATGTAATTATGTTAATTATGGTTTATTTAGAGGCTTCTGTAGATTCAAACCGAACTTTCAGTTGCTGTAACATTGTGTAGCAAACAGCAGAGATGGCTGCATTTTAGAATTAGTTAAAATTGTATTTAAGATTGTTACAGTATATAGTATTTGGCAGAATAAATCAGCTATTTAGGAATCTTTTAGCCTAGTAGCTTGTTTCTGAAAATGGCTGGTCACAAATTCTTAGGGAAGGCACACCAGAATACAGAAATCTATAAAGTGAGGCTTCCTTGGCATATTTTTTCAGCTTCCAGCTATTTGTAGTTTAATAAATTTTAATGTTAAAAATATATCTCCAGCTTTATGTTTAGTAGCTCCTGATGGACATTTTTATCATTTGTTGGCCTAATCATTTTGTTTCTCTAAACAGCCAAAGAGTAGTAATTATAAAATAGTGCTGATCTCCTTTGTTTTTGACTATGTGTTTTTTATAAATTATGTAATAGTCTGGGCATTACTTCAGTGCCCATTATCTTCATTCACTGAATCTTACCACTTCAGGGTATATTTTGCCAATGCTGATAACCAGTTTTCATGCTAACTCTAAAATGATCTATAGTGCCTGACTGGTTACCTGGCCCTGCACCATAAGCAGTCACTGTCTCACAGAAACTAGTGACAGAATACAGCAAATAAGGACCGGGTTTTAGGAAATATCAATCTAACATTACTTTGAGTTTCATTTGGACTTGCAATGTGACAAAAAGCATTCACAGATTTCATTCATTTCATTTCTAGTTTTGACTCTAGGTCCGTAAGTTTTAGCCACAGAAGGCGGTCACTAATATAAGCCTGTGCCTCTGTTGCTGTCCTTATTTCACACTGGAATGGAATTTCCTTGACCACATGGAATGCTTTGAGATCCTGATATTGAAAATCACTGTGGAAGCATCTCAACTCTTACAGTCCCATTCAGAAAGGTAGAGAACACTTCTGCTTTGGTGTCTGCTTTTCAAACAAAAAGCATACACAGAGCAATAAGCACTATTAGAATCTATAGCAAGGAGAGGGAATTGTAAGCAATTCCAAAATCACTAGAGAACACAGATCAGTACTTTCACTGTTCTCACTAAAGTTACTTTTTACCTCCAATGCTCTTCTCCTAACTGCTGTGGTACAATTGGTGCAGCAACTGAGGAGCAAGGGCTTGTGAGCTTATTCTTCATGGGGTTCTGTTTCCTCTAGTTCCATCTAGTCCTTTTTTGAGCGCTTCACCTGTCTACTTGCGTTTCTGGCAGGTTCCATGGCTCCTTCTGGGTCTGGGGCTGAGCTGCTAGTCCATGTATCTGCTCCTTCAACTCAGCCTTCAATCCACCTGCTCAGGGCTCCTTCCACTTGTTTATATTCCCTTCAGGGTTGTACTAGCTGCAGCTGTGGGCTCATTTTCCACATGGCCTTCACCTGTTACAGCTACACCTAACCTTGTATCTCACTTCTATTCAGGATCAAAAATGAAAGGGAGAGGAAAAAGTTAGCATCATTTTGAGTTCCAAAAATAAACAATCTATTGATTTCATGTAAAAAAAATAGTGGGTTGTCAGCCAGCCATGGACTCTGCCAGCACCTGGACTCCCTCTGCTGTAGGAATGGGCCTCTGAGCACATTTTGTGCATCTGTGGGCAGTCCACAACACAGCCCTGGACACGAGCAGTGAGGGTGGTAAAACCATGAACATGATCAGGTCTTCCTCATAAATGGCTAGCAGAGTCAGTGGGGATTACACCAATGAGTATTTTTATTGTGGCTTCTTGTGAATCTAGAGATAAGCAGTTGGTTGTCACCTCTAAAGAAGGCTGTGTGCACTGATGTATATACACGCATACAGTCCTGAAAGGTAATTTACAGAACACAAACTGTAACTTCTTGTAGTGAAATTCCAGCACACTGTAGTTCAGGGAATCAATGGAAACTGCATTGGTTGAGGTTTGTGAGGCTCAGACGGAAAAGATTTCAGAGCACATCACTTGCCTATGCTGCCTTTCCATCTCTAACATTCTAGTTGTGATACACAGCTTTATTAAAAGAAAACAGAGATTAAGATTTCAGTCCTGTTCCGTCGGCGTAGAGGAGCAATGTGTACACCATGACCTCTACATATGGCTATCTGCAAAACAGGGCGCTTCTCTACAGAAGGCATAGAAAGCAGAAATGCCAAAAAGATTATTAGCGTAAAAGATAGTTCCTTCCTGAAAGTTTACCGGCATAAGTAGAGCATACATTACAGAATTAAATATAGCACTGAAAAATCAAATCAAAAACTACTTTTATTTCCAAATAGAACTTGTGAAAATACTGTAGTTGATAATTTATCTCTAATTTTTCCCTTACTTTTTCAATCTCTCTAATTACACACAGTTAACTTTCCAGAAATCAATGTCTTCCATAAAGGGCTTCTATTCTAGTTCTGCAAGATACCTAAAAATGTCAATAGGAACAAAAAGTTCCTGGCAAGTTGCAGAAAGTTGCTCCAAGAACAGCAGTTTTTGTCCAACTTCCCAGGAGCAAGCAGCCAATTCCTAGCTTCATATTAGGACACCTTGAGACTTGTACTGCTCTGCAATCCCTGTCAAGCTGGGGGAACAAAACTAGCCAGTATACATAGATCTGCTGGCAGCGTGCTCTGCCCTCACATAAACCTGAATCAATGAAAACCTAGAACTGAGATTGCAGCTCCATCTGTGCCTATAGACATCTCCTTAGGGTGATGTACTACACTTCCCTCAAACACCAGCTAAAGACTAAACCCAGTGGCAGACTGACATTTCTGGCATCTTCTTGCAAAGCCCCAATTTGATAGATATCCATGAACACTCAGATTTGTCACTTTGAGGCCTCTGGCAGCCTCAGTCAATAGGCTGGTGAGCCAGAAAGGGCACAGTCCACTCTTAGTTCCATCCCAGCCAACTGAAAGTTGGATACAACAGAAATAGCCATACTCACATCACTTCTCTGGAAAGAACTTTATTAAGCATTGTGATAAGGGTTTTCATTTATGTTTTTAATTGCTATTATTTCAAGCTTTTGTCTCATAATTGTGCTGATCAACTCATGTGATATCAAAATTTTTAATCTTTTACTTTAAGAAAATAACTTTGTAAAAAAAAAAAAAGAAATCTTTTAGCATACAACCAATTTAAAGCCTGTTAGTTGAAGGAAGTTTCAAATAAAAAAACATTTTCAAAGAAGGACTGGAAGCTTCAACCATGGGTAGCATGCAAAGCATACTTAAGTTGCCAGCAATCATTCTGCCAACTCTGGTATCTATTCCTAGGAGAAATCTTCATCTTAGCCCTCCATCCACATGTGTGAGAAATCTGGTGGCTACACAGCAGAAGCCACATAACAGTTTTGTTTAAAACCATAAACCTCAATCTGTGAAAATAAAACTTGAAACTATTTTACCCAAATCCCTGTACTTTACAGAATTCAGAGCCTGCAGGTTTATCCCCCCATGTTCTTGTAAACTGAGTTTAAATGTGTCCCTGGGGCCCAATAGGTCTGTGATGATTGTGCAGAGTAGAACTAGACCATATACACTGGGGCCCCTGTCCTCACAAAGGACACAACTTTATGGGCCAAAGAGAAAGTTCTTTAAGACATAGCCTTGGATAAGGATCCTCATGCGGTAATTTCTCGACAGTCAAAAGTGAGTATGAAGATTAGAGAGACCCACAGAGAGACCCACAGAGAGACCCACAGAGAGACCCACAGAGAGACCAACTCACACTGCTACACAATTAAATTGAGGCCCATTTCAGACCTTTACAATTGGTGAGGCTGCTGCTCCCTTGTTCTCATCTTTTATTTAG